>OX465282.1:48290852-48615852 GCA_949987705.1 Thereva unica | reverse complement strand
TAAAGAGAAAAGGTATTCTTGATAAGTGGAATTTTGATTTGAAAAACTAAGGCGTTAGTCGTTAGAAGGGGTGAAATATTCGATATTTGGGCAATTATGGGTATGTTAAAACTAGTAGGCGTAACTGGAAGTTTCAACCCGTTCAGGGCTTCCAGTTGAACGTCTCTTAAAGCCTTTAAGAAGTTTTCAGAATTGGCGAGGTGTTTGTCCAATCGTCCAAGCCTGGATTCGTGGATTGGGTGCAAATAAGTGTTTGTTATTACATTCATTAAGTAGATTGATTTATGGTTGATGTCCACCTTATCGAAAGTGTTGCTCTAACATTAACCTCTAGGATTAGTGGTTTCGAGGCCACCCGTGGTGGGATGGCTTACATTTTCCCATCAATCATGGAAAAATATTTCATAGAAAAGTAAGACTGTGCTTAAGTTTTGAAGATTCGTGAGAATTTATTAAATATCGAAAGAGTCACATGCGCATGTTATTTCGTAAGGTGACCGCTGACCTTGAAGGCAGTGACAGTGTAATCTTAGATGGGTTTCGAGTTAGTGAGGTGTTTTGCGGCTTGAGATTAAAGCTAAATTACATAATACTAGTGCGAGAGAGGTATGGTTCAATTGTAATACGGCTTAAGCCTGTCGTTATGAACCTTAACGTGTTTGTTTCTTATGAGTATCGTAGAATTTACGGTTTCTGTCGAGATTATTTTATAGGGACCTGACCAAGCAGGTAGTAGCTTCTTGCACTTGTTTTTTTGGGGCGGCTTCCGTCTTAAGCAACACAAGGTCATTTTCTTTAAAATTTGATTTATTTACCCTTTTATCGAATTGGGTTTTAGATGAATGTTTGCCATTTATGAGATTTTCTCTCGCTATTTGGTGGGAAAAACGAGGGTTGTAGTGTGAAATTTTATTATTGATAATTGGAACGCGGATTCATCGACTCGCAAAAAGAAATGATGTAATGACGGTTGTCTATCATCGAAGGGTTTACACCCAAAGAGAGCTTCGTAAGGAGTGAAATTAGTTGAAGTGTGCGGAGTGGTGTTATAGCAGAACACCGCATAGTCGACCCAGAGATCCCAATTTGTCGGATCCTTGGCGGCGTAACATCGTAAATAATCGCCTAGGGTGCGATGGCTTCGCTCTAGGGAGCCATTGCTTTGGAGGTGATACGGTGTGGTCTGTAGTTTTTGGATTTTAAGTAGTCGACAGGTGCGTTTGAACAGTTCACTGAGAAAAATAGTACCCTGATCGGTAAGGAGAAATTTAGGTATACCGAATATACATATCAGTTTCCGAACGTAATATTCGGCCACTGTATGGGCTTCTTGGTTAGGGATGGGGACGGCCATGATGAACTTCATGAGGTCGTCTTGAAAGTAAGAATATACTTGTTTCTGCTTTCGGTCTCAGGAAGGGGTCCCACAATGTCCAAGGCGACCCTTTCGAAAGGAACCCGTGAGGTAGTGGTTACTTTCATAGAAATTCTAGTCTTGTACCCTATTTTATTCTTTTTGCAAGTTTCACAGGACCTGATGTACTCTCTGACGTCTCTAGAAATGTTTTCCCAAGTAAATTTCTGTCGGATTCTTTTGAGCGTTCCTTTTATCCCTTGATGTCCCCCGATTGGCTTATCGTGGTACTCCGACAGCACTCGTGAGATCTCGGAAGGGTCTGTTAGTTCTATTATTGGGGACACAACGTTAGAAGTTGAGCTCGGGAATTGAACTTGAGATGAGGATTTTGTTTAGTTGAAGGTTGAGACTGCGGGTGAGACTGTGAATGAGACTGTGATCGGGTTATTACGAGGGTTTCTGCCGCTGGCAATCGAGAGAGAGAGCGTCCGCATTAACGTTTAGTTTTCCCTTTTTATAAGTGACATCGAAATCGTATTCTTCTAACTTGATTCTCCACCTCATTATTCTAGAGCTAGGATACTTGAGGTTAAATATCCAGACTAAAGGTTTGTGGTCGGTTATAATGGTGAATTTCCTTCGTAGACATAAGGGCGGAAACGATTTACTGCCCACACTACTGCCAAGGCTTCCTTCTCGATAGTCGAGTAATTCTTCTCGGCTTTATTTAATGTTCGGCTAGCATATGCTATTGGGAGATCAATGCTACTGAAGTCGGGCCTTTGAGAGAGCACGGCGTCAATGGCGGAATTACTAGCGTCTGTTGTAATGAAGAAGTTTTTCCATAGTAGTAGTACTCCATATATATATATATATATATATATATATATATATATATATATATTTATATATATATATATATATATATATATATATATATATATAATATACATATATATATATATATCTATATCTATAAAAATCTCGTGTCACAGTGATTGTTACCGTACTCCTCCGAACGGGTTGACCAATTTGCATGAATTTTTGGTGTATATTTGGTAGGTCTGAGAATAGGTCGTAGGCTATTTTTTATACCTTTAACCAAAAAAAACAGCTGCAAATCCAAACAAAAATGGTAATTTTAGGAATTTTCACTTCATTTTAGTTTCAATAGCTTCATGGCCTACCTATTGTTTGACAAATGTAAAATTGTCATTAAATTGAATCATTACTTTAATGAAAATTTCAAATTTACGCAGCTGTCAAACAATAGGTAGGCCATGACGCTATTGAAACTAAAATGATCCATGGCGGCCGTCTCAAGAGGGCGGTGTACCACTTTCTTCACAACCACCTCGACATGGGTATCAAATGAAAGGTATGATAAGTAGAATACAATAAGCAATGTAGTATACAAATATATCTTTAGATCCATGGCGGCCGTCTCAAGAGGGCGGGGTACCACTTTCTCACAACCACCTCGACATGGGTATCAAATGAAGGGTATGTTAAGGAGAATACAATAAGCAATTTTAGTATTCAAAATATATCTTTAGATCCATGGCGACCGTCTTAAGAGGGCGGGGTACCACTTTCTTCACAACCACCTCGACATGGGTATCAAAGAAAGGGTATGATAAGTAGAATACAATAAGCAATATAGTATTCAAAATATATCTTTAGATCCATGGCGGCCGTCTCAAGAGGCCGAATTACCACTTTCTTCACAACCACCTCGACATGGGTATCAAATGAAAGGGTATGATAAGTAGAATACAATAAGCAATGTTAGTATACAAAATATATCTTTAGATCCATTGCGGCCGTCTAAAGAGGCCGGATTACCACTTTCTTCACAATCCCCTCAACATGGTATCAAATGAAAGGGTATGATAAGTAGAATACAATAAGCAATGTAGTAGACTCAATATACCGATTCATGGCGGCCGACGCAAGACCCATGTTCTTTGAGGCATTCATCTGTGTAAAATTCATATCTCGAAAATATTAAGTCAATGGATGGTTTTTATTGTTTACTATTGACTATGGGTGCAGCGTAGCGCACCGGGTCCCAGCTAGTATATATATATATTGCAGTATTAACATTGCAGTATTTAATATTTAAATATTAACTAAGATCTAGGTCTATAATATTAGTTAGAAGAGGACAATAGGGAAATAAGTTTTCTTTTATAGGAACTTTTGTTAATTGAGGGAGAGAAACAGGACGCGTAGGAATTGAGGTAATGCAGCACCTGTTAACAGGCTCGTTTCTAGCATATTCAGTGCGATGCGGGTACTCTTTAAGCAGTTTGGAATGTCTTGCTTGTCGAGTATCGTTAAATTTGATTGTGTCCGACAGGAACTGCACCTTCAGGTTATTGTTCAGGACATCCAGGGTAAAACAAGATATAAGCAATTTCCGTCTAAGGGATAGAGGCAAGAGATCAAGGATTTTGAGCCTGTCCTTATAGTGAGGAAGGTTTTGAAAATCCGAAGGATTATAGAGGTTCCTAAGCGCGAAAAGAAGGAACTTCTTTTGGACAGATTCTATTCGATTACTACTAATTTGAAATATAGGATCCCAGATCTGGCACGCATACTCAAGAATAGGACGGATCAATGATATATATATTTGTATATATGTATATATATATATATATATATATATATATATATATATATATATATATATATATATATATATATATAAACATGTAGCACTAACTATACATATTAAGATTCAAATTGTTAAGCTATGTAAAGATTACTTACTTAAATCTAGGTAATGTTTTTAAACATTTTAGGCTTTTTAAAGTACATGCATTATCTCCCAAATTATGTCATAATTATTTAATAGTAGATAAGTTCAAGTTCATAAAAAAAGGAAACATACAAGTAAATGTAATTTTGCTTTCAACATCAAGATCAATTGCATTGATCTCTATATGGGGGGAGGAATGTTATGCCCACTCATTACATTGTAATCATTGTATCCATTGGGAAGCATGTAAACGGTCCCCACGTTCAGGATGTGGATATTAAATGTCTCCAAAATGTTATCAAAGCATTCTTTGTATGCACGAGCGTTATCAAATTTCAATTTCATTTTAATTATTTAAATTTCAATTTCATTTTAATTATTTAAAATTTCATTTTAATTATTTAAATTTCATTCTTCGAATGCATGACCGCTATCAGTTCTCGCTTCAATTTTGAACACCTAAGCATTTTAACTCAGCATTTATCAAAAGCGATAAATGCTAAGCTATCCGAATTCCTGAACGCGTGGATCGTGGCCGAGGCAAGCACCGCCATCAAGAAAAGCTTTGGAGGGCAGTTCTTGCTGGGCCACCGGATCGTTCAATTGTACGAAAATCTTAAATGTGCAAATAATTCAAATGTGCAAGTTAAAAGTAATTCTTAAATGTGCTAGTAAAAAGCAAATACATATGTGCAAATAAAATATTTTAATAGAAGTGCCGTGTTTTATTAGTTTTGCGAGTGTATTTTGCGAGTGTAGTTTGGAGAAAGGTCTAGGGTGGTTAAGATACAATTAGCCTCCACACTGAAAGTATCCGATGTGTGGGACGCCATAGGAAAAATTTTTCAAAGCAATTCAAGTGGATTAAGTACCGACACGTTCTGCTTAAATAGTACTACAGTTAGACTACCACAAGGGAGAGGAAATGATAGAGAAAGGAAATACAACATATTTGATGAGGAATGTGCAAAGAGAAGGGGTATCATAGTAATAAAAAACAAGGATAGCCTGTGAAAAACAAGGATAGCCTGTGTCTAGCAAGAGCATTGATTGTTGCCATATCCAAAGTGAATAAGGAGACAGAGTTTGACAAAGGTAAGGAGGGATGCTGGAGAATTACAAACTCAACGAGCTACAGATCGTTTGTCTGAATCCAAGATAAATATACCCAATGAAGATGCCGGAATTCCAGAGTTGCAAAAATTCCAAGAACATCTGAAAGATTATAACATTATAGTGTATAGATATGGTGCTAGAGGAAGAGATGTGATATTTGAGGGACAAAATACCGGAAAAACTAAATTTACTGTACCACAACAATCATTACAACGTCATAGGTCCGCTAACTGCTGCATTTTGCTGTATTTATTATTGTGAGGAGTGCCATATTTCATACAATACCAAAAATGATCACAGATGTGGAGGAACCTGTCCTGCTGCCAGCAGACTCCAGGATGTGCCAAAGACTGTACCGAAAAGCTGTGTAAAGATTGTAATCGACATTTTAGAGGAGAATTTTGCTTCAACAATCATAAAGCTTCAGGATCTCTAAATAAGAAAAGTGTTTGCGAGGTAATAAAAAAATGCAAAGATTGTCTAAAGACATATAAAACAGATAAAACTCATATATGCGGTGAATATTTTTGCAAGATCTGTGATAAACACGTGGAACAAGGACACTGCTTTATACAACCAGATGTCAGAACACCCCCGACAAAAGATACTCTTTTTGTCTTTTACGACCTGGAAACAAGACAGGTGTTTGAAGCAGCACTAAGTCTTACCGAAAGATGAAAACATCCTTGAAACTACATATTTCATCACCCGGAAACATGAAGCCCGAAAATACTCAGCACTGGCAACAACTCAACCACATCAAGTTCCTGCAACCATCAAAAAGCTGCTGCTAGTGTGTCTGGTACTCAACTTTCTATTATACAGTCGCAGATCGCAAAAATCTGTATCATCACACTAATTACTAGTCTTTAAAATAAAAACCTTTGTTTTTATAACGTTTATAAAAACCCAAGTGTTTCTTTCGACAAACTAACATTCTTCAAAATAATAACATTTTGGTCCTTCGAGCCGGATCGGTATTTTCACTATTTCACGATTTACCTATTTGCGAAAACGTGGTATCGGATTCTCTCCTTGTGAAACGGTATCGAGATCATGGTGATAAAGTGAAATCTTTTGTTGTGTTTGCTTCTATAAGCAAAATAAATCTAATAAATCTAAATTTATATTAAATATTTTCCCTAGTGAATTTTACTCTTGTACACAGTTTATATTGCCCGTGATCAGGACAGTGATAAAAGTTCTCAAAACAAGAAATAATAAAGTTTGGAAATTAACTAACAAAGCTATAAACTCAAATAATAATATCAAAATAACTGATCGTGGAAGAGTGAGGTGCAGTGAAGCATATCACAAAAACAGGTGAACATTGTTGTGTTCACGAAAATATGATCAAACCTTGTGCTTTTGATCGTTCAACATAAAAGCTCAAAGCTCTTATCAAAGCTTCACCAAAGACGCAGGAAACCATAAATCAAGATCGGTGAGCTCGTTCCATTTCCTATAATTTCACTAACACTTGATCGTAAAAGCTCTTCAGAGATCTCTCAAAACGAATGCTTTTAAGAGACAAGAAGCTTGCAAGTTAAAATTGTCATTTTAACCATTTGAGAAGCAGGAAGTGCGAAACACGAATTAAAACTGCTTGCATTATATTATGAAATAACCTTGAAAAATCAGTGGCTGCACTGATTTTGCTCTACTAGTTAATCTTGCATTAGCAATTGCGTCCTTGGCCGCTGCATCAATTGATTATAGTGTTGGAAAATAATAACAAGCAAGTAGAACTTTTTTGCCAGAAAATTTTGGTGTTATGGACAATAAGTTTAAAAAAAAAATAGTTCCTTGATAATAAGTGTAAATAGTTCCTCTTAGTGTTGGAAAATATTGACATTTGAGTAGACATTTGATGCGTTCTTTGACAATAAGTTTAAATAGTTCCTCCTAATGTTGGAAAATATTGACACTCGCGTAGACGTTTGAGGCGTTATTTTTTTGACAGTAAGTTAAATAGTTCCTCCCAGTGTTGGAATATATTAACCCTCGAGTTACTGCGGTAAAGTAATGTGGAGGAACAAAGAGAAATGCGTGCGGGGCATCCTTCTCGCGAACCCCGTGATTACCTGGCAGAAGCTAAAGCGAAAATTAGGGCGCCCAAGGAGCGCTTAGCAAATTTTATATCTAATGTTCTCAAGGTCGGGAAAGACAAGAGAAAAGTAGTTTTCTTTAAGAACCGCGTACAGTTACTCGAATCCTACTGGTAACAATTTGTACAAGCCAATGACGGGTTGTACCTCTTAGCCACCGAAGACGATCATAATAGGGATCCTTACTTCACTGCAGATGTATTCTCGACCGTTGAGGGTGCATATCTCGACGCCCTAGGCTGGTTAAAGGAACAGTTAGCCCAGCTAGAAGAGGTCAATAGAGATGCATCCTTATTAAACTCAACCGTACACCCATCAGCTCCTGCAACGTCGCAACCTATCAGGCTACCCAAAGTAAATCTTCCTTCATTTAGTGACTCGTTCTACGATTGGCCTTCTTTTAGGGACACCTATGTGTCCTTAATTCATCAGAATCAACACTTGTCGGACATTGAGAAGATGGATTACTTAAAAGCAGCGATCACCGGAGAGGCGGCCAAACTATTGAGACACTATGCGACAATTACTGTCAATTATAAGTCTGCTTGGGAAACATTACCAAAGCGGTACGAGAATACACGAGTCCTAGTTAACTCGAACCTGCATGCGCTAGTCAACATACAATGCATGGCCGGAGAATCGGCGGCTGAACTTCGAAGAGCTGTGGATGGGTTCAATCTAGCCGTTAGAACACTTCACAATTTAAATCGCCCAACCAAACAATGGGATGATTGGTTTGTGTACCTACTGTCCAACAAATTGGACAGTTGTACACGTAAGGATTGAGAAACATCTCTGAGCTCTTCCACGAACGTACCTTCCTTCCAGTCCTTACAGACATTTCAAGAATCACGCCTCCAGGCTTTAAGCGCCATAAAAGACAGTGCAAGCTCGCTGCGACGACCTCCTCCACCGCAACGCTCATCAAACCCAAAAATAGTTACCCGCAGTCACCATATCACGAAAACAAAAACTGGATTATGTACGTGCTGTGGAGGCGGTCATTTCCTCTTGTTTTGCCCTCAATTCCGCTCTAAATCAGTTGAAGAGCGTATCGATTTCCTAAGGAATCGGGCAATTTGTTCAAACTGCTTGAGGGCGAGTCACGTAGTTACAGCATGCACGTCACAAAATACATGCCAGAGGTGCAATCAAAGGCACCATACAATGATTCATCAGGCACCGTTCTCCAACCCTGAAAACCTACAACCAGCTTGCGAAACAGTCAACGCAACTCAAGTCGTAACGCCTACATCTAACCCCACGTTTACTCACGTAACCAGCAGTGTAATCAATCAACCAACGCAAAGTGCCACACTATTAGCTACAGCCGTAGTACTGATTCGATCAGCTGAAGGTCGAAGCATCCGTGCTCGCGCATTATTGGACCAGGGTTCGGAATCCTGCATTATTAAAGCATCACTAGCCAACGCAATGCGACTTACTAAAATATCTACGAATGTGTCCATCTTTGGAGCAGCAGAAGTCCTTGTAGGCAAAGCCAATAAAGTCGTCTTTCACGAAATTGTCTCCACCGTTGATCCTTCACATGCCTACACTGTTCAGTCGTTGGTACTACCATCACTCACCCACTTGCTTCCCGCGACACGTCTCACAAGGCAAGGATGGCCTCATATAGTAGGACTACAGTTAGCCGATCCATTATTCGATAAACCTTATGAAATTGACATAATTCTAGATGCGAATATTATTAGGCCACATTCGGTGTGGTCCAGACGGCACACCGGTAGCACAAGCTACAACCTTGGGGTGGATTATCTCAGGTCCTACAGGCCCAGCGAATCCACAGTCTTCTATTATGGCAACTCATCACGTCACGGCTACCAACAACAACCTGGACACCCTCTTGCGAAAGTTTTGGGAAATTGAAGAGCTACCTCAGCCGCGTCTTATGGATCCAAAGGATGAAGAGTGTGAAAAGATCTTCGAGAGCACCCACTATCGAACTGAAAGCGGACGTTTAGGAGACTCGCGCGAAGCAGATAAGGCTGCCCTGATGAGAATGGAGAGAAGATTCAACCGCGATCCAACACTACTGGAAGAATACTCAAACTTTATGGAAGAGTACTAGTCACTCAATCCCAGTTTACTATCTGCCCCACCACGCCGTGTTGAAACCAAGTAGCTCAACGACTAAACTAAGAGTGGTTTTCAACGCCTCACAGCCAAGTAACTCCGGAGTATCCCTAAATGATTTGCTACATACAGAACGAGTTTTTGAAAGATTTGTTGGAGCTAAGGAAGGGTAAATTTAAAAGGGTACTAGTCATAGCTCATAATGGTCAGGCGTTTGACCATCAATTTATGCTGAATTACGTTCTGAAAAAGACAGACCTGAAACCCAAATTAATAATGAGGGGACGAAAATTATAATGATGCAGTTGGACAACAAAAAATTTATCGACTCGCTAAATTATTTTGCTATGAGCCTATCACAGCTACCAAAGGCCTTTGATCTACCAGCAGTGTATAAAAAAGGATACTTCCCTCATCTATTTAACACGTTCGAGAATAGGAAATATATTGGGAAATTACCGCCAATAGAATATTACAGTCCCGACTCAATGAAAACTGAATATCGTGATAGTTTCCTTAAATGGTACGAGGACTTTCCAGGGTCAATCCTCCAGGCCGCTTATCCATTGGATCCTGGGTGTAGACATAGGACCATTCCAGACCGCTATTCCCGCAGTCTTTCAGGGAATATCTTCGACTGTGACAAGGTTAAATGGGCAGTGGCCTTTTTTCAACCCTATAAGTCCTCCGGAGGAGACGGAATTTTTCCGGCACTGCTTCAGAAGGGCCTTGATCTGATCCTCCACAACCTGGTCTGCTTTTTTAGAGCCAGCTTCAATTGGGGATACATTTCAACCATCTGAAGGAAAGTCGTGGTGGTTCTTATCCCTAAACAGGGCAACAGACCCCTCGAGCTGCCTAAATCGTACAGACCTATCAGCTTAACCTCTTTTCTTTTGAAAACAATGGAAAGGCTGCTAGACCTTCATATTAGGTGCAAACTGAAGCTCTCCCTCCCTCTACATAGCTCCCAGTTCGCTTACTCTAAAGGTAAACCAACAGAGGTTGCTTTACACCACCTGGTCAGTAAAATCGAAAAAGCCTTCCTTGCTAAAGAAACTGCCCTATGCGCGTTCCTTGACATCGAAGGTGCTTTCGATAACACTGGCTATGATTCTATCTCTAGAGCACTGTAGTAGTAGAGCTATGTCACTCCGACGCCACCTCCTAGGTGGCTTCGTAGTGACATAGGATTTGGGGGGGTCTGAAAGCTCTTCATGTACGTGTACGAGGTGTTTTAGGTTTGTGTCTTGGATAAGGTGGCTTGAAAGCTCTTCATGTATGGGTATGAGGTGTGAAGGTGGCTTAGAGTTGGTGTGTGGAGATGGGTGAAAGCTCTTTATGTACGTGTACGAGATGTTTTGGGTTTGGGTTTTGGGTAAGGTGGTTTGAAAGCTGTTTATGGAGGTTGGGTGTCTTGGATGGGGTGGCTTGGAGTTGGTGGATGGAGATGGGTGGTCCAGAGCGTGTATGGGATTTGGTGTGGGACCGGGGTGGGATTTGAAAGCTGTGTTGTTGAGTGCCACCTGTGGGAAGCTAGTTGAATTTCGGTCTTGATTTGGTCCAGAGCTGGCATGGGATTTGAGGTGTGACTGAAAGCTCTGGATGTAAGTTTGGGTCTTGGATGGGGTGGCCCAGAGCAGGCATGGGATATGTCGCAGAAATGTCATGGGATATGGCCCAGAGCTGGCATGGAATTTGGTTCAGAGCAGGCATGAGATTTTAGGGTGGCGCAGAACCGGCATGGAATTTGGCCCAGAGCAGGCATGGGAATTGAAGGTGGCGCAGAAATGTCATGGGATATGGCCCAGAGCTGGCATGGGATTTGGGGATGTGACTTAAAGCTCTGGATGTATGTTTGCGTGGCCCAGAACCGGCATGGGATTTTGGATAAAAAGTTGGTGCGAGATGTGAGCGCCAGCTGTGAGAAGCTAGTTGAACTAAGAATTAAAGAAGCTCTTGGGGAACCTTTGGATAAATTTCTCTGTGAGTGGAATTAAACTAAGCTGTGTGTGGGGGATTGAGAGCTTTGGTTTCGAGATGTTTTCTGTAGTATTAATTCTGGTGCTTTGGAATGAGCTTTGATTCTGGAGCAAAAATATACATATAATTCAGTGAAGAACTGGACTTTCAAGTAACACTAAGAATTAAATTAAGCTTTAGCTGAGATGGCTATATATTATTCTCGACAACAACCCGGTGCGATCTGTAAGCTATGATCTGGATTGCAACCATATGCCATGATATATTATTATTATTATTATTATCTTCCAAAGAATTTTTAATGAGAATACTCCCCTCAAGTCGCAATATTATAACAACCGCAACTTGAAAATTGCTAAGTGGTCAAAAAGATGAAAAAGATATTTCCCATAAGCATCAACAATGCAGCGAAGGCTCCCATTTTCATCAGACTTGTGATGCTGGATATATTATATTTTTAAACAATAAATTTAAGGTAAAATACCTTTCACAAACCACAAATATTACACACACTAAGAAGTGGCAAAAAGCTGCCGCAAAAAATACTCGGTCACATACTAAAAACAATGAAGATTCCCATTATCAGCTAACTTATGCCTTAATTATTCAATCTTGAACGTATTGGATAAATTCTATTATTTAAACTGATCACCTTAAGTGCTAATTGTACCCAATGAGTAAATTTTAATAACGGTTAAATAAGAAAACATCGGATTCCTTATCAAGCAAAGATGTGAAAATTTCAGTCTTCTCATGCTGCGAACGTTTATTGAGATAAACAAAGTGCATCAGTGAATGTAATCAGCAAGTTAGTACTGAAAAGAAAAAAATTAAACGGCAGAGCAAACTTCTGAAATATTTAATAAAGTTAGGGTATTAAAAAGAATTGTTGTTGTTGTAATAGCTACAAATAAAAAACCTATTAATTAGAACACATATTATTTTGTTTTATTCTGATAAATCGTACAATTATTTGTTTATTCAAGACACTTCACTTCTTTTTGTTGTTGTTGTTAGGATTGTAAAAATTAGGGATTTCACTTGAATTATCGGTATAAAAACTATAATTAACTGGAATGGCATCAATTTGTACAAACTTGAAAATAAATGTCTTCCCCTGCGGTCCAGAATTGATTACGTGGAAATTTCCTTTGTTGTTGATGTCTTGTAAGGCTGCATCAGAAAGTGAACTGTACCTGGCTGGTAGCAAAAGCTGATACTCCTCTAACTCAAGATGAATCCGAACACCATACACTGTTTCAAGCCTGCTTGCAGATTTTATTTTATATGAGGTTCCAAACTCCATGTCGGACATCCTTAAATATGGTGAGTATTCCAAGCTTTTGAGTTCTGTTGCTGTATCCATGTTTCTGGGGCTGATGCTGTTGATCTCCAGGTGGTTGGGGTTGAACTGCTAGCGTTCTCCTTCACAGTTCTCATTATATACCCTAAATCTAGAAACATGATTGAACTTGTCCATGAGTCCGCAGCACATAGATGCACCTGTCTAAACAACTTTGGGGTGGAAGTTTTCATGATGCACCTGTGTAAACAACTTTTGGGGCCTAGGAATTCGCTACGTCAGCAGTTTTTGCACCTGCGTGAGAAAGCTATAGACCGGATGTTGGTAAATTGAATTGAATTCCATGCACGTGTAAACAACTTTTGGGGGAAGGGGTAGGGATTTGCCTGTCTGTGACTATGGTGATGCAATTCCATCTAAGACAGCCGGATACCGGAAGTTGGTAAATTTTGTACTTGTCCATGAGTTCCATGCACCTATGTAAACAACACTTAGGGTCAGGAATTTGCTACATAGGCAGATTTGCATGATCGAACTTGTTCATGTTGTGCAATTGCGGGTATTATAAAAGAAGCAGTAGCAGTAGTATTTTCACAGTTTACAACGAGCATCCCGCGAGTTAACTAGTAAAGTGTTATTAATTACGACTCCTGCTAATACCAATTTAACAAGTGCTAAGTGAAAAGTTTTGTTTTTGTTATTAATTATTATAACTTTTAAAATGGATACACGCAGCATTATGAGTGGACTAAATAAGCAAGCAGCAGATTGCTTAAGGGACAGAGACGCTGCGCAAAGTGTTATTATTACAAAGGTGTGTGGTTTATTTATTAAAAAAATAAAAGCAGCATGCAGGGTTGAAAAGCGAAATGGGACCAAACAACACTATCAAAATTGTATTGCGCAACTAAGAGGCTTACAAGTATTGTTGAACACTGGCAGCAGCCACCATGGAGCAGGTGTGCAGGAAGGAGGAAGAACTGAAAAAAGAAGTGCTCGTGTACGCTGGGAAGAGCTGCATAATGCGTTTGCATCACGAATCAGGACAGGCGTCATCATTAATATAAAGCACATCGAAGTGAAGCAATTTTTAAAGGATGGTTATGCTTTGTTTGAGCGGCGTGTTAAGAACATCTTAAAGAAGCATAATTTCATCAAGACATCAACGACTTTAAGCTGCGAGTATGTTAAGCATGGTGTTAATGATGGTGATGTGATAAGTGATATGAAATACTTTCACACCAAAACTACACCCATTGGGAGCACCGATGATCTGGAACAGTGGTTTTTGAAAAACGTGCAGGATGATCTATTGACCCAGGTTGAGGAGTTCCAAGAGAAAGATAGCGGCTGGGCCTTACATACCATAGTGAACTTAATGGTGCACATAAACAAATACGAGCCATTAAGAGGATCGTCATTTATAAAATTGGCGCAAAGCATCGCAGCAAAGCAGGCATGCGTAAATGTGAGGAATAATGACAATGCATGTTTTGCGTGGGCAGTGGTCTCTGCTTTGTATCCAGTAGAGTATAGGGATCACGCATATAGAACATCAAAGTACCCGCACTACAACAATGTGCTAAACTTGAGCGGGATTACTTTTCCAGTTACACTAAACCAAATAAAAACATTTGAAGAAAACAACAGATTATCAATTAATGTTTTCATACTGGAAAAGGAAAAAATGAGCGAATACACGACTGTTCCAGCTTACTTAACGAAGAAGAAATTGGATAAACACATCAACCTGCTAATGATAAAGTCAGATTATGACTGCAGTGAGGATGAAGATGATGATAGTGCTATTGTTTATCATTTCTGCTGGATTAAAAACTTATCGCGTTTGGTGTGTAGCCAGGTTTCTAAAAATAAACATAAAAAATATATCTGTGATAGATGTTTATTTTATTTTTATACTGAAGAAAAGCTCGCAGCGCACGTGCCTGAGTGTGAAAAGGTGAATGACTGTAAAGTTGCTTTTCATAAGGAGAAATTTATCACTTTTAAAAATTATAATTATAAGAATCCAGTGCCATTTACAGTATATGCAGATTTGGAGTCAATATTGATACCTGTTACCGATGGTGGTAGTAATGGTGATAAGACAAGGAAAATTCAAGAACATGAAGTTCATAGTATTGGATTATATTTTCACTGCTATTACGATGAATCTCTATCATTTTACCGATCGAATCGTGGAAAAACGTGTCTTCAGTGGTTTACATTGCAGCTGCAGGAGATCGCAAATATAGCCGAAGAGCAAATAAAGGATATAAAACCACTAGCACCGTTATCAGCGCAGGAAAAGTGCATTCAATTAAACCAACCATGCTGCCATATATGCGAGAAACCCTTTGCGCTTGGTGAAACCAGAGTGAGGGATCATTGCCACCTCACAGGCAAATATCGTGGACCAGCACACAACAGCTGCAACATCAATTATAATGATTGTCGCAACATCCCAGTCATTTTCCACAATTTATCAGGATATGATGCGCATTTCATAATCAAGGATGTAGCACTAACCATACCGGGAAAAGTGGATCTTTTACCGTTGAACAAAGAGCGGTACATTTCATTTACCAAACACATTGAAAATAGCTCCATCAAGCTGAGATTCATCGACTCTTATAGATTTATGGTTGAATCTTTGGATAAACTAGCCGGACTGCTGCCTAAGGAAAAATTAAAAATAACAAAAGCTCAATGGCAATACCTGGATGATGAAAGCTTCAACCTTCTCACGCGCAAAGGAGTTTTCCCATATGACTTCATCGATGGTTGGGATAAATTGGAGTGTAATAGTTTACCTAGCGTGGAGCATTTTTATAATAAAATGATTGATGAGCCGATAACTGAAAAAGATTATGAACATGCGCAAAAAGTGTGGGAAAAATTTAACATTAAAAGCCTGGGAGAGTATTCAGATTTGTATTTAAAAACAGATGTTCTTCTGCTGGCGGATATTTTTACAAATTTTAGAGCTATGGGACTGGAGACTTACAAACTTGACCCTGCACACGTCTTCACACTGCCTGGATATACATGGGCAGCGATGCTGTATTACACGGGAGTGCGCTTAGAAAGGATAATGGATGTTGACATGCTTTTATTTATTGAAAAATCTTGCCGAGGTGGAATTAGCTAATGCTGCTGCAGATATAGTGAAGCCAACAATAAATATATGAAAAACTTTAAACCGGATGAAGAAACTAAATATCTGATGTACTATGACGTGAATAATTTATATGGATGGGCCATGTCGCACTCACTTCCAACCGGAAACTTTAAATGGATTGATAATGTTGATGTTATGAGTGTTGATGATAATTCACCGATCGGCTATATGTTGGAGGTAGATCTTGAATACCCGCAGGAGCTGCATAATTTGCATAAAGATTTTCCATTTTGCCCCACTCATTCAGCACCACCAGGATCAAAACAAGGCAAACTTTTAACCACTTTACACACCAAAGAAAAATATGTTATACATTACCGCAACCTAAAACAATGTTTATCACATGGACTAATACTCAAGAAAATTCACCGCATTCTGCAGTTCGATCAATCACCATGGCTTAAACCATATGTGGACTTAAATACAGATAAAAGGAAACAAGCCAAAAATGCCTACGAGAAGAACCAATATAAGAAAATAATTAATGCTGTTTTCGGAAAAACTATGGAAAATGTGCGAAAATATTCAAACATAAAACTATGTACAAAGTGGGAGGGGCGTTATGGCGCTAGAAACCTCATTGCAGCACCGAATTTCCATAGTCGCGCAATTTTCAATGAAAATTTAGTAGCAGTTGAATTACGAAAGCTGGTAGTTAAATTCGATAAACCATTATACATTGGTATGGCGATTCTCGATATTTCTAAAATAGCACTGTACGAATTCCATTATGACTTTATGCTAAAAGAGTTGGATGCTGATAAATGCAAAATAATGTACATGGATACGGATTCATTAGTATATGAAATAAAAAATGTTGACATATACAATATTATGAAGAAAAACATAGATAAATTTGATACTAGTGATTATCCTATGACCAACCAGTTTAATATGCCGCAAGCAAATAAAAAAGTTCCTGGATTGATGAAAGATGAATTAAATGGTCGAATAATGACATTGTTTGTAGGCTTAAGGTCTAAAATGTACTCCCTTGAAATAGATGGTGTTGATGAAGTGAAGAAAGCAAAAGGGGTAAAGAAGAACGTTGTGGCGAAAACTTTTGCAGATTAGCGACTATATTGAATGTTTGCAAAATTCAAAAAGCAAGATAGCTGAGCAAAAAAGCATTCGTTCATATAGTCATAAAGTGTACACTTTAAACCAAGCAAAGATCGCTTTAAACCCACAGGATGATAAACGCTGCATTATGGACAACGGGATCGACACTCTACCATGGGGACATTTTTCAGTGCAGCAGCAGCAGCAGCAAGAAGACATGGATGTAGAATAAAACTCACACAAGTGCAATATGTAAATAGTATGAATAAAAGAATAATTATAACTTTTTATAAAAAATCTGTTTTATTTAAAAAATCCCTTATTACAAAAACATTTTTCAGAGCACATCGGCCTTCGTGTATTATGCAGGATAAGAAGCCATTTGTTGTTGTTGTTGATAGTTTGGGGCATCTCTCTTCTTCTACATCATATATGGTTAGCTCCTCTCCAAAAAATTCCTGAATCCATTGTTTCTTTCCAGCTCCTTTAACATAGATTATTTTATCATGCAACAGATCTCCAACTGAATATAGTGTGCGGTAGGGAATGTATCCATCACCCCATCTGAATCCATGGTGATTGTGTCTCAGCCACTCAACTTGTTAACTTCCCAGTATAGGAAGTTATTGTAATCGGTCCGAAAATCGAAATCGAAAATTTCAACGTATTTTCATCTTTCAAGGTCCCAGGAGCATTTTAAGCAAAAAATTGGGAGGAAGTATGTGTGTGTGTGTGTGTGTGTGTATGTGCGTACGGATGTGGTCATTTTTTCCTGCACGATATCGCGCGAACCAAAACTGATATCGACTTCGTTGAGGTGTTGTTCGAAGCGTATTAACCGAAAAATGATCTGAAAAGATTTTCATAAAATTCGGTCCAGCCGTTTTTTTGTTTAAGCGGCGTAAGTGATTTTTGTACCTGCAAATTAAATTAAAAATAACAAAAGCTCAATGGCAATACCTGGATGATGAAAGCTTCAACCTTCTCACGCGCAAAGGAGTTTTCCCATATGACTTCATCGATGGTTGGGATAAATTGGAGTGTAATAGTTTACCTAGCGTGGAGCATTTTTATAATAAAATGATTGATGAGCCGATAACTGAAAAAGATTATGAACATGCGCAAAAAGTGTGGGAAAAATTTAACATTAAAAGCCTGGGAGAGTATTCAGATTTGTATTTAAAAACAGATGTTCTTCTGCTGGCGGATATTTTTACAAATTTTAGAGCTATGGGACTGGAGACTTACAAACTTGACCCTGCACACGTCTTCACACTGCCTGGATATACATGGGCAGCGATGCTGTATTACACGGGAGTGCGCTTAGAAAGGATAATGGATGTTGACATGCTTTTATTTATTGAAAAATCTTGCCGAGGTGGAATTAGCTAATGCTGCTGCAGATATAGTGAAGCCAACAATAAATATATGAAAAACTTTAAACCGGATGAAGAAACTAAATATCTGATGTACTATGACGTGAATAATTTATATGGATGGGCCATGTCGCACTCACTTCCAACCGGAAACTTTAAATGGATTGATAATGTTGATGTTATGAGTGTTGATGATAATTCACCGATCGGCTATATGTTGGAGGTAGATCTTGAATACCCGCAGGAGCTGCATAATTTGCATAAAGATTTTCCATTTTGCCCCACTCATTCAGCACCACCAGGATCAAAACAAGGCAAACTTTTAACCACTTTACACACCAAAGAAAAATATGTTATACATTACCGCAACCTAAAACAATGTTTATCACATGGACTAATACTCAAGAAAATTCACCGCATTCTGCAGTTCGATCAATCACCATGGCTTAAACCATATGTGGACTTAAATACAGATAAAAGGAAACAAGCCAAAAATGCCTACGAGAAGAACCAATATAAGAAAATAATTAATGCTGTTTTCGGAAAAACTATGGAAAATGTGCGAAAATATTCAAACATAAAACTATGTACAAAGTGGGAGGGGCGTTATGGCGCTAGAAACCTCATTGCAGCACCGAATTTCCATAGTCGCGCAATTTTCAATGAAAATTTAGTAGCAGTTGAATTACGAAAGCTGGTAGTTAAATTCGATAAACCATTATACATTGGTATGGCGATTCTCGATATTTCTAAAATAGCACTGTACGAATTCCATTATGACTTTATGCTAAAAGAGTTGGATGCTGATAAATGCAAAATAATGTACATGGATACGGATTCATTAGTATATGAAATAAAAAATGTTGACATATACAATATTATGAAGAAAAACATAGATAAATTTGATACTAGTGATTATCCTATGACCAACCAGTTTAATATGCCGCAAGCAAATAAAAAAGTTCCTGGATTGATGAAAGATGAATTAAATGGTCGAATAATGACATTGTTTGTAGGCTTAAGGTCTAAAATGTACTCCCTTGAAATAGATGGTGTTGATGAAGTGAAGAAAGCAAAAGGGGTAAAGAAGAACGTTGTGGCGAAAACTTTTGCAGATTAGCGACTATATTGAATGTTTGCAAAATTCAAAAAGCAAGATAGCTGAGCAAAAAAGCATTCGTTCATATAGTCATAAAGTGTACACTTTAAACCAAGCAAAGATCGCTTTAAACCCACAGGATGATAAACGCTGCATTATGGACAACGGGATCGACACTCTACCATGGGGACATTTTTCAGTGCAGCAGCAGCAGCAGCAAGAAGACATGGATGTAGAATAAAACTCACACAAGTGCAATATGTAAATAGTATGAATAAAAGAATAATTATAACTTTTTATAAAAAATCTGTTTTATTTAAAAAATCCCTTATTACAAAAACATTTTTCAGAGCACATCGGCCTTCGTGTATTATGCAGGATAAGAAGCCATTTGTTGTTGTTGTTGATAGTTTGGGGCATCTCTCTTCTTCTACATCATATATGGTTAGCTCCTCTCCAAAAAATTCCTGAATCCATTGTTTCTTTCCAGCTCCTTTAACATAGATTATTTTATCATGCAACAGATCTCCAACTGAATATAGTGTGCGGTAGGGAATGTATCCATCACCCCATCTGAATCCATGGTGATTGTGTCTCAGCCACTCAACTTGTTAACTTCCCAGTATAGGAAGTTATTGTAATCGGTCCGAAAATCGAAATCGAAAATTTCAACGTATTTTCATCTTTCAAGGTCCCAGGAGCATTTTAAGCAAAAAATTGGGAGGAAGTATGTGTGTGTGTGTGTGTGTGTGTATGTGCGTACGGATGTGGTCATTTTTTCCTGCACGATATCGCGCGAACCAAAACTGATATCGACTTCGTTGAGGTGTTGTTCGAAGCGTATTAACCGAAAAATGATCTGAAAAGAATTTCATGAAATTCGGTCCAGCCGTTTTTTGTTTGAGCGACGTAAGTGATTTTTGTACCTGCACGATATCGCCCGAACCACGAAAGATATTGACTTACTTGAGGTGCCGTTCGAAGCGTATTAGCGACTATATAATCTGAAAAGATTTTTATAATATTCGGTCCAGTGGTTTTTTGGTTTAAATGACTTAAGTGATTTTTGTACCTGCACGATATCGCGCGAACTATAAAAGATATCGACTTAGTTGACATGCCGTTCGAAGAGTATTAACCAAAATATGATCTGAAAAGATTTTCATAAAATTCGGTCCAGCCGTTTTTTTGTTTAAGCGGCGTAAGTGATTTTTGTACCTGCACGATATGGCCCGAACCACTAAAGATATTGACTTACTTGAGGTGCCGTTCGAAGTGTATTAGCGACAATATAATCTGAAAATATTTTTATAATATTCGGTCCAGCGGGTTTTTGGTTTAAATGACTTGTGATTTTTGTGCCTGCACGATACCGCGCGAACTAAAAACTATATCGACTTCATTGAGGTGCCGAAAAACATTAATACATCAATTTTATATACATTTTCGTCATCCTAATCTTGTAAGTGCGCAAATTTAGTTTGACATTTTAGCGAAAATATTGATAAACAATTGTGACAAATTCTCGGTATTATGCATATATTCTATATTGCCTATTGTTCATTTATTATTAAAATATCCAATCATAATATTCAACATCCATCATACTGGGAAGTTGATCGTGTGGACCGAAAGGGTCGAACCCACATCCCAACTAGTTTCTTTTCAGACCGAGTTAGATGTTTATGTGGGAATGGTGGTTGGAATATGTAGTGCTGCATTTGATTTTCACAATTTAAAAGGGCCAATTCTTTGAAAATAAATTGATTGTTTTGTAATTTGAATCCTTGAAGATCGATGATAATGGCATCCATTTCAAGCAATTTTCCTGACTTCGTGGGTTAGAGGTGTATATTCCACTAATCGATCATGTAGCAATAAACAGTATGCTGTTGTGTTAGTGGGAACGTTTTCCGATGTTTTGAATTCCAACCTTATATCCACAGGACCTGTTTTAATGGTTTCGTTTTGCCGAGAGCAATCAATGACTACGATCGGAGCATCACGCATAAACTCTTCCCTTGAGAGTAGTGGCTGCAACTGGCGTCCATAGTATGAAGTTTGGAATTTTATATACATATCATATAGGAGAGCGTATTTATGAGCATCAAATTTCAAGTTCAGGTCATCATATGGGTATGATTCCGAATTCAAGTGCACTTTAACATCTGTCAGCTTGCAGTGGTCAAACTTACTGACATCCTTTGTTTTATCATTTTTACGATTTGTTTGGAGAGCTAGTATGACATATCGGGGCTTTTCCATCTGCGATGACGTTTTGACAGACCACGTGTGATGAGTCGTTGCTGGTAGCGTGGGGTACTCGTATATGTCCCAGCTCCTAAATGGCATTTGTATTTCACGACCGCTTTCAATGATTTTATATAAAGCAATTTTGTCATGATCGGCCACATTAACATGGGGAATGCGCCACTGAAGTTTCGAGATTGAGATGTTTACATCATCTGTCGGTGATATGACCGCATCTTCATCCATCCTGCTTCGTATTAATATGAGTTCATGTTTAGCGTTGGCGATAATTTTATTGTAATCTTCAGCAAAGACCAGCAATGTTTTTAGAGGGATGCAGAAATTGAAGAATCCATGGGGGGATGTAATTGATTTATCCGGCGACCAACTAGCGTTGTATAACATGCGACTCTCATTTGGGTTTAATGATATGTAATTTTTTAGTGTTGTTGCTATTCCAAGATTTCGAGTTCTATCAATTTCTACACCATTGATTTCATAGCGAATTTCCTCAAAGAGAAACGCTATAGCATTATTTACTAGCCCTGCAGTGCTGGATATTGTTCCGTCAGGTTTAGTTACTGTTCCCTCAATGTATATGAAACTTTCAGCTGGGAGGATATACAGGTCTTGGTTTTGCACTGGAATGCGGGTTTCATCACTATTTTTAAATGAAGAGGCGAACGATGAGTAAGTGTGGTAGTCAATTTTTGTTATGCTATTATCATGGCTTGTGCCTTCAGTAATATTCAAGATGTTATTCATTGCTTCAAATTTAGTCCTATTGATTTTAGAAATTGTATATTATCAGCTCTCAGTTGACGTCTTGCTCGCTTCAAGGTTGCCGGTTGACTAATGTTTTCCATGAAGTTCATCCTATTTATATGCTTATTGCTGCTGTTGCTCCCGTAGACTATCATTCTGCGGCTTTAAATGTAGCCTGATAGTTATCGTTTCACCTCGAAAATTTATTAAATCTCCGTCCTGATCAACTAGCTTTAGTGTGAGCGAACTAACACGTTTGACGTTCACCGGTAAATAGATCACATTCGCTGGAACCTCTACTATTTTATAGCCCGGCCCCACGGTTGGGGCAAATTCATGCAGCAAATGCACCTGTTTATTGTTGATGTATGAGCCTGATATGATGTTACATTCAACCCTTATAGTATTAACTTTTATAATATTGACAGGTCTGATGTATGTAATATATTTGCTTCCAGTACACGTTTCCCAAATCCCAACAGCGGTGCGATAGATCGCTCTTTATCAAAATGTATAACTTCAGTAGCTTTTATTTCACTCTTCAAGGTATTATTGTTTGCCCTTATTAAGACTGTTGCCTTGCTGCTGCTCTTATTTAAGCTTTGCTGTACTGAAGCTGCTATGTCATCAATCTCGTATGATCCAACAGGTATTTCGATACACGCATCTCCCACATGCATTAAGTTGTTGCTGTCATCAATATTCGGTATAGAATTGTATGTTTGAAAGTCAATTAATCCGCAAACGTAGTCTCCAGCTAATTCCAATGGGGGAAAGTATTCAGCGGTGAGAACCGATGCATTGCCAGTAAGAGAGAGTGTTATCGACATGGCTACTTGTTATGAAATGTCTATATTTGCACTTGAAGGCCTTTATTTATACATTATGTAAGAATTTTAAGCATAAGTGTCCGCAAATCACTGAGTCGAAATTTTGATGTGCTGTATAGTTGTATGTGACTGCATCACCCAAATAATTTACAACTTCCCGCGGCGGTGGCGGCGGATTTCCAAAACTATCAAAGTAATTTATGATATCTCCATTTTTCTTATACGCTACCCAATGCGTTCCAGGTCCAGATGAAACATCTAGATTTATAATTCCGCTCTCATTTCTCCATGGTTTTTTTGGTAATTGATCGCGCATAAATACTCCTCTAAAGTGGGCTATATGCTGTGCATATTTACGCAGATCATTTTCATTGAGTGCTCTTTTGGGTAGCGACTTTATTAGTTTTTTGGTTGGGTGTTGAGAAAAAGTCCCAGTCCTTTCCTATATGGCTTTAAAAATAATCCTTGTCCAGGTTTTCCTAGCGCTATAGCTTCCATTGTCTCATTATGACGTTTCGCTTCCTGCAGCTCCCGACGTGCGACACTTGCGGCGTTTACAGCTTTAGCTATACCTGCTGCACCTCCAGATAGCGCTCCAACGGCGGAAAGACCTGCAAAAAGTGGAATGAGGAACGGTAAAACTCCTCCTACTTTAGGTACTGGTATCACTCTAGGCGTAGTGTAAGATTTTTTCTTCCCCTTGATAACATTCTTTGCCGCACTTAGGGCAATTGTAGTAGCTTCCAACAGGTCTTTCGGCTTTTTCAGCTTTAACACTTTTCTAGCATTACGTACAGCTTCGCGGAATGATGGACGTAACGTATTCTTCTTCTTCTTCGAGCAGGTAATTTTTGCTTTGACCCCCATTCCAACTTTTATTTTAGCTTTCATGGCGTTTGTAACTAATAGCGCGTTAGCACGTTCTGCAAAGCTAGCGTCTTTAGATGTTACTCGTTGCCAGGCTTTTTCTTCTAAAATACGGTCAGCTATATGTCGGTCGCTTAAGTCCTTATGATCTCGATATGCAATATCATGCTGTTTGCAAGCTGCATCTAGTGGGTTGATGCCAGGATCACCGCGGGCTAGTCTTTTAGCTAACTTTGTTCCTGGACCACAGTATTGATATCCCGGTAGATGAAGCTCAAGCGGTAACTTATTTATAACAGTGTTTAACAGTCCTCCCCCCTTGACAGCTCTTCGATGAATGGTGCGTTTCTTACTATGGTCAATCATTTTATAGGTTTACTGTAAGACTGATTAAAATCTATAAAAGTACGGGTATTTATAGGGATTGGGTTAGTGTGCAACATGAAGTTTATCAAGCAACAAGCGTGTCTACCAGTTAGAAATACTGATGTGGAAATTACAAGTACATCAAAGAAGCATGGGGTGCTGCTACCAAACAGTATAAGAGGTATTATTGTTGGACCGTCGAATTGTGGCAAGACAAATGTAATGCTAAGTCTACTGGAGCATCCTAACGGTCTGAGATTCGAGAATATATACATTTACTCAAAGTCGCTAAGTCAGCCGAAATACGAGTATTTAGGAGAAGTTGTAGCTCACATATCAGGTTTGGGCTATTATACGTTTTCTAACAACCACGATGTTATACCACCGGAGGAAGCAAAGCTAAACTCAATTTTCATCTTTGATGATGTAGCCTGCGATAAACAAAATAATATTAGAGCCTACTTTTGTATGGGGAGGCATAACGACATTGACAGCTTTTACCTCTGTCAAACTTATACTCATATACCAAAGCATCTAATCCGAGATAATGCAAACTTTCTGATCATATTCAAACAAGATGATTTGAACCTGAAGCATGTATACAATGATCATGTGAATAGTGATATGAAATTCGCAAAGTTCAGAAAAGCGTGTGCAAACTGTTGGAAAGACAAATATGGATTCTTAGTAATTGATAAGGACAGCCCCATGGGCAAAGGTCGATATCGAAAAGGCTTTGATGTATTCATGAGCCTATGAAGGAGCCCACCTAATCAGCTGACCAGGTCTTTCAGCTCTGCCTGGCTGGTCTGTCTGGCTGGTCTGTCTGGCTGGTTGGCTGGTCTGTCGGGCTGGTTGGCTGTTCTGTCTGGCTGGTCTGTCTGGCTAGTTGGCTGGTCTGTCTGGCTGGTTGGCTGGTCTGTCTGGCTGGTCTGTCTGGCTGGTTGGCTGGTCTGTCTGGCTGGTTGGCTGGTCTGTCTGGCTGGTCTGTCTGGCTGGTTGGCTGGTCTGTCTGGCTGGTCTGTCTGGCTGGTTGGTTGGTCTGTCTGGCTGGTTGGCTGGTCTGTCTGGCTGGTTGGCTGGTCTGTCTGGCTGGTCTGTCTGGCTGGTTGGCTGGTCTGTCTGGCTGGTTGGCTGGTCTGTCTGGCTGGTCTGTCTGGCTGGTCTGTCTGGCTGGTTGGCTGGTCTGTCTGGCTGGTTGGCTGGTCTGTCTGGCTGGTCTGTCTGGCTGGTCGGTCTGTCTGTCTGTCTGGCTGGTCTGTCTGGCTGATCTATCTGGTTGACTTGCCTGGTACGTCTGGATCTATATAAATGCTTATTAGCATAGCTGTATATCATTGTAGCTGTAACCACACGTGTAGCAACATGAATGAAAAATTGATGAAGGATATTATAAAAACACGTGAGGCTATACGAAGAAAATATAAAGCTCTCAAGACTGGTAAAATTGAATCTGAAGCTCAATTAGAGGAAACATTTAAACCTATAACCAACACGCTGAAAAAGCTCACAACAACAGCAGCATCAGTGAAACTTGAACCAAAAGAAGAAGATGAAATTAAGCACGAGGGCAATGAAGAAGCATACACACCACCACCACCACCACGTAAATACTTAAAGCTAGAGCCACCAAGTTATTCTGAGGATGATGATGATGATGATGATCAGTTTGTCACACCTACAAAAGAACCAAAATTAGAGTCTGCAGACCAGATACTAAACAAATATAAACAACTACTGGAAAATGATAGCACGAGAATTGATAAAACGTATGGAGCGTACTATAAGAACGATATGTGGAATATTGGTAATTCGAGATTAAAAGTTGATAAAGAATACTTTCTTATAGATGGCAAGCGGTACAAGATAACTGAAGGTCTAGCTGAATTAATTTTTAGGAAAAAGCCTCGAGGCTACTCAAAAGAAGACTTGTCCAATTATCAAAAAATTGTAAATGATACATGCACCCACAGACGTGATTTTAAGGAAAACCAGCAAATAAAAGGAACAAATAGCTTCAAATAATAGAAACATAATAAAAAAGTTGATTCACACTCCTCATACTGGAACGGGAATAATGCAAATTCCAAAGAAAAATATCGATTACATATATTGGGATGACCCCAATGAGCTAGTTGATAGGCTCCGAATATTGATAGCATCGCAGCAAGCTGGAAATAATAGCCATAGTAATGAAATAGTGTCAATCATTGAGGAGTTGCGGGAAGCTGACATTATAGTATAAATATTCCCACCCACATAGAACTATTAACATTTCGGAAATGAGCGTTGACAAGTTTGGTCGATCTTTTAAACGGCAAAAATTTAGAGCAGTGGGTGATCGCGGTCCACCTGGAATTCCTGGAAAAGACGGTCCTGCTGGACCAAAAGGAAACGGTTTCAATTTAACATCAGATGGTGACTATGATCTTACCTTGAGAAGAATCAAAAACCTAGGTGATCCAAAAGAAAATGCTGACGCTGCAACCAAAAACTATGTCGACGAAGAAATACGGGAAAGCATTGACAAAGCAGTAGAGAATCTAACGATGTTCATTTATCGCGAAATTGCGAAGATCGAAAATTATATATTCTCACACATAATTAATAAGAAGGCTGAAAATGGCATCTCTGAGTAAGAAGCAAGTAGTAAATGAGCTTCACAAACCTGCTCGTCGAAATTTTTCTAGGCGGAGAGTTATCATTAAAGGTCTGGATGATTTGTGGCAGGCTGACTTGGTGGAAATGGATGCATATAAACATGTAAACAAAGGATTCCGCTACTTACTGACTGTAATTGATGCATTTTCTAAATATGCCTGGGCTATGCCAATTAAAAGAAAAACCGGTCCAGAAGTCACAGAAGCGATGCAATCAATATTTAAAGATGGGCGCACACCTAACAATTTGCAAACGGATGATGGTAAGGAATTCTACAACTCTCACTTTCAAAAGCTAATGAGCAAATATAAAATCAACCACTACTCAACATATACATCGCTTAAGGCATCAATAGTGGAAAGATTCAACCGAACTTTAAAGAGCATGATGTGGAAGGAATTTAGCATGAATGGATCCTACAAATGGATTTCTATGATGAAAAAACTGCTATCACAATACAATGCAAAAAAACATCGAACAATTAAAATGCGTCCCTGTGATGTTAATAGGACAAATGAAAGGCTACTTCTTGCTACAGCCTATAATCACATCAAAATTGCCCCTTCACCTGCATATAAAATAGGAGACCGCGTCCGCATAAGCAAATATAAACATCTATTTGAAAAAGGCTACACACCAAACTGGACAACTGAAATCTTTAAAATCTCCAAGGTTCAACTGACTAATCCACCGACATATCAACTTGAGGACTACCAGGGCAACCCCATTAAAGGTGGATTCTATGAAAATTAATTGCAGAAAGTTAAACATTCAGATCTCTACCTAGTTGAAAAAATATTGAAAAAGAGCGGTGATAAAGTTTATGTTAAATGGTTGGGGTTCTCACGAGAACATAATTCTTGGATAAATGCTAATGATGTATTATAAATTAAATAAAAAGACATTTTTTTTTTATAACAAATTTGTTTTATTTTCAAATCTTATGCTATATATTTTTTCACGATGATGTTGGTTTAATATGGGCTCTAGGATTTTGCCTGTATTGATGACTCTCTGTTGAAATCTGCATCTATCAAGGGCACTTATATGCCATTGCCCCATACGGCTAGCTCTATAAGCGAAATCCCATACATGCATAATGTGTAATTCAGGCGCTAGTGTAAATCGAACCCTTTTCTGCATTCTCTACAGCTGCTTTTGGTGATCCGGACATAAAAATTTACTAGGCGTTGAACTTCCCGTTTGTACCGCTCCACAAAACAGCATCCACATGTATCTGGTCCACAAGTTGTTTTATCGTTCGACCATGGGCAGTTCTTGTAATGTGCTCCATGTATAGAATAAACTTTTCCAGCATTTTCGTATTCTTGAACATATCTATAGAGTTGTTCTATTTTACCCTTATGCTCCTCCAACAGTATACTAGAATATTCTTCGAGAAATTTTGGTATGCTCATATTTACTTATCTTTTATCTGCTGATATCTTATGGATGAAGAAGTATCTTTACTCTCAGATGATGATGATGATGATTGCTTCGATTTAATTGATAGAGAATTCAGTTGATATTTTAATTCTTTTACTTTGCTTCCTTTATCACCCTTTTCCTCAAGCAATCTGGTAGAATCCTTATAACTGTTCATCACCGCAACCGGAAGAAAACTAACCTAACATTCCCCCTTCAAGGATTTATATACATAATAATTGAATCAAAGATCATTACAAAAGATCCCTCAAGAGCTTCTTTAATTCTTAATTCAACTAGCTTCCCACAGCTGGCGCTCACATCTCGCACCAACTTCCCACCCCATGCCGGTTCTGGGCCACGCAAACATACATCCAGAGCCTTAAGTCACATCCCCAAATCCCATGCCAGCTCTGGGCCATATCCCATGCCGGTTCTGCGCCACCCTATCCAAGAAACATACATCCAGAGCTTTAAGTCACACCTCAAATCCCATGCCAGCTCTGGACCAAATCAACACCGAAATTCAACTAGCTTCCCACAGGTGGCACTCAACAACACAGCTTTCAAATCCCACCCCGGTCCCACACCAAATCCCATACACGCTCTGGACCACCCATCTCCATCCACCAACTCCAAGCCACCCCATCCAAGACACCCAACCTCCATAAACAGCTTTCAAACCACCTTACCCAAAACCCAAACCCAAAACATCTCGTACACGTACATAAAGAGCTTTCACCCATCTCCACACACCAACTCTAAGCCACCTTCACACCTCATACCCATACATGAAGAGCTTTCAAGCCACCTTATCCAAGACACAAACCTAAAACACCTCGTACACGTACATGAAGAGCTTTCAGACCCCCCCAAATCCTATGTCACTACGAAGCCACCTAGGAGGTGGCGTCGGAGTGACATAGCTCTACTACTACTCACTGTCTCTCAGAAATCCGGATCCTCCCACGATTGAGTGGATAAATGCCATGCTTGCAGATCGTGACATTTCTTCTACCCAAGGTGTCTCCACCATTAGTGTTAAGGCTATTAAGGGGTGCCCTCAAGGTGGAGTCTTATCCCCGTTACTCTGGTCACTAGTTGTGGATGAACTCTTGATCAAACTATCTGAATCTGGTTTTGATGTCATCGGTTATGCAGATGATCTTGCCATCATTGTCTCTGGGAAGTTTGACTTGACCATTACAGAGGTCATGAGAACGGCACTGCGAGAAGTTCAAAGATGGTGTACCAAGGAGGGTCTGCCAATCAACCCAAATAAGGCTGTCCTGGTACCTTTTTCCAAGCGCTACAAAGTGGACCTAGGTCCTATCTGTATCCATGATCAATATTTGGGGAATCAAATATTTGGGAGTAAACTTAGACAAGAGGCTGAACTGGAACGACTACTTGACTACGTCATCAGCAAAGCCACAAGGGCCATTTGGGCCTTGTACTGGATGTACAATGCGATCGTCACCTATGCTGCTATAGTTTGGTGGCCCAAGACTAAACAGGTTACGTCAATCTTCAAGTGCAGCAAGCTGCAACGGCTTGCTTGCCTCTCCATTACCGGAGCTATGCGGACCTGCCCCACAGCTGCAATGGAAGCTATCATTGGATTGACCCCTTTGCATCTCTTCATGGTCTTCGCTGGTGTTGCAGGACCCAACTCCAAGGTCTCGATTGCAATGCGTAAGTAGCCCTCTGTTTTCCAGACTGAAATACATGCCATTGCGACCTGCGCTAGGCTCAACCTTGAGAAAGGTCTGAAAGGCGCCAACATTAAGATTTTTACTGACAGCCAAGCTGCCATCAAGGCACTCTCAACGTCGAAGTTTTCTTCCAAAATAGTAGCAGGGTGTTTTGACGTACTCCAGAGGCTGACCAGAAGAAACGACACTGGGGTATCTAGGGAAATGAGGCTGCAGACAGCCTCGCGAGGGAGGGGTCTGAGACGTTGTTCCAGGGCCCAGAACCCTTCTGTGGCATCTCTTGGTCCACCTCCAAGTCCTTGATAAAGGAGTGAATTAAGAGGATAAACCTAACCTATTGGGAGTCAGTCCCAGGTCTTAGACAGGCTAAAGATCTTAAAAGACCCTTTTGCCTTAAGGGGCACTATTACTCTAAACAGAGCGGACCTAAGGCTGCTGGTAGGCTATCTCACTGGCCATGTAGGACTGCGGTATCACCTCCACAACCTAGGACTGTCTCAAGAGACAGAATGCCGACTCTGTTTGGAAGGCGATGAAACTTCGTGAATGTCCTCCTCTGATCTGGCTTAGGAGAAGAACGTTTATCAGAAAGTTCTTGAGCCTTGCCCAAGTCCGGTCTTCATCAATTAAAGACCTTCTTGCCTTCATTCGGAAGGCCGATAGTCTGTTCCGCTAGTGGGGTACGTACACAATAGGCCTAACTTGGCCGCAGTGTTCACCATATGGGTTGCTCCCTCATTCCTTATAATAATAAAATAATAAAATGCAATTTGTATTATTCCAAGAAGGGGATATAGATATGCCTATAATCAGTCAGCAATAGCAATTCAATGGCTGATATCTGAAGAAAAACGCAGAGGAATTAATATTACACATGCAGCCAAACAAAGAGAAGTTGTTCTGAAAGGAGCAAAAGTAGATGGCTATTGTGCAGAGTCTAATCAAATTTTCGAATTCCATGGTTGCTACTACCATGGACACCCCACATGTTTGAAACACAACCGTGATCAACCTCTTCATGATGACCATAGCGATACTCTAAATCACCGATAAGAAGTAACAACCGCAAAGACGGGGCGCTTACGTTATTATGGATACGAGGTCATTAAGATGTGGAAGTGTGATTTTCTCAGACTGATGGAAACGAATAAAGACATTCAAGCTTTAAGAGACCATCCTTTACTGGTACATTCACCTTTAAATCCTAGAGATGCCTTTTTTGGGGGTCGAACAGGTAATGTTTATACACATTACGAGTGCAAGCCAGGTGAAAAAATAAAATACATAGATGTATGCTCATTGTATCCATGGGTTTGCAAGTATGGAAAATTCCCAACCAGTCACCCTGAATTATATGTCGGAACAGATGCATGCTCCAAAGTTGATTTAGATAAAATAGATGGTCTGATCAAATGTAAAATTTTACAGCCCGAAGGAATGTATCACCCGGTTCTACCGATTAGACAGAATAATAAATTAATGTTCCCCTTATGTCATAGATATAGTGAGGAGAAAAATCAACATCATGAATGCACCCACACGGATGAGCAAAGATCTCTTATTGGAACATGGGTAATTGACGTGGTAAAAACAGCTCTAAGTAGAGGATACAAAATTCTGAATTTTTTTTTTTTTTTTTTTTTTTTTTTTATGTGGCAGTGCTAAGCTCAGGAGTCACCCTTTGTACTACTAGTCCGTCATGTCATTTGTCACGTCATGGTGCAATGTCTAGCAGTAAGCTTAGTTCGGGGGAGGGATGAGGGGGGGGGGCATAGGTTAAGGATTAAAAGGTACGGAGGGGTATTGAAGAAGGTGGTGATGAACCCTGCGTTTGAACTCTTGGATGTTGTAGGAGTTCGGAAATACTGACTGCGAGAGGTTATTCCACAGTCGAGTTGTTCTATTAACAAACGAATTCATATCTTGTTGAGTGCGTGAAAAGGGTAGTTGCAGGTGAAGGGAATGAGACGAGTGGGCTAATCTGGTGTTGCGGGTATAAGATTGCCGTGGAGGCAGGAGAGCGTTTAACTCGGAGGAACAGTCACTGTGGTAGTAGCGATAAAATTTTGCCAGTGCTGCTACATTCCGACGGTGGCTCAGAGGGTCGATGGTGGAGCAGGCGGTGTCGTCATCAATTAACTTGAGCGCCCCTTTTTGCACCTTATCTAACCATGCCAAGGTGGTTATTGGGGCGCCGCCCCAAACGAGGGAGTTATATTCGAGAAGAGGCCGAATGTAGGATTTATAAATTACAGCACGGGCCGATATGGCTGGAGGAGGAACTTGCACCTCTTAAGAAATCCCAAGCACTGAGATCCTTGTTTGGCGATTTGGAATATGTGGTCATTCCATCGCAAGTCTTTGGCTAAAGTCACGCCTTAGATGTGTAGGGATGGGTCGGCCTTTAGTACCACGTCATCCACTTTCAAGGATGGTGAGGCGTTGAACTTCTTTTTGGAGATAAGACAGTACTTGGTTTTGTCGGAGTTGAATTCAACACGATTCTTCTTTCCCCACTCTAGAATCAGCTTAATGTCATTTATAATCGACTTGGACAGTAGTTCGCGATCATCAAGACAGGATCTGGCATGAGTCTGTCTTGTATCGACGCTGTACGAGTAACGTAGAGTACCGTCGTCAGCGAAGCTGAGGAGTGGGTTGGAGGGGATTGAAAGAAGGTCATTTATAAATATGAGAAATAGGCCCGGTGATAAAATTGACCCCTGGGGGACCCCCGCAGAGATCGGGTGTAAAGCGGATTTGACGCCATCCAATACTACTTTGATTGAACGGCCAGAAAGGAAACTCTCAATCCACTTCTGTAGAAGTGAGTCAACTCCAATAGCTTTGAGTTTAGCTAACAGGGCTGTGTGCCAAACTCTATCGAAAGCCTTGGAGATATCCAGAGCAACCAGACTAGACTCACCGGATTCATGCAGACTACGGCTGAGGTGTTCTGTAAGACAGACTAAAAGATCGCCAGTGGATCTTTTTTGTCGGAAGCCATACTGTCTGTCGTTTATGAGTAGGTTGGATTCTAGATATCCCATAAGCTTTTTGTTGATTATCGTCTCCATGGATTTGGAGAGAATAGAAGTAATTGCTATTGGGCGGTAATTGGAGGGATCGATGTCACCTTTTTTCGGTATGGGCTGAACATGGGCAAGTTTCCAAGAGTCGGGATAAACTCCGGAGAAATATGACAGGGAAAACAATTTGCGCAGAGGTTTAGCCAAAGGTGAGGCGCATTGTTTTAAGACGATAGGGGGTATATTATCGGGTCCAGTGGATTTGTTGGCATCGAGCTCTTTGAGGCACCTGTACACCTCGCGAGTCCTGAAAAAAAACCCTGTCCATTGAATGGGCGTTACGCTCGGAAACAGGGGGTAGCACATCAGTTTCGGGTAAAGAAGAATTCGAAGCGAACATAGATGCTAATAAATTGGCCTTGGATTTGATGTCTGCTATTACCTTCTCATTGTGAATAAAGGAAGGGGTTGAAGTTGTAGTGAAATTCTTCTTGATGGAACTTACCAAGGACCAGAAGTTTTTGCTACCGGAGGTTGCATTTAGGAGATTACTTCTCAATTTGTTGTCAAATAAGGTTTTGACTTTTTTGATGGCGGTTTTACAAGAATTTCTTTGTTGTATGTATTCTAAACAGAGCGAATACATACGAAGTATGCAGTTACAAAACTGAGGCGTACGACAAATCAAAAATTTCGGGTGGACTGTTAACTTCGATGATGAACAAATTTATCAAGATGAAACAGTAGGCATCAGGATGGCCCAGCAAATGCAGTTTGGATGAAGAGGAAAAGAGGAAATACCTGGAGAAATTTCTGCAAAATGAAGGTGTAAAACTGGAGTATTCAGAAGTTAATGAAAATCCTGGGCTAAGATTATTAGCCAAGTTAATTTTAAACTCCTTTTCGGGAAAATTTGGACAGCGAGAAAACCAACCGAAGACCAATATAATTAACAGTTCAGGAAAGTTGTATCAGTTTCTAATAAATCCGGCAGTAGAGGTACAACATCTTCTTCCAGTCAATGAAGAAACGCTTATTGTAAACTGGAATTACAGAGAAGAAGCTGCAAAATCTCTAGGAACAGTTAACGTTTCTGTAGCATCTTATACAACCGCACAGGCACGACTTAAGTTATTTAGCTATTTGGAGCTTGGAGAAAGAGTTTTATATTATGACACTGATTCTGTCATATATATTAGCAGAGAGGGAGAATACGATTCCCCAACTGGAGAATTCATTGGAGATATGACCGATGAGTTAGAATGAGAGATGAGTTAGTTATGCATACGCAGTCTATAGCACAAGGGATGAATCCATCAAGGTACAGAGTAAAGTAAAAGGAATCTGTCTGAATTATTAAGCTTCGCAACGTGCCAATTTAGATTATTATTATTATTTACTAGCTGGAACCCGGTGCGCCTCGCTGCACAAATAAGCCAATAGTATGGCGTGCGCCAAAACAATTGGGAATCTCAAAATCGATGGGCACTGAGAGTCTCAAATCCCGGGATGCAAGTACATTCGTAAAGAAAAGTGTAACTCCGTTCGTTTAAAAACCCAAATCACTTGCTCATTTATATCCCTAATCACAATTCAGCGGTCTCACTGCCACTCTTGTCGTGGTCAGATGCTATGAGGGAGTGTTTTTGCCCGTAAATGAATTTCGAAGAAGAAATTACAATGCACGTCCGCTTGAACTTTATCCATACACGAAATTTTAATGGGTGTGAAATTGTCAGTTCGCCGCCTGTGTTTATATTTCGAATTCTTTTGGTACGCGCTATAGCTTCCGTTTATTTTGCAGTTGAGGTGTTAAGAATTTTAATATACAGTAGGAGCCATTTTCGTATTTTTGATTCCGAATAATATCGATGCTATCGATTGAAATTTCGCTATTTGAAACGACCAAAAGTTGTTTTTTTCAATACTGTTCCATAGATGTGATGCTTTCAACCATGCATCCGTTCAGCTCATTTGCAGGCTTTGATCGAAGTATACCAGGCAAAGTTGAGCAAGTAGTGTCAGAGCGCCTACCATGGATTAGGTTTTCCTCGGAAATCTTGAAAAGCCCTGTCATGCGCTTCGACCTATTTTTTATAGGCCATGGTGCATCCGCTCTAAAATAATAATTTTGCACGGATGTGGCAATACGGAAGTTTTTACTGATGTTACATGAAGGTGTTTCTCTCTGGTTCAAATTCTATAGGAACTTGGGTGCTCAATACACTAAACATCCACCATCAAGTAGCGTTGATGCAATTCCCGATGATGTCACACTTCACACTATGAATGGAGACAGTTAATACGTTCAATAAGCAACGTTTGGAAACATTGGGCGAACTTTTCAAACATTTAACGGCATGATAAAGAGTAATTTTTCCGTAAGAAATATGAAAAAAATATGTCCCATGCAAAATTATTGTATGTTGAAAAATCAAGCACCTTGAAATCTATGCAAATTTCCAGGTACCATAGCTCAAAAAGAAAAAGCGACGAACATCTGATTATTGAATTTGTCGTCTTTTTGGTTTCGAGACCTTTCATTTAAGCCATACATTGCTAAAATCAGGCACATGCAGCCGAAGTTACTTCAATCCAAGTTCAGAGAACCGCGTCCTTCGCGATAAATCTGATTTTTTCAACAAAATTGTACGGCAACTATCAGTAAATAAACTGCGATCGATCTGAAACTTTGGAAATCGTATTTTTTTCGGAAAAAACCTAAACAAAATGGATCTGACTTCTTTAGCAGAAATTTGAAGAGTACCTCCCATACAAAAGTTTCGGATTTTTCTATATCCGTACACTACAGCTACCCGAAGGTTTCGAGATAGCCTATATGTTATTCTGAAATATGAGCTATATTATTGTAAAGTTTCATTAAAATCTATTCAGTAGTTTTCGCTTGAAAGAGTAACAAACATCCATACAAACATTCGCGTTTATAATATTAGTAAGATAGCCTATAGCAAAAAACCTGTGTGCGTTGCAAGGCTTTTAAATAAAAAAAAAATTATGTGTGCGTTGTACGCGGTAGGAAAAAAAAACAATAAATCTGGAAAATAATTCCCTCTTCCCAATCTTATCGGTGATTCAATTAGAACAGCGTTATGTATTCAAGTAGATGCATCTAAACATGTAACTTCTCGGTGAATTGGAATTTTAACTTTCTCTTTTCGGTTAGCCGTTACACTGCTCCCTTCTTACTCAGTATTCGTCCCGAACACAGCTTCCTCCAGGTCCCGTTTTTTACGATCGAACTTTTTGGAAGCGATAGATGACATCGTTTAACCTCGTGATGACAATGTAGGGGAGCACAAATTTGCAAACTTCGATTCTTTCTACCGTTTTTACTGTTTCTATACTGGTTAGAGGGAATTTTAGAAATTTACTACATTTCAGAATGTGGCTTGGGAAAATTCGTGCGTCATATTGGACCCGCAATTTTGAATTTATAAGCTTTGATCATAAATTCGTTGTTTGTCCTAAAAGCCCCCAGATACCGATTTTCATTGCAATCGGAATACAATTGGAAAAATTCGTCGGCCATATTGGCGCGGCCATTTTGAATTTATAAGTTTTGATCATAAATTCGTTATTTGCAACCTTAGAAACCCCTAGATATTCACTTTCATTGGAATCGGAATACAATTGGAAAAATTCGTCCGCCATTTTGAATTTATAAGTTTTGATCATAAATTCGTTATTTGCAACCTTAAAATCCGCCAGATTTCGATTTTCATTGGAATCGGAACACAATTGGCAAATTCGTCGGCCATATTGGCACGGCCATTTTGAATTTATAAGTTTTGACCACAAATTCGTTATTTGCGACCTTAAAAACCTCTATATACCAACTTTCATTGAAATCGGAACACAATTTGCGTGGCCATTTTGAGTTTTCGGCGGCCATGTTGAATTTTTTTATAAATTATAGCCTATATGTTATTCTGATATATGAGCTATATTATTGTAAAGTTTCATTAAAATCCATTCAGTAGTTTTTGCGTGAAAGAGTAACAAACATACATACAAACATTCACGTTTATAATATTAGTAAGAGTAAGATTTTCATAAGTATGTACAAAGATAGGATCTTATTATAGTACACTAGCTGGAACCCGGTGCGCCTCGCTGCACAAATAAGCCAATAGTATGGCGTGCGCCAAAACAATTGGGAATCTCAAAATCGATGGGCACTGAGAGTCTCAAATCCCGGGATGCAAGTACATTCGTAAAGAAAAGTGTAACTCCGTTCGTTTAAAAACCCAAATCACTTGCTCATTTATATCCCTAATCACAATTCAGCGGTCTCACTGCCACTCTTGTCGTGGTCAGATGCTATGAGGGAGTGTTTTTGCCCGTAAATGAATTTCAAAGAAGAAATTACAATGCACGTCCGCTTGAACTTTATCCATACACGAAATTTTAATGGGTGTGAAATTGTCAGTTCGCCGCCTGTGTTTATATTTCGAATTCTTTTGGTACGCGCTATAGCTTCCGTTTATTTTGCAGTTGAGGTGATAAGAATTTTAATATACAGTAGGAGCCATTTTCGTATTTTTGATTCCGAATAATATCGATGCTATCGATTGAAATTTCGCTATTTGAAACGACCAAAAGTTGGTTTTTTCAATACTGTTCCATAGATGTGATGCTTTCAAGCATGCATCCGTTCAGCTCATTTGCAGGCTTTGATCGAAGTATACCAGGCAAAGTTGAGCAAGTAGTGTCAGAGCGCCCACCATGGATTAGGTTTTCCTCGGAAATCTTGAAAAGCCCTGTCATGCGCTTCGACCTATTTTTTATAGGCCATGGTGCATTCGCTCTAAAATAATAATTTTGCACGGATGTGGCAATACGGGAGTTTTTACTGATGTTACATGTAGGTGTTTCTCTCTGGTTCAAATTCAATAAGAACTTGGGTGCTCAATACACTAAACATCCGCCATCAAGTAGCGTTGATGCAATTCCCGATGATGTCACACTTCACACTATGAATGGAGACAGTTAATACGTTCAATAAGCAACGTTTGGCAACATTGGGCGAACTTTTCAAACATTTAACGGCATGATAAAGAGTAATTTTTCCGTAAGAAATATGAAAAAAAAATATGTCCCATGCAAATTTATTGTATGTTGAAAAATCAAGCACCTTGAAATATATGCAAAATTCCAGGTACCATAGCTCAAAAAGAAAAAGCGACGAACATCTGATTATTAAATTTGTCGTCTTTTTGGTTTCGAGACCTTTCATTTAAGCCATACATTGCTAAAATCAGGCACATGCAGCCAAAGTTACTTCAATCCAAGTTCAGAGAACCGCGTCCTTCGCGATAAATCTGATTTTTTCAACAAAATTGTACGGCAACTATCCGTAAATAAACTCCGATCGATCTGAAACTTTGGAAATCGTATTTTTTTCGGAAAAAAGCCAAAACAAAATGGATCTGACTTCTTTAGCAGAAATTTGAAGAGTACCTCCCATACAAAAGTTTCGGATTTTTCTATATCAGTACACTACAGCTACCCGAAGGTTTCGAGATAGCCTATATGTTATTCTGAAGTATGAGCTATATTATTGTAAAGTTTCATTAAAATCTATTCAGTAGTTTTTGCTTGAAAGAGTAACAAACATCCATACAAACATTCGCGTTTTTAATATTAGTAAGATAGCCTATAGCAAAAAACCTGTGTGCGTTGCAAGGCTTTTAAATAAAAAAAAAATTATGTGTGCGTTGTACGCGGTAGGAAAAAAACCAATAAATCTGGAAAAAAATTCCCTCTTCCCAATCTTATCGGTGATTCAATTAGAACAGCGTTATGTATTCAAGTAGATGCATCTAAACATGTAACTTCTCGGTGAATTGGAATTTTAACTTTCTCTTTTCGGTTAGCCGTTACACTGCTCCCTTCTTACTCAGTATTCGTCCCGAACACAGCTTCCTCCAGGTCCCGTTTTTTCCGATCGAACTTTTTGGAAGCGATAGATGACATCGTTTAACCTCGTGATGACAATGTAGGGGCGCACAAATTTGCAAACTTCGACTCTTTCTACCGTTTTTACTGTTTCTATACTGGTTAGAGGGAATTTTAGAAATTTACTACATTTCAGAATGTGGCTTGGGAAAATTCGTGCGTCATATTGGACCCGCAATTTTGAATTTATAAGCTTTGATCATAAATTCGTTGTTTGCCCTAAAAGCCCCCAGATTCCGATTTTCATTGCAATCGGAATACAATTGGAAAAATTCGTCGGCCATATTGGCGCGGCCATTTTGAATTTATAAGTTTTGATCATAAATTCGTTATTTGCAACCTTAGAAACCCCTAGATATTCACTTTCATTGGAATCGGAATACAATTGGAAAAATTCGTCCGCCATTTTGAATTTATAAGTTTTGACCATAAATTCGTTATTTGCAACCTTAAAATCCGCCAGATTTCGATTTTCATTGGAATCGGAACACAATTGGCAAATTCGTCGGCCATATTGGCACGGCCATTTTGAATTTATAAGTTTTGACCACAAATTCGTTATTAGCGACCTTAAAAACCTCTATATACCAACTTCCATTGAAATCGGAACACAATTTGCGTGGCCATTTTGAGTTTTCGGCGGCCATGTTGAATTTTTTTATAAATTATAGCCTATATGTTATTCTGATATATGAGCTATATTATTGTAAAGTTTCATTAAAATCCATTCAGTAGTTTTTGCGTGAAAGAGTAACAAACATACATACAAACATTCACGTTTATAATATTAGTAAGATAAGATCTTATTATAGTATTCTTTATAAAGACAAAAAAATTATACAAAACAAAATTATATAGAAAAATTCAATTAAAAATCTTACTAATATTATAAACGTGAATGTTTGTATGTATGTTTGTTACTCTTTCACGCAAAAACTACTGAATGGATTTTAATGAAACTTTACAATAATATAGCTCATATATCAGAATAACATATAGGCTATAATTTATAAAAAAATTCAACATGGCCGCCGAAAACTCAAAATGGCCACGCAAATTGTGTTCCGATTTCAATGGAAGTTGGTATATAGAGGTTTTTAAGGTCGCTAATAACGAATTTGTGGTCAAAACTTATAAATTCAAAATGGCCGTGCCAATATGGCCGACGAATTTGCCAATTGTGTTCCGATTCCAATGAAAATCGAAATCTGGCGGATTTTAAGGTTGCAAATAACGAATTTATGGTCAAAACTTATAAATTCAAAATGGCGGACGAATTTTTCCAATTGTATTCCGATTCCAATGAAAGTGAATATCTAGGGGTTTCTAAGGTTGCAAATAACGAATTTATGATCAAAACTTATAAATTCAAAATGGCCGCGCCAATATGGCCGACGAATTTTTCCAATTGTATTCCGATTGCAATGAAAATCGGAATCTGGGGGCTTTTAGGGCAAACAACGAATTTATGATCAAAGCTTATAAATTCAAAATTGCGGGTCCAATATGACGCACGAATTTTCCCAAGCCACATTCTGAAATGTAGTAAATTTCTAAAATTCCCTCTAACCAGTATAGAAACAGTAAAAACGGTAGAAAGAGTCGAAGTTTGCAAATTTGTGCGCCCCTACATTGTCATCACGAGGTTAAACGATGTCATCTATCGCTTCCAAAAAGTTCGATCGGAAAAAACGGGACCTGGAGGAAGCTGTGTTCGGGACGAATACTGAGTAAGAAGGGAGCAGTGTAACGGCTAACCGAAAAGAGAAAGTTAAAATTCCAATTCACCGAGAAGTTACATGTTTAGATGCATCTACTTGAATACATAACGCTGTTCTAATTGAATCACCGATAAGATTGGGAAGAGGGAATTTTTTTCCAGATTTATTGGTTTTTTTCCTACCGCGTACAACGCACACATAATTTTTTTTTTATTTAAAAGCCTTGCAACGCACACAGGTTTTTTGCTATAGGCTATCTTACTAATATTAAAAACGCGAATGTTTGTATGGATGTTTGTTACTCTTTCAAGCAAAAACTACTGAATAGATTTTAATGAAACTTTACAATAATATAGCTCATACTTCAGAATAACATATAGGCTATCTCGAAACCTTCGGGTAGCTGTAGTGTACTGATATAGAAAAATCCGAAACTTTTGTATGGGAGGTACTCTTCAAATTTCTGCTAAAGAAGTCAGATCCATTTTGTTTTGGCTTTTTTCCGAAAAAAATACGATTTCCAAAGTTTCAGATCGATCGGAGTTTATTTACGGATAGTTGCCGTACAATTTTGTTGAAAAAATCAGATTTATCGCGAAGGACGCGGTTCTCTGAACTTGGATTGAAGTAACTTTGGCTGCATGTGCCTGATTTTAGCAATGTATGGCTTAAATGAAAGGTCTCGAAACCAAAAAGACGACAAATTTAATAATCAGATGTTCGTCGCTTTTTCTTTTTGAGCTATGGTACCTGGAATTTTGCATATATTTCAAGGTGCTTGATTTTTCAACATACAATAAATTTGCATGGGACATATTTTTTTTTCATATTTCTTACGGAAAAATTACTCTTTATCATGCCGTTAAATGTTTGAAAAGTTCGCCCAATGTTGCCAAACGTTGCTTATTGAACGTATTAACTGTCTCCATTCATAGTGTGAAGTGTGACATCATCGGGAATTGCATCAACGCTACTTGATGGTGGATGTTTAGTGTATTGAGCACCCAAGTTCTTATTGAATTTGAACCAGAGAGAAACACCTACATGTAACATCAGTAAAAACTCCCGTATTGCCACATCCGTGCAAAATTATTATTTTAGAGCGAATGCACCATGGCCTATAAAAAATAGGTCGAAGCGCATGACAGGGCTTTTCAAGATTTCCGAGGAAAACCTAATCCATGGTGGGCGCTCTGACACTACTTGCTCAACTTTGCCTGGTATACTTCGATCAAAGCCTGCAAATGAGCTGAACGGATGCATGCTTGAAAGCATCACATCTATGGAACAGTATTGAAAAAACCAACTTTTGGTCGTTTCAAATAGCGAAATTTCAATCGATAGCATCGATATTATTCGGAATCAAAAATACGAAAATGGCTCCTACTGTATATTAAAATTCTTATCACCTCAACTGCAAAATAAACGGAAGCTATAGCGCGTACCAAAAGAATTCGAAATATAAACACAGGCGGCGAACTGACAATTTCACACCCATTAAAATTTCGTGTATGGATAAAGTTCAAGCGGACGTGCATTGTAATTTCTTCTTTGAAATTCATTTACGGGCAAAAACACTCCCTCATAGCATCTGACCACGACAAGAGTGGCAGTGAGACCGCTGAATTGTGATTAGGGATATAAATGAGCAAGTGATTTGGGTTTTTAAACGAACGGAGTTACACTTTTCTTTACGAATGTACTTGCATCCCGGGATTTGAGACTCTCAGTGCCCATCGATTTTGAGATTCCCAATTGTTTTGGCGCACGCCATACTATTGGCTTATTTGTGCAGCGAGGCGCACCGGGTTCCAGCTAGTATGATATTAAATGACAACGAGGAAGACCACATTCCTATCCTATCAAAAAATATTCGCCGCACAAAAGATCAGAAGGTAGTAACAGTTCCGGAAATAAAAAAATATAAGGTGACTTCAAATAAACGAAGATTTCTGGAAGATTTGGGTTTAAAAGACAGAAAATATGAGAAAATGTGTTTCTGAGCCAACAACAGAGATAAATATATGACTTTGACGCTGCTTACACTTTTGAACTATGCCAATTTAGAAGAATAAGATATATGAATAAGTTTCGTGGAGTAGGCCTATTGGGGATACCACATGATAAAAAAACGCACCAAAAACTCTGCCCCAGGGATTGGTGTAGAAATTAGTTATATATTTGTTAAGATATATAAGACATTAAAATATGTATTTAAGAGTCAATCGATATTTTTTCCTGGATCGTTAAAGTCATGAATTCTGCAACAGTTTTGGATATACAATTTGTCAGTGGAGTAAATGGTCAGCTGTTTGCTAAGGAGATGGTAGTCTTACAACACGGATCATTTTTACCGAGCTTATACATACTACTTCAAGCCACCTTTTCCGTACAGTGAATTGACACCAAGAGCTCTTTGGCAGGATGATTTCAACTTTAGCAAAATAAATGGATTAAGATGGAATGGTGGAAATATTGATTACAACCAAGTACCTAACCTATTGACGAATTATTCAAATTCAACCATTTATGTGAAAGGATTGGAAAAGGAGAAATTTATCCGGAAATACATCCCTGAAGCGAAAATAATCCAGCTGGAAATACCAAAACTAAGTAACTTGGAAAACTTTGAGTCTTTCTGTATCATATATGGAAAGTCACCTACTCTCCGATGTGCTGTTCAAAATAATTGTGTTAATTATTGTGTTAATATATATTTATACATGTTAGTGAATAAATTTTTTAAATAAAAGATATCTTTAGTTTTATTTTATTTATTTGCATTCAAAATTTATCGTATCAAAAACAAGATTTGCAATACAGTACAACGGTATTTCATAAAAAAGTGTGTACATAATGCCGGGTTTCCACCAAACAGACAGTTTTAAAAAAACTGTTTTGTTTTTAAAATTTTGTTTAGTTTTGCTTTACCCACTCAAGATGGGACAGTGTTTACTATTCTCCGACAAAAATGTTTTTAAAATTGTTCGACATTTTTGTTGGCAAAAACAATTTTTTTGTGTTTCTTGTTTTGTCCGTTTGGTGGAAACCCGGCAAAAGATGTTCGACTTGGAATAAAAAAATCTTCACAAGCTAATGTTAATACATTTTTTCCTTTACATTTTTCAACATATTTTTTATAACATTCTTTCACACTATCCGCAGCATTGTTGTTGTGGTACATAACGATGTTTAAAAATTTCAGCATTTAAAATAGTTTACAAAGTTCAGCCTGTCTTAAGGTGATGCTGCCACTGCCAACGGGAATTTTGTGTTCTTTTTGCAGCTTTAGTTGTTTGCTGGAGATGTATTATCCATTTTGGTTTTTAAAGCGCTAAGATAACTGTAAATTGTTGTCCATTCAGAATAAGATACTGATATTGGTATGAGTCCGTGGCGATGAAACACCATTTTTGCCTCTAATGATGATGGGTCAAATCCGAGAATTATTTTCCGGTTGTGACAATCGTCCAGATGATATGTGTAGTTTAATAACAGATTTTCAGCCACAACTTTTGCATCACATTTGAACAACTTCTCTTCTCCTTTAGCACTAGTGGTCCTTTGTCTCTTACGTGATGGCTCCATGCTACTCAATTCAAACTTATACACTGAATATTAACTGCTTTGCATGATTGGTTACAGAAATCTCCACCATTTTGTGAAAAATTCTTTAAATATAAATTAATAATTTTATTATCATTTAAACTGAAATCGCTGGAGGCGAATTCTTTTAAAAAGTTTTCAAGTTTTTTCCTCTGCATCGTGAATATAGAAATACACAGCAATAATGTCCACAAGTTGCTGAAAATCGGCTTTGCAATCGTTTCTTATTATTAAAAAAATTCTTTGAATTATTTAATAGAAATCTTTGAAAATATTTATTGATGGATTACCTTCCAAATGAGTCAAATTACTCTGCCGAGCCTTGTTTAGGGAAATAAAATGCAACCCAATGAGTTCCGTCTTTGTGTGCTGGATCTGTATTAGCTATGACGAATGCTGGTTTTTTTATTTTTTGTGGTAGATGGTTGCATGGGAAGACTCCTCTAAAAAATTTGTTTGTTACCCGATTATTTGTCAATGCAGTTGCAAGTTCGATCGTGTTCATTCTTGTTCACAGGTAAATACTGCTTCTAGGTGAGAGATGTAACGTAGTTATTTATAAACTCCTTGGTTGGTGCACCACGAACAAAGATTGTCTTAAATTTCGCAAGAGTTTTTATAAGATCTTCATCTATCCGTTTTAGCTCAAGGTTACCAAATTTAGTTGATTGTTGTGGCTCATTGCGTTCTGTACTAGATGTTGGATATTTAAAAATTATTTCCTTCGCAAACGTTTTATTTTGCGCAGTGAATCTGAAACTTTTTAAAGAAGGTATATTCACCTCCGCAAAAGTATTCCAGATTAATTAAACAGCTCATTGTTACCGTAATAACCAATTCACCAACTATTAGGTGGAACATATCGTATCCACCTTATATAGATTTAAAAATTTGTGTAAACATTTCGATCCTTGTCAATTTCAATGCTTCCATCGTACTCGGCATATACAATGCATGTCACACTATTTTTTAACACGTCTCTAAATTTTCCTTCAACTCGTACTGTTCCCTGATTTACTAAATTGCCTCAAGTCGTGTTATATGAATTGTGTGTTGTTAAATCAAAAGCGAGAAGAAAACATCCCTTGTCAAATAATTTCTTGGATATTTGATGACCTTTATCGAAGTAATGAATACCTGTTCCTCTGAATAACGTATTGTATCCGCGTGTACTAATCGGATTTTCCTTTGAGTAGTCAAATTCGAGAGGTTGGTTTGGTATCTGTACACCATTCACTGATAAATTGAATCTGGTAATGTTGTTATGTTTAAAGTTGAAGGGGTTCTTTGTTCTTCTGCACGTGTAAGCTTTATTGTCCACCATTCCAAAAATTATTAAGTTCGGTAACTGTCCGATGACGATATTATCCAGTGAAAGTGTGAATGTGTTTGCGGAAATAGTATAGCTTTTAACTTCAACTCGCTTGTACGGGTATATGGCATTCGCACGCTGTAGAACTGTCTCATGTGCTAATAAAATATTCGGGTTGACGGTTACGTGGTTCATGCACATGGTTGCACCTAAGAATTTTAATTGTGGTGAGTCGGCCCCGTCCTTGGATAAAATATAAAATTCTGGTTTTTCAAGCGATAAAACTACACGTAAATCGACATAGTTTAATAGCAACTTATCCTGATTAAGCAAGTCAGTATGGATTTTCCCCATCAATTCAACTACATTACTTTTATTGAAGAGTTTCTGACGATCTAAATAGCCTTGATGTAATTCAGCGACGGGTTTATCGATATCTGCAATTTCCGCGTCATCTTTGTCAAGATACCAGCCAACCGACTCCAAATGGGTAGATGCCGCATCTTTGCCATAATTTAATAAATTTTCAATATAAGCGCGATAATTGTAATTGTGGTCGGTTTGAGCAATTGGTTTTCCATTCAAATATACAGTGCACTGGCGAAATATGGAGTGTAAAATATTGTTTATTAAACCTGGAGCATCACCATCATCTGGATAAAGTTCTTCTTTTCCATCTATTATTTTAATTAATTGCAATTTTAAACGAAGATAGATGCTAGATAAATCACGGTATGTATCTCCATGACGCAAAGTTACAAACTCTAGAACGGAGGAGTTGTCGAGCGAGGCTATTGGCTTATATGCTACTTCTTCTGTTTTCAAATTATTGCTCTGAACTGGTGGTGTTGAAAAAAGATCCAATTCTGATTTCATGCATTCTTTGTACGACATTATGATTATTTATCAAATATGTCCAGTATACGTTTACGTATCTTTCGTTTTGTTTTCAAAACTCTTGCTTTTATTCCTTTTCTTTGATTTTCAGTTTTGCAATTTCTCATGCGTTTAGGTGTTTTTCCACGTCTTTTGCGTTTAATAGCTGGTTTTAAATGTAGAGTTGTAAACGGATTGTGACTTTTTATACCTGCACCCTTCATTCCGTCAAACAGTTTATTTATACCTTTCTGAGCTAAATCTTGAACAGCAACTCGACCTTGTTCTTTTAAAATATCTTTAACTGATTTGCTGCTGATTTTATCCTGTATTATAGCTTGCCCTGTTTTTACAACCTGTTGTGCCAATGTTTTTAATCCTGATGTAGCTATGGGTTTTAAGTGTCGAAATAATGCACTGAAGAAACAACCGAACCCTCTTCCACGCTGATCAATAAGTGGACCACGATATAATTCTCCAATATCTGACAGGCCGCTGCCGCTTTGTATTAAATAATAACGTGTATAATAGGAATCCATCCCGTAATTCTATTTATACTATGCAAGAACAGCCTGTTGTGCAAATATTTATAGTTTTTATTGTCTTTTAAAATGTAGCATTACATATGAAGGAATATTACTTGTTTTAAAATCTACTAACTTGCCTTGATGATCAGTTATTTTTATAGAAATACTTTCAATAAAATTTTTTTCAATGGGACAGTATACTACATGTTCAAATCTTAATATAGTACCACACTCTTGAATCGGTATTATTCGTAGATATCTTACTAGTTTGTCGCCTATAGCTCTAGGTTGAATAATATCAGTGTATATATGCATTATATTTTTCTCAGAGCAATCTTTTATAGTATCTTGTGTACTTCTTGGTAATCGCAACATTAATTCTTTAATTGTTGTATCAAGAGAATTAATTAATTATTGACATATGCTCTTGGTGTAAGCCCGCAGTGTCAAATGACCCTTTTATTTCTGTCAACAATGCATCAGGATTACGTTTGTTTTCAGGTGTTTGTAGAAATACATCTGTGATTAAGTTTGACAGAATATCTATGTTTGTATTAATTAGTTACTGGTATAGATAAAAATTCGCCCGAGCTTTGTTTTTCATATGGGACCTGCAAAATTTCACTGTTTTTAGTTATTTTCCGTTGCTCGGGTGCCTTTGCTTTGAGTGAATCTTTCTTCAGTCTATTCAATATTTCAAAAATTGTATTTTTAATTTCAATAATTCGTTTATGTTTTTCTTCCTCGCTAAGTTGTTTATCGTCAAAGTGTAAATTGGCTAAAAGCAATGTCATGAGATCTTTAACATTCAAGTGTAAGGGTAGTGTTTTTTTTATTTTATTCGTAACACCCAATTCCTCTAAACTGAGTTCGAATACATCATGCTTCTTTTCACTATCTTTTTTCTCTTTATTTTCAATTGTTTTTATGCTACCCGTTGGATGTGTATAATTGTATTCTATTGTATTCTTCAAAACAGGATGTTTTCTATTCTTCCTAGGAACTTGACCAAATACATCATCAACAAAATCTTCAATTGATTCATAGTTCTTATATTTTAAAACAACGTTTTCTGAAGTCTTTTTTCCTTGATATATGTGCAATATGTATTCGTCTGGCTCCTGCTTATTGTTTATTTCAAAGATAACTTCATTAAAGTGGTCATCTTCTAAGCGCTTCCACATTTTCGATTTAACATCATTCAAGTACATGGTATACCATGAAGGTGTAACTGCATTATTAAATGTTAATAATTATTTAGATAAATTTTTTTTTAATATAGCACGTTTTTATAACGAACTAAAAAGTATAAAATTAATTCTCCCAGCCCCATGCAGATTTAGAACCTCAAACATATTCCTAACACCATACAGATAGTCCTGAAAATTTGTGATTGTGAATTTGTAATATGTATGAAAATATTTGTAAGATTTTAAAAGAAAAAACATGGGGCGCGTACATGATTGATGCGAATGATTTCTCAACCCAGCTACTCTCCACTCCTACTACTGTATATAGCATTCGACGCAGGTTTTTTCGTTTAAAATCTTACAAATATTTTCATAGCTATTACAAATTCACAATCACAAATTTTCAGAACTATCTGTATGGTGTTAGGAATATGTTTGAGGTTCTAAATCTGTATTGGGCTGAGAGAAGTTCTTTTATACTTTTTAGTTCGTTATAAAAACGTGCTATATTAAAAAAAAAAAATTTATCTAAATAATTATTTTCTGCTTTTTAGTCTTCTGTGTGACATTTTGCAATCAATTTTTAACATCTTGATGATATTATGACGGATCTATGCGGAAAATTGTTACCTAAATCTACTAATAATATACCAATCGGTTCAATTTTGAAATTCGTGAAAATTAAAATGAAGAAGTAAGCTAAATTTATTTTATATGATTTTTATTCCAATAACAGCTGCGTCTCTTTCCTGACCATTTTTCTATTTCCACTCATGAGCACTCTAATCACTACTCTTTTACTGAAAAGCGTTTAGATGGCTTTTGATTGTATTTAACTGCTTTCTTCATATAAAAACATCTATAAATTAAATTTCAATCGTAATTATCTAAAACTTTTATCTTTTATTTTACTTTAAAAAATTTATCGTATTAATTTCCATTATGTAACTGGGGTCCATATTAAATCTTGAATTACGTCACATAGCTTATTTGATTCTACATGGCATGTCCTAACGACATAGTCTATTGTATTCTACTTATCATGCCCTTTCATTTGATACTCATGTCCAAGCGTTCTGAAGCAAAAGGTAACCCGCCCTATTGAGGTGGCGAGAATAGATCTAACGACATAGTTTATTGTATTAGACTAATGATGCCCTTTCATTTGATACCCATGTCGAGGGGGTTGTGAAGAATATGGTAATCCGCCCAATTGAGATGGCCGCCATGGACCAACCGATATATTGAGTGTACTATATTGCTTATGGTGTTTTACTTATCATACTCTTTCATTTAATACCCATCTCGAAGGGGTTGTGAAGAAGATGGTAATCCGTCCTCTTGAGATGGCCGCCATGGACCAAATGATAAATTGAGTATACTATATTGCTTATGTTGTTCTACTTATCATACTCTTTCATTTGATACCCATGTCTAAGGGGTTGTGAAGAATATTTCAATCCACCCTCCTGAGACGGCCGCCATGAATATAATATAAACCAGTTTGCATTGTCATCGGAACTGAAGCTGTATGCAAAATTCAGCATGATAGAATATCCGGAAATATTTGAAAAATCGATTTCAAAATTTGTTCCGTAAAGAGAATAATAACCCTTCCTCTTGAGACGGCCCCAAGGATCTAACGGTATAATGAGTATACCATAGTGCATTGTCATCGGAGCTGAAGCTGTGTGCAAAATTTCAGGGTGATCGGGTAAACAGAAGTATTCAAAAAATCGATTGCAAGATTTGTACCGGACAAACAGACAGACAAGAAAGCTAGCTAATAAAAACGTTTTAATAAAAATGCTGAAAGGTTTATTTGTCCAGACCTGTAACTAGCTTGTTCAAGATTTTCTGGTCTCCATTCAAGTTTTACATTTTCATTTATTTTGATGCTAAGTATTTTAAAATCCTTTTGATGCTGCTTTCTAGTTTCCTTTAACTGGTCGTCTTCACGCCTCACTGCTTTACGTACATTAAAATTTGGTAATGCAATTTCAGTTATGCCAACAAGCCAGTTTCCATTAAATTTGCTTGGTTTAGCAAGTGCATTTGTAAAAGCCGTTAGCGTATTTTCAGGGTAAAATTGCATAGAGTTATTACTTAAAAGACATACGTAAAAATTATTTTCTTTTATTTCCACTGGCATTGTTTACGGTCTTTCCCAAGGGATGTCCGAAGTACTCGTTGTTCTATCCTTTTTAGTTTTCAAACGCGCATCTTGTCTAACACCGAGCTTACGTAAAGGAAATGAAAGCATACATACAGGGTGTTCCAAACCACCCGTACCACCCAAATATCTCTGAAATTTGGGATTGAAATAGAAAAACAAAAAACACGTGTTCAATATTTTTTGAAACTCTATCCGACCATACAAAAATTGACCCCCCAAACAACCCCTTTTTGGGGGTGGGGGGCAACTTTGGAAATTTAAATGGGACTCTAATTTTTTTGCAGATTCGGATTCGCAAGAAAAAATAGGAAGGTTTTGTCTGAAACTTTTTTTTCGAAACATGATAGATGGCGTTGTAATCGACAAAAAGTATTTTTACTGATTTCAAAAGGAAACCTAAAACAGGTCTAAAAGTCAAAAATTGTTGCAATATTTTCGAAAAAATTATTTTAGTACTGAATTCACCACCCTCCCCTCCCCCTCCGTTTCATTTTTTTTTGTGTCTTTGTCGTGAGCATTGAATTCTGAGAATTGCACGTGCACGTTTTAGTCCATGTTATTTTTATGAATTGATCTTGTTGGGACATATGAATTTCAGTTTGTAGATATCGTTTGAAGTAGCTAAGCGATTAACTAGTGTTTTTTTAATTTTTTTTAAAACTTTTACGATGGTTTACGATAATACCGAAGCTGTTCTAATGATTCAAATTTTGGGAGAGTGTGGAGGATGTTTTAGAGCAGCTGAAAAGTTATGGCAACAGCGCTATCCGAATCGCACTCCTTATTCGAGAAATGTTTTTTCACGATTGTCGGCAAGGGTTATAAATAAAGGCATCTTGCTACCCGATCACAACAAAGGAAGGAAAATTCATCGACGTGTTCGTGATGTTAAAAGTGTTGACATTCTGGCATCAGTGGACGTGAATCCTCGAGATTCTTTGAGGCATAGATCTAGAGACTCCGCTCTGTCTATTACATCTGTTCAACGAATATTGAAGGAAAACAAAAGTCATCCTTACAGGATGTCTCTTGTCCAAGCCATGGTACCAGGAGACTTGGCATAACGTTTGAACTTCAGCATCTGGGCAATCAATAAAGGAGGATATTTTCACCGAACAATTTTATTTTCTGACGAGTGTACCTTCAAGAGTGACGCCGAAGTAAACACCTGGAATTGCCGTTATTGGTCAAACGAAAACCCCGGCTGGATTAGAGAAGTTGACCCTTAACATGTCTGAAAGGTCAATGTTTGGTGTGGCATCATTGACGATAAAATCGTGGGTCCAATTTTCTTTGAGGAGAACTTAAATGGTACGAGGTATGCATCATTCCTGGAGAACAAGCTATCAGCCTTATTAGATGACTTACCACTGCAATTTTTGGTTGGCATGTGGTTCCAAAAGGATGGTTGTCCAGCACACACGTCCATAGTAGCTCGAAACAAGCTTAACGCCATGTTTCCTGGAAGACCTTACTGTGCTAGACTATTACCTATGGGTGCGGATAAAGGAGATTGTTTACAAGGAAAGTCCTACCACAAGAGACGATATGAAGCTGCGAATACAGCATGCAATGGCATCTTTGGACGCGACAGAAATTGAGAGCGAAACGTAATAGTATTTAAAAGTATTTATTTTTTCGGGAATCGTATAGAAATGACGTACATTGTTTAATCAAAAATCGTAAAGAAAAGTGATACTTTTCTAGTTAGCAACACTTTTCTTCACGATTTTAGATATATGTAACTTTAATTACAGTGCGATTAATTGTCAACAGAAAATAGCCTACTTTAACCAATTATTATTTCTTTACAATTTACGTATTTCTATATGATTCCCGATTAATTGTCAACAGAAAATGGCCTACTTTGACCAATTATTATTTCTTTACAATTTTTGATTTTCAATGTAAGTATTAATATTTTCTTTGCAATTTTTGATTTTCAATATTAAATGTACGTGTTTCTATCACTTTTCTTTACTTGTAGAACAATCTACTATTATTTAAAAGTTTATTTAACCAAAGGAATTTTTTTAATCGAGTTAATTTATCATTTTTTTTATAAAATGAAGCTATGTTTTTATGTTTGAAAAGTTAAATTTTTACTAAAAGATGAGTTCTTATTTAGTTTTCCCCTAGTTATTCTGAAGTTATACTATTCTGTACTATTGAGCCTACCATAAATTGAATTTTCTATAACCTGCCTCTTATTCGTCGTAAGCGTAGGAAGGAGGCTGACTCTTTGGAGTAGGGGAGGGGGGTGAATTCGGTACTAAAAAATATCCTCGTAAAAATTGCAACAATTTTTCTTTTTGTCGATTACAACGCGATCTATCATGTTTCGAAAAAAAAGTTTCAGACAAAACCTTCCTATTTTTTCTTGCAGAATCCGAATCTGAAAAACAAAAAAAAATTGGGGGGTCCCATTTAAATTTCCAAAGTTGCTCCCCACCCCCAAAAGAGGGGGTTGTTTGGGGGGTAAATTTTTGTATGGTCGGATAGAGTTTCAAAAAATATTAACACGTATTTTAGTCCATGGAAATGGTATAGATTTTTTCAAACGCCGTGACACAAATAATTTGAAGGGTTCTGCGCACCTCGTTGCCCAATTTCATAAATTTTGTTCTATCATTTCCCCTCTTTTAACTTAAAAAGGCAACAAACGCAGAAAAAACTCAACAAAATAATTTGGGAAGGGATGTGCGCATGCCGGATGAATAAAGTTAAGTAATCTTTATATGTATTGTAAAGAGCTTTTAAATACATGTAAAACCGTGCTCAACATCAACCGTGCTCAAAGTTTATTTATCATAATATGAATAGTTTTACTATAATTATTCGAAATTTTTTTCATCCCTAAGTTGAAAATAATTTAAAAACTATGCTGAGAAAATTTCTTTTAAGTTCATAAGCATTTTCATTCATAAATTGAAAGTTGTCCGCAGCCGCAAGCAGCACAACCTCTCCAGGCAGAAGAGCGCATACGACTGGCGGAAAACGTCAAGAATCTAGTAATGACAGCGTTAGAAACACAAAATTTCATATTTCGTAATAAAATTACTAAAAATTATTTCTGTGGCAAATGCCTAATATACAAACACCTGAATATTAAAAAATATATAAAAAAGGACGTTTTTTATTCATAATTTGTAAATGTTTGAAGTTATCATTAACCCGCCAGGAAAATGCACCTCACCCGAGCAATACGCAGGCGAGACTGATTAGATGACTGCAAGGGATTTGATAAGAAGGAGGAGGAGTCAATTCTCGCTCACTTTTTGAAATAAACAATGGATCACAAAATTAAGCAAAGATAAAAAGAATAAAAGATAAAGAGTAAAATTGAAAATGTGCAAGTTACACAAACATTGTTTTCTGTTTCTTGAAAAAGTGAGTTTATTCTTGTTAAAAATTATTTTATTTGCGGTTCTGTTCTACCAAATTTCTACTAATTATTCTAATTGTAAAACATAATTTTCGTTTTCAGGTTGAGATTTTTTAAGTCACTGTGGGATGTACGGAAGCTTTTATCAAAAAACAGAGTCGCCGTAAAATATCCCACATGGTGTCAGAAATTATATGTGAATTGCTGATAATTCTTTTGCGTGCGCCTTTGGCCTTCATTTATAGAGCTTTATTTCTCAATTAGAGAGGAAGAGAAATTATCTTAAGCTTTTGAGCATTTTTAAGAAAATTTTTCCCCAATATGCGCCAGATGTCACGAGGTTTGAAAAACTCTATACTTTAACATTGCAAAAATGCTGGACAAGATTTTATTTTTGGGATATGTAGGGGAGGTCAGTGTGGGCTTAAGTTTGAGTTTTCGGGACTCTAATGGCCGCCATTTTGGAAAACGTGTGCAAATGATTTTTCCACTATATCACCGAAACGGTACATCTTACAGAAAATTTGCAAGAACACTTTTTGTTTAGAATTAAATTATCTCCATTTAACTAGCATGAAATTTTGTGGTAAAATGAATAATTAAGAATTTATAAGCCTTAGAACACAAAAATTAGTCACAATATTTTCTTTTAAAGGCTATAACTTTTTTTCCTTCAACTTTAACAAAAAAAAAAAATAAATGTCAATGTAGCAAGAATAAAGTTTAAGGGGAGATGAAGTATAATAAATAATGAATTATAATAAATAATGAATTATAATAAATATTGAAGTATAACAAGTAATGAAATATAGTAATTAAGGAATTAAGCAAATATGATAACACTATGTAACACTTATACTAATACTTATACATTACGTGAGCAATATAGAATTAGAACTATCGAGATGTAGCGGTAGAAGCCAGTGGCTCTTGAACTCTGAAACTAACCGTACGACATGAGTGTAATAAAGAACGTATTTTAAAAAACAAGTATTTTATTAAATAAGAATATTACAACAAGTTTTTTTTAGAGGGTTTCATTAAGAATAATTTTCATTCATACTATTTTTAATTTCGTTCATTACGAAGGGTTTTACAGCGCCCCGAAAGTATGAAAGTGAGAGATTTTCTGAATATTTTTATTACGATTTTACGTCCTACTTTCCTTAGATATTAGCAATAACTGGTAGCAAGTAAAAATAATGAATGAATGGCTATACGTTATAAGAAATGCCGATGTTTGAGTAATGTAAGAAAATTGCTTCGAATTTTTTGGCGGGTTTTTATTGCTGTTATGCTGTTTTACAAGGTATAATATGGTTTAAAATGAAATTCTTTGAATAATAACATGTATTAGTTACTCCAATTTTTTAAAATACTTTACTACTTTGACGAGATGATTACTATAATTTTCAAGTGTTCATTGAAGTTTGTTTGTAGTTTAAATGTTTATAAAAGTATACGTTGTGCTATTTCATTATGAATAACTATTTCATAAGTGACAACCCTTTGAAAGTAAAAAAAATGAAATCTTTAATTGCACGAGAAATTACGAAGGATATGCGTAGTAACTCCGCACAGCACAGCCATTCATTCATTATTATTACTTGCTACCAGTTATTGCTATATCTAAGGAAAGTAGGACGTAAAATCGTAATAAAAATATTCAGAAAATCTCTCACTTTCATACTTTCGGGGCGCTGTAAAACCCTTCGTAGTGAACGAAATTAAAAATAGTATGAATGAAAATTATTCGTAATGAAACCCTCCAAAAAAAACTTGTTATTATTTTTTTTTGTTAAAGTTGAAGGAAAAAAAAGTTATAGCCTTTAAAAGAAAATATTGTGACTAATTTTTGTGTTCTAAGGCTTATAAATTCTTAATTATTCATTTTACCACAAAATTTCATACTAGTCAAATGGAGATAATTTAATTCTAAACAAAAAGTGTTCTTGCAAATTTTCTGTAAGATGTACGGTTTCGGAGATATAGTGGAAAAATCATTTGCACACGTTTTCCAAAATGGCGGCCAATTGGGGGGTTAGAATCCCGAAAACTCAAACTTAAGCTCACACTGACCTCCCCTACACATCCCAAAAATAAAATTTTGTCCTGCATTTTTGCAATGTTAAAGTACCATTTCCATGGACTATTTTTTGTTTTTCTATTTCAATCCCAAATTTCAGAGATATTTGGGTGGTACGGGTGGTTGGGAACACCCTGTATATTGACCAGATTCTAGCTGAGAGGGTATTAATATAGACTGTTTCTGGACTGCTTTTTGCTTTTCACTTTGTTCTAATTCTTCTATATGTTCGCTAGCTTCATCGGCAGTCCTATTCGTATGTACAGTATACTGCGTTACACCATCCTCAGCTGTGATTATTTTATAATCCTCTTCCCGTGCATTAGGTGCAGATGTTGTTCTTAGTAATTTTGGTGGAGGAATTAGAGTTTTTGCTAATCCGCTAGCTGATAATCGTCTTTTGGCGGCTGGTGATAAAGATCTTCTTGGCGGGGTTATATTATGTGCCTCTTCAAACACTCCTTCTTCAGTTAGAAAATCCTTTGCTGGTGGTGGTGAAGTCTGTGTTAACACAATATCATCTTTAAAAATAATTTTCGTTTGTGTGCTACTATCTCTTAAACTTTTTTGTTTGACATTATGTTCACGTGGCAAGTAAAAATTTGTTTCTTTATCAAGCGTTCGTTTGGATTTCCGATTGTGATTTAAAATAGTTGGTTTCGATAGCTATACCATTTTTCGGAATCATTCATGTCTTTATTCTGTAGTATTTTATTCATTGCTCTATCAAAAATAGACTGATTTGCAGTCATTTCAATTTCATCTTTAAGCCTGTTGTAAACCTCTGGCGACAGAAGTAGCATTTTGTTAAGTCCATAATTTCAATGAATATTTTTCAATTAATGAGCCGATAACTCCTGATAGTACACTTCCTAATAAAACTGGTAAAAAACCTCCTCGCTGCATTAGTATTTTACGCTGTTTAGCAACAGATCTCTTTGCGCAAATCAATTTACTCATGTCCTTTTAATACCTACACAGTGAGTTGTAGATATTTCCATGCGGCATGCGGTTACCTTTTAAGCTGTTGAGTGTAATTTCACAAAGAGTTCTTATAACCTCAGAGTCAGCATTTTGTATGATGGACTTTCTCAGATTTGGTTTAGCCTTTTCAAGCACACATACATATGATAGCATATGCTTGTTGTCCCTTAATCGTTTCATTCATGACGCAATTCTTACCATTTAAAGAGTTTTGCGGACAAAAACAGGTTACAAAGTGTTTGTTAAATATATCAGTGCGAAATCCTTAAGACGTCCTTAATGTCCTGAGCTAAATCAATTAGCAAATACCCGTAAGGCATTTGAGTTATCTCTTTATATATTCTCACAAGTTCTAAACTATTTTCTGGGTAAATTTGTCGGGCCAGATGTGTAAATTGACTTTTATCCCGGGGGTTTTTAAATACAACAAGATATTTACAATTGAGCGATATATCACGACTGAAATTTTCTTGATGGAATACGTTTTGTGTCACAAGAATTACTGAGAAATTACGATGATGAGACCTCTTAGTGAATAGTTCACAAACTTTTTTACTATATGCATTTATCATCATGTCATCTATAACAATCAATGTTGGTTCGTTTACGTGATTTACAAACTCCTCCGGTATAGCATTTAAATATTCAATATTTTGTAGTTTAATATCCGTTGGTAGTGCACCGTGTTCTACATTACACCATATAATTTTTCTAATTTGCGGATATATGAATACCTTATTAGTTTTAAGAAGATTTTTATAAATGTTTTTTTCCCGCATCCCGAAGGCCCCGCAACCATCATTGTAAAAGGATCATTAAACCTGATCATTCTTGTTTTGTATATAAACTGGTTATTCAACCGCAGGTATTTATACATTCCGTACAATGAGCAGAAGGCAGATAATCAATGAACTGCATAAAATAGTGCGAAAAAATTTTAAACGTCGACATGTCACTACCAAAGGTATAGATGATTTGTGGCATCTCTTGGTCGAGATGGGTTCTTACTCATCAGAAAATCAGGGGTTTCGTTTTTTTCTCACTGTAATTGATACCTTTTCAAAGTATGCATCGACACTGCCTTTAAAATCAAAAAAGGCATCAGAAGTTGTAAAAACATTGCAGTCGATTTTTAATACAGGACGCATTTCAAGAAATTTACAAACCGATGATGGAAAAGAGTTTTCTAATAAACCGTTTCGTCAACTGATGAAAGAATACGAAATAAACCATTATTCCAGCTACAGTACTTTGAAAGCCTCGATTGTAGAAAGATTTAACAGAACGTTGAAAAATATGATGTGAAAAGAATTCAGCATGAATGGCAATTATCACTGGATTAGCATGTTGACCAAGTTGACAGACGACTACAATACAATGAAACATCGAACGATTAAGATGAGACCTGTAGATTTTGGGCTGCATAACGAAAAGCGTTTATTATCTGTGTATAATATACCCTAAAATAAAACAAAGTCCCAAGACTAAGCTGCTCTTGGTAGAAATATAGTTGATATGCCAAGCAAAGTCCATCCAGCTTGGTGTCAAATCTAATCCCGAGATCTTTAACAAAATTAACACGGGGGACAACCTCATTAAAAAAGGAATAGCTATAAATTAAAGGATCACGTCGCTACGTAGGCGACACCAAGCTGGACTTTGCTTCGCATATCAACTATATTTTTACCAAGAGCAGCTTAGTCTTGGGTTTTATAAAAAGGTGGTCCAAAGAATTTAATAGCACCCTGATCACTAAACACCTCTACATCTCCCTTGTCAGACCTTTACTTGAATATGCGTCCCAGGTCTAATCACTATTCTTCGCATGTTGGAAAAATTGAGTCGGTTCAACGTAGGTTCGTTCGATTCGCATTGAATCATCTTCCTTGGGAAGACCCTTTAATTTTTCCACCATATGAATACCGACTTAAGTTACTCAACTTAAACACTCTCCAGAAGCGTCGCGAGGTGGCCGATGTTGTTTTCGTCCACCAGCTTCTTAGTGGACGTGTCGACTCAGGTTTTATAAGTCGCCGTGCGTCGTTTAGAGAGAGCCGATACAATTTGAGAGGACCACCGCTCTTACACATCAACTCCTCTAACACCAGTTATGGCCGATTTGAGCCTGTTAATCGCATGTTCATTAATGTAATAAAAATATTAATGTTTTTAGCGTGAGCACTAACAAAGATCTCCTTAAAAGCAGTCTCTTTATTCTCTAATGACTGTTTATGTGTTTCGCATGCAATTTTTATTGGTACTTAACTTTTTATGTTTGCGTGTCTCAGCCGAGCCCACGTGGTCGTGGTAAATGTTTCTCAGCCCAGCTGAGAAGTGGGCCTTCTTCATAAGAAGGGAAACTCTATTATTATTATTACAATGGCCATACGTCGTGGTATCCAGGACACCCAAACACTTCACACTCGCCATTAACGGACAGGAACGAACAATCTCAATCGACAGATTGAAGCCAGCGATTCTGTTGAACCAAGACCGGCCTGAAGAAATGGCAGAAACCACAAGGATCAACGAAACAACAACAACCACCACAGCCCCTTCAACAGACGACAGGCAGGCACATTCAGAAACAACCTCTACAAGAGTTGGACGCCGCGTCTTCATACCAGCAAGATACCGCTAACACTGCAGGGGGAGTACTGTGGCGTATCATAATACTTCATCAGGAAAACAAAACGCACTTTTCTTAAAATCATTTTTCCTTGGGTAAATATAATTCACATGTAACTTGTGTAACAGTTGTATATAAGACCTTTGTAAATACTTGTAAAATAGAGAAAAATTCAATTGGACTTCCAGTGTTTTAATAACAAAGGAACCTTTTCCCATTGGTGAGCCAGACACCAATAGTACCTGCTAAATTGGAAACAATACTTGCCAAAGCATTAAGTTATGGATGCCACTTGTCAGTTTGATGTTTTCGCGATCGCCGTCGTCGCCCCCTTTTTTCGCGAAATCACGCGAGTTTAGTGTTTTTTAGGGCCACACAGGGATTAATCATCTTCAGGTATGTATCCTTTGTTTATTTTGCATGGGTTTAAGGTATTTTTTAGCCCCTTTAAATGTAAAAATGGACAAAATGACGACTGTCAAATTCATAGTTCATTTTCATATTTTACCATTTATTTCTTAAATTCATTCAAATTATTCACTTAATTACTAATTGTGGCCTTATTACTAATATACAAATTCATTGAGTTATAATTGATATGCAATTCATTGATATTTTAACCTTTTTTATACGTAGTGTTGTTGTTGTTGTTGTTTTGTTTACATTTTCGATTTCTTACTTTTCAGTTTTTCTTGGATTCTTAAATATAACTTATTTTTTCTTATTTTAGATCCTTCATGTCTCGATGGAGTTTGTCAATTAATGGTGCTACCACATGGTGATCTTTGGGCAGGATAATTGGGTGTTTCTGGTCATAGGCTAAGGTTGCATGAGATAGCCGTCCCTTCAACCGTAAGATTCCTTGATCACTCGCCATCGAGGAATTTTTAATCGAGGCAGGTTATGTAAGTCCGCTTTAAATTTAGTCCACTGCTCGGTAATTGAAGTTGACACTGGAGCATCACACGAGCAGCCAATTATCCACAATGATTGCATGATTATTTTCGCAACTATGATTATTTGGGTCATACAAAGACGCAATCTCTGATACTATAGCTCGATTGGTAGGATCAGCTTGTCTTGATATTAGTGAGATTTGAAAGTAAAAATATCTTCTGCAGGATGCCATTGAATGCCTAAAGTTTTAATGGATTCTACCTCTCCAATCGAAAATGATTCCTTAATTTCGCAATACTCAGACGGTAAGTGAGATAATAAATCTATGTCATTGCTCGCCCATTTTCTTAAGTTAAATCCTCCAGTCTTCATCATTTCTATCAACTCCATTTGTAGATTTTTAGATCGTCAACGTAGAAACTCGTAAAGGTTGCCTTGGCAGCGAGGGGCCAATTATTCCTTTCATCCTCTGCTAATTGCTGCAAGGTTCTGATATCAAGATATGGAGCCGCTGATGTACCGAATGTGACCGTTTTCAATTGAGTCTTGGGTTTCATTGGTATCTGGATGTTTCCAAATGATTCGTTGAAACGCTCGTTGACTTGGATGGACTAATATCATTCGGTACATTTTCTCTATATCTGCTGTTATGGCTACCTTGTACCTCCGCCAGTTCAATAAGGTAGCAAATAGTTTCGGTTGCAAAATTGGTCCCTTCAACAGGTAGTCATTAAGTGATTTTCCGTTGGTCGATTTACAAGACGCATCGAAGACCACTCTTAATTTCTTGGTTGTGCTTTCTTTAAACACCGCATGATGCGGAATGTAATAATGCGGTTCATTGTTTACACTGGAATCGATCACTTCCATATGACCTAGTTGCATGTATTCATCGAGAAATTTGGTGTAGTCTCTAGCTAAGTCTGGTTTTTTCGGGCTCGTTTATTTTGTCTTGTTATAAAGGCTTGAGTGATATCAAGGTTGGCAGCGCTGTGGCTATTGTCCTTTGGACTGGATTCGACTTGACTTGTGTTTGAATCCCGTGACTTGCAGTTGGAGTTGTTATGTGGCATGGGATCTTCCTTAGTAGTATGTAAAGATGTATGATGGCGTTGGTTACATTTAAAGCAATTGTGTTAACTGGTGCAGTCAGATTGAGCATGGTGACTAGACAGGCAGTTGAGACATCGTACTGCAGTAGAAATAGCCTTACGTTTAGCTTCCGCAGACATTTGCATATATTTGGAACATCTTAAAACGTAGTGTTTTCCTCCGCAAGCAGGACATCTTTTTTCCATTGTACTATGGTATGCCACGATTTTTTCCTTAGGTTGAGGCTTGGGTTTGAATTGTGTTCTTCTGGGGCCTAGAACGTCAGTAATTGATTCGAGTGCCCTTAAACGAGTATTCAAGAAAACCTTAAATTCTTCAAAGGTGGGCAAGTCATCACTGGATCCTTGATCTTCTTCCTAAAGCTTAAGTGTATAGAAGGGTAGTTTTTGTATTAAAATGTGAATTAATAACGCTTCCCATGAGCTGGTGTCCACCTTTAAGCTCTCCAACTGCTGCAGGTTGTTTCGACTTAGCTCAAACAAAAGAAACGACCGATTCTCATTCTTGCATTAAATAAAAACCAAATCACTATTTCAATTTAACACTATATTTCAAATTCGCAATCTTCAATTTTAATAAATTTATTCTGTTTCGACTTAGCTCAAACAAAAGAAACGACCGATTCTCATTCTTGCATTAAATAAAAACCAAATCAATATTTAAATTTAACACTATATTTCAAATTCGCAATCTTTAATTTTATAAAATTTATTCTTGGAAAAAAGTCAAAATTTCATTATGTTTAAATATAATATAAAAATGTTAAAAATTTGCACTATATACTTATAAAATGTCAAAGTTCAATATAGTTAAATACAATATACAAAAATGAAAATTTCGCACTCACCCAGAGCTGCTTTGCTGGTTCTTGGTCTCGTTCCTTTGATGGGTCAACGGAAAGTGAATTTTGTGCCGCAACCATACTGTCCACAACCGACAGTTTTCTTCTGACCTTTTGTCCTTGTCCTTCGCTTCACTTCGTTGAGGGGAAATTTCTCCATCTGCATCGTCAACCGATTCTCGACGGCATGCAAAGCAACTCTAGGCGGTATGGACGCGATATGCTGCGATCGTATGCTACATTAAACTACACTTGTCAAACTGTAGCTGCCATTTGACATTTTAATTACATATGTTCTGTGAAAGTGTAAACAATAATATTTTCAAGTATCTTAAGGACAAAAAATCTATTTAAGTTAATTAACAAGTGGAAAATTAATTCAATTAATATAATATTTACAATAATTAATTCATTCGATCATATACATATAATACAAAAAAATCTAATATGAAAAATTAATATAAGGTGAAGTTTCTCTGGTTTAGATGGACGCCGATGGTAAGTGTACTTCTTCCTTCTCCACAGCTTGTATCCCCGATTGGAAGACGGCTGGACGCTGGCATACTGACTTTGGGTATGTATCTGTTGTGAGAATTAATTTAATAAAAATCTGTAATTTATAAATTGATTTTTCTCTTTTAGTGGCTTCTTCCGGAACACAGGTATTCTTCGGAAGTGTCTATTAACGATTTGAATCCCTTATTACTCTCTGTAGTTAACTTTGGTTGATTAACTAATAGCATGTACACACCGACTTGGTTATCTCTTTATGTGGTTTCAAACTATTTCAAAACTAACAACTGTACACACTAACTCGATTGGTTATTTCTGTCATTTGTATTATTCGATATCGATGTCAATTCATGTTTTAATGTGTCAATTATATGTTATGTTTGTTTTTAATTATGAACGTAATGGTCATAAAAATAATAATTAAAATAAAAAAGGAAGCTACATATTTGGAGAGCAATTTGGAGTATAATTTGTTATGTATTTTTTAGTAATGTTGTGCAAATATGTATGTTTGAATTTCTTGGCCACAGTAAATAGAGCCATGTGATGCTAATGCACTCGCTATTTCTTTGAAAATGTGTGAATTTTTCCTATTTCCTTTTAACCCTTGCCCTTGTGGAAAAAACAGATCTTTGTTTCGTTGGTGGTCCTGCAAGACTCATTTTAATTTCAGCGAAAAATTTAAAAATATGTCAACAAATAATATTCCAAATAAATATCATGACTGTTGACAACAAATTTTGGTAGATTGTTGAAAACTTTCATTGATAGGTGGCTCTCATGCCAGTTAATTATTGTGGTTAGCCCCGTTAACCATAGAAATTTTGCTTGGTTTGTGATTTTTGCTTGGTTTGAATATGTACGGCAAACCACGCACAAACCATCAAAATTATCATGGTTAACGCTTGAAACCATCTCAATAGTGGTAACCAAGTCAGTGTGAACATGCTATAACAGTTTAAGTTGATGGTTAACCAAAATTCGGGTATTTTGATAACGTTTCCTCAATTTGTCCCCTGCTGGTTGATAATCAACATCTGTTATCGGAGTGTGACGCAATACTCGTTCGGCTTCACCTATTAAACAAAACTAGAGATGATGTATGTAATTTTTGCGCCGGAGATAATTTTGTGTTGTTATGCAACAACGACGTAAACATGTCTGAAAACGATCTCCACATATCGTAATCTCCATTAAATTTTGGAAGGGAGATCCTTGGAAGAGTTGTATCTTGTTGGACGACGATGGCTGTAGCTGATCCGTTGGCATTGGAATGGATTACAGTTGCATCTGTTTTGAGTTTGCGCAGACCAGCGATGTATTTTTCGATGCGACTCCTAAGAATGCATTCCTAATCAAATAATTGTTTGTTGGTAGTCATTTTATAAGACGAAGCTGGGATATTACGTTAACTCAACTGTGTTTTTAAATTGCTGTAACCCAACGGTAATCTGATTGGGAAGGAACTGTAAACGGGTACTGTACTGTTCCTGGATGGAACCACCAAAAAATGAATACGCAGATGATAAATTGGTGGATGTGTAGCGGTGTCTTCGACGCACAGAACCTTAGTTTTCTAATGCCTTATCTTTTACACGCAAATGTAATAAAAACACAAGTCACCGTACGTGAAAATCTTTCTATATATTCATTAAATTTAATTTCTAATTTTTACCAAGTTTTACCAATTTTTAACTTCCCAGTATAGGAAGTTATTGTAATCGGTCCGAAAATCGAAATCGAAAATTTCAACGTATTTTCATCTTTCAAGGTCCTAGGAGCATTTTAAGCAAAAAATTGGGAGGAAGTATGTGCGTGTGTGTGTGTGTGTGTGTATGTGCGTACGGATGTGGTCATTTTTTCCTGCACGATAACGCGCGAACCAAAACTGATATCGACTTCGTTGAGGTGTTGTTCGAAGCGTATTAACCAAAATATGATCTGAAAAGATTTTCATGACATTCGGTCCAGCCGTTTTTTTGTTTAAGCGACGTTAGTGATTTTTGTACCTGCACGATATCGCCCGAACCACGAAAGATATTGACTTACTTGAGGTGCCGTTCGAAGCATATTAGCGACAATATAATCTGAAAAGATTTTTATAGTATTCGGTCCAGCGGTTTTTTGGTTTAAATGACTTAAGTGATTTTTGTACCTGCACGATATCGCGCGAACTATAAAAGATATCGACTTAGTTAAGGCGCCGTTCGAAGAGTATTAACCAAAATATGATCTGAAAAGATTTTCATAAAATTCGGTCGAGCCGTTTTTTTTATTTAAGCGGTGTAAGTAATTTTTGTACCTGCACGATATGGCCCGAACCACAAAAGATATTGACTTACTTGAGGTGCCATTCGAAGCGTATTAGCGACAATATATTCTGAAAAGATTTTTATAATATTCGGTCCAGCGGTTTTTTGGTTTAAATGACTTTAGTGATTTTTGTACCTGCACGATACGGCGCGAACTAAAAACTATATCGACTTCATTGAGGTGCCGAAACACATTAATACCTAATATTGTAAGTGCGCACATTTAGTTTGACATTTTAGCGAAAATATTGATAAACAATTGTGACGAATTCTCGGTATTATACATATATTCTATATTGCCTATTGTTCATTTATTATTAAAATATCCAATCATAATATTCAGCAACCATCATACTGGGAAGTTGATCGTGTGGACCGAAAGGGTCGAACCCACATCCCTAGTTTTTTTTAAATTAAACACTAAATACTAAAGGAGGTGGGTCAAAATTGCCCCAGGCCCGGCGCAAGAGAAAAGTATCTCAGATTATCGGCTATAATAAGTATTGAATTTCTGTATAGTTGTTATATCCCGTAACTGTGGCTAAGGTGTTAATAATGCTATTTCTTTTTATTCGGGCGAAATGACTAATTAACCCTGTTTGTAACGCCATCACATATCTTCATGAATAAAGTATCAGTGTACGCAGAATACTCCCACCTATCTAAAATTGTAAAAACGACGGTACCACAGTACGTCGTCAAAGTCAAAATATTGATTTTTTTAACAAAAATTTCACTTTCAACCACCTTTTTCTCCAAAATATTCATAGTCAACTAATGTTTTTTTTTCCAGAATCAGAAAGCTTGGAGTGTTTCCTATGAATAATGTCGGGACAATTTGTATGCTACGGCCTTTACTTTCGAAGTTATAAGCAATTTAAATGCTAAAACTGGCCTTATTTGGGGAAATTGCAGGCAACTTTGACCTGAAAATTGTCACTTGGTTTTTTTCGACATAAGCTTAGGAGAAAAGAGTGCTAAAAAAGTACGAAATAGCGACAATTTTAGTATTAAAATTGCTTATATCGTTGCTTATGCCGTAGCATAAAAATTGTCTTGACATTATTCATAGGAAACACTCCAAGCTTCCTGATTCTGGGAAAAAAAACGTCTATTAAATCGGTAGACAACGTCTATTAAATCGGTTTAAGATAAGACGCGCGTGTGAAAATGTCCCGCACAATGTCCCGCACACAAAAAAATCATATCTCCGCCCCCATACATGTTAGGGGGGTGGTTAATGGCTCAAAATTTTCGTTAATTTATCCTCTACACGGGAAAAATACATTCATTCACCTTATTGACGTGACAATGTCCCGCCCACAAAACAGACGTTGTCACGTTCAAATTAATAGACGTTGTCACGTTAAAATACGGACGTGATACTTCACATCCAATACCATTAATTTTTCAATGAACTCGATGGAAGAACTACTATATAAGTTCATTAAAAAAACACGGCTAATGACAGCCACTACTACATACAGCGTCAGTCAAGCCACTCGTTGCCACTACTACATGCAGCGTAAGCCACGCCCACTCACACGGTTATGCGACACTTTGTCGCTTGGGCATACCGGCTAACCGTTTTATTAGACGTTGTCACGTCAAAAAAATTACTGCAATTTATTTGTTCGAGTCTAATGATTCTGATATGGAGTTTAGGAAAAGAAGCTTGAATAATCTAGTCCCCAGAAGTCTATTTCTGTCCTGAGTGATCGTTACCCCAGCTTCCGAGAACAAACGCTCGCTTGGCACAGACGTGGCAACGATGGGTAGATATACCTTTGCAATCTCTGCAAGTTTCGGAAACAGAGATTTCATATCCTTCAAAATCTCAATAGTGTGATATTCCTTAAAAACCTGGAGCAGCCCGAAGGCATTAACTCCTATGGAGCAGCTATGGAAGCGTTAACTCCGATTAATAAGTGGAGCAGCTATAAAAAGCTTAACTCCTGGGCTTAGGGAAGTTTTGGCTTCCCACTCAAACGTCTGTGTTATCACGACTGAATTTTATTTAATTAATATGCTCTATTTATATAAAATTGTCTTATACATCTATTCTACTCTAACTATAATTATCATTATTCCCACCTTAGGTAAATTGCCTTGGGTCAGCAATTTGTTCGCACCGGGCCTCAAGAATTTGATGCACCCGTGTGACCTATTTACGTTTTTACTTGATCGGGGAAAAATTGCAACGTTCAGTCTGCATGATTTATAAAAAAAAAGCTCTCGTGTGTGACCCGTTAAAAATATTTACCTAAGGTGAAAAAAAATGTGATTTGAGAAATATGAAAATGTATAATGGGAATGAGTGTATCACACCTTCCCCCTCAAAAAAAAGAAAAAAAAATTAATTAATTAAATTTTTTTTTGTTCTAGCTATCCTACGTTACTTATGAATTAATAACTACTTCTATTCTAGTATTAATTTTATTTTTTTTTTCTAATTATAATTTAAGTATATAGATACACATAGGTATATATCTAGTTATAAATTGCAATTTGTTATAAATGTATTTTATACCTTTATCTTTCAATTTTTCTTAACCTATTCTTGTGTACTGTCATTAACTTTTTATTTTTATCCTCTATAGTACAGTTTACTTTATCTATTGACTTTACTTTGTAAGGTCCGCTGAATAGAGGGTCTAGCTTTCTTCTATTTTGTACTGATAATAGTACCTTGTCACCTACTTTTAGCGATATCGGCCTGCAATCAAGATCACTGGCCTGTTTTCTATGTTCTTTAGATGATTCTATATACTGTTTAGCTTTAGTTATTGATTGCTGTAGTCTGAACTTCATTTCTTTACTATATAAATCATAGTTGTAAATTGGATCTGGATGCGCAATGATGAGTTCTGAAGGTATTGAAACCTTTTTAGAGAATACTAGTTCAAACGGCGTATAACCATGGGCTGTGCTTGGGGTGGTATTATAGCAGAATGTATAATATGGTATCCAGGTGTCCCAGTCATCTCTATTGTCATTAATGAAACATCTAAGGTATTCATTCAAGCATTTGTGATTTCTTTCAAGTGCTCCAATGGTTTCTGGGTGAGCCGCTGTTGCAAAGAGCTGTTTTATTTTTAAAATATTACATATTTCTGTAAAAATTTGATTCTTGTACTCTGTTCCTAGATCTGATTTAATTTTGCACATGGGTCCGAATGTGAGTATAAATCCTTCGACTATTGCTTTTGCGATGGTATTTGCTTCTTTGTCTCTTGTGGGTATTATTACAATATATTTACTCAGATCGCATTGCATCGTTACTGCATATCTATTTTCATCTGCTGTTTTTGTAAATGGGCCCACTGTGTCTATAGAAACTATGTCGAAAACTTTAATGGGTGTTGTTGTAATTTCAAATGGCTCTTTGTTATGTTTTTGATGTTTGTTTTTCGCACAGGACTCGCAATTATTTACATAGTTAGCTATTGATTTTTTCATTTTTTTCCAACTATATATTTCCTTTAACTTTTTATACATTCTTGATTGTCCCAGGTGTCCTCCAGTAGGCGCCGAGTGAAAATTATGTAGGATTTCGTCAATTTTTGCTTTGTCTTTAATATATTTTTGCGGCTTGTATATCTTTATATTTATGGTTTTTAGTACTCTATTTCCAAGGCTTTTAAATGCGGTTATATTAATCATTGTAAATATTTCACTTTCTGCAGAAAGTTTCAGAATCTTATTCTGAAATTGTTTATTTTTATATCTTTCCAATATTTCGAATTCCTGCTCTAGTGCTGGTTCTACTGATTGGTTATAATTTATATTTGTATACCGCTTATATAATATTTCATATTTGTGCACTATATTTATTTCAATTTTTGATTGCCTTTCATTTTTGGAAATAGTTTTAAATAGTAGTTCAGGTACTTGAGCTACTTCTGAGGGAGATAATACTTCTGATATGCGCAGTTGATCAGGCTGCGTGCTTGCGTTTGTATTATCCAAGTTATCTTCTGTTGATGCTGGCTTCGTGCGTCTTGACATCGCGCGGGTTTGCACTTTTAGAATGTTTATCATCTTTAGGTCCTCGATATCTATCCTTGATAGAGCGTCTGGTCCGGTGTTTTCTTTGCCTTTCACGTAGTGGACCTCAAAATCGAATTCTTCCAAGTCTAATCTCATCCTGGTTAATTTAGATGATGGGTTTTTCATACCAAATAAATATGCTAGTGGTCTATGGTCTGTTCGTACTAGAAATTTTCGACCATATACGTATGGCCTAAAGTACGTTATAGCCCAATGTATGGCTGTTAATTCTTTCTCTATTGTTGATTTATTCTTTTCTCCTGGAGTGAATGTTTTACTGGCGTATGCGACTGGGAGTTCTTCTCCATTTATATTTTGCGATAATATCGCTCCACATGCCGAGTTTGATGCATCTGTAGAGATGATGAATTGTTTATTGAAGTTTGGATGTTGTAGTATTATAGGTGACATTAAAATAGTTTTTAAAGCTTCGAATGAATTTTGTTGTGTCTCTGTCCATTCAAATTTTACATTTTTGCGAAGCAGTTTATTTAAAGGTAATGCCAATTCCGCGAAGTTGGGTACAAATCTACGGTAATAATTACAAAAGGCCACAAATCGCCTGACATCTTTGGGGGTTTTGGGTGGTGGGTAATTTTTAATAACCTCATATTTTGATGCGTCAGGTTTAATGCCTTGTTCTGAGATTTGATGCCCTAGATAAGTAACCTCCGTTTGAAAAAATTTACATTTTTCCGGGTTTAGTTTAAGATTCCTTTCTCGCAGCCTGTTAAATACTACTGACAGGTTTTTTAAGTGATGAGCTGGTGAACATCCTATTACTATTATATCATCAATATAAAGAAATGCAATTTCTGGGGTAAGGCCTGCCATTGCTATAGTCATCATTCGCTGGAAGCTATTTGGGCTTATGTTGAGTCCAAAAGGAAGCCTGGTGTATTGATAGTGGCCTTGGTTAGTTGAAAATGCTGTATATTTTCTTGAAGATTGGTCCAATGGTATTTGATGGAATCCTGACGTTAAGTCTAATGTAGAGAAATATTTGGCCCTCCCCATTTGGTCTAATATGTCTTCTATACGTGGAAGCGGGAATTTGTCTGTGAGAACCTTTTTGTTTAAATTTCGGAAATCGACTACTAATCGCCATTTCTTGTCGTTGTTATTTGATTTTTTGGGAACTAATAGTATTGGAGAATTAAATTGGGATATGGAATTTTCTATTATTCCGTCTTTTAACATCCTGTTTACTTGTTTGTTAATTTCTGATTTCTGTATTTCGGGGATTCTATAGTTTTTTGTGTATACCGGTGCGTTGACCGCAAGTTCTATATGCTGTTCATAAAAATTGTTTGTTGTTAAGGGTTCATCTTCCAATGCAAATATATCTTGGTATTCTCTACATAAATTTTCGAACTGCTGTTTAGCGTAATTTGGGATGGTATTAAGATTTAATTTAGAAATTATTCGATTTTCTTTATTTGTTGTTTGGGAATTTTTATTTGCTATCGTGAAATGTTCTAATGGCTGTGTTTCCACGTGAACTTGGAGTATTGTTGCTTTGTTTGTGGTATTTAATATTTTTACTAATGGATTTTCCTGTGAAATTATTGCTCCTGCGATGAATATGCCAGGTTGTATTTCTTTCCCTGTTATGACTATATCATTGGTACTACAGCATGATGATATGTTAATTTGTCTGATTACTTCACATCTAGGTGGAACTACAATGGAGTTTTTAGATGGGCCGCTTAATATTGGTATTTCTATTGGCTGGTTGAACATATTCATTGCCAAAGTCCAAGTGTCGTAGTTAATAATTGCTTTGAATTTGGTTAGGAAATCAAGTCCTAAAATCGCATCGGCTCCGATGGAGAAATCGTCATTTACTATTTGGAATGAATGCTCGACCACATGATGGTTGTTGAAGCGAATCTTTGTATTCGTTGCCCCGATTGATTTTATTTTTGTAGTAGTTATGCCCTGTATTTCGCAAATATTTTTGGGGTAGTATGGTTGATCGTTTCTAATTTTTTCTCGTTTGAATATTGATATATCTGCCCCAGTGTCTACAATGAATGTGCATACTGCGCCGCACATGTCGACATACGCCTTCACGAAGTTTGTTAGAGAAAGATTAAATTTATACGTTCTTATTATATTTGTGTCGCATCCCCCAACCGACTTATGGTCGCCTCCGGTTGGGGGTCTTGGTATTCCCCCGATTCGTAGTGGTTTACTCTGTTGACTCTGTTATTATTTGGTCTTCTATAATAATTATTATTATGATTATTTGTTTTGTTTCTTGGCTGCCTTGTCCAATTGTTTCTATTCCTGATATAATTGGTGTTGCCATTATATCTTTGACCGTATGTCTGATTAACACGCATCCGTCCCTTGTGTCAAATTGACACAATTTTTAAATTCAAATGCAAAGTACTGAAGTATTTGTCGTTCAAATCGAATGAAATTTTGGGGTACTGACTAATTTTTGATCTTCCGTAATTATGTTTAATTATGTTCGGAACACTAAAAGTAAAAGTTTATTCTAATTTGTTACCATTTTTCGGACATTTTAAGAAGGGACACTTTCGACGAAAAAAGTAAGGGACAGATGCGTGTTAAAGTTTACTTTGGATCGCCCTGCTGGTTTACTGTTGAATTTTAGAACATTGCTGGTTTGTGGTTTGTCCACTGCTATTGCCTTTGCCGCTATTTCTGGGAGCGTGGTTAGATTACTAGCTTTTAATATAAGCGATGTTTCAGAGTTTGCTAGATTGTCTGCGAAATATTGTATTGAAAATTTCTCAGCTAATTTTTCTGCTGTTTCGCCCGTTGCAACGTTTTCTGCTATGAAAGCTCTTGTCAATTGTCCTGAGAGTTTTTCCATTTGTGCTGTGAAGTCTGTTAATTTTCTGCTACCTTGTTTACACGATCGTAGTTGCGCTAGCAGTGCATCTGATGACAGTTTTGCTGAAAATTTAAGTTTCGTTGCTATTTGACTTATCGTTTTCGTCTCATCCGTTATGGTGTATTTAGCTTTCCCGGTTATGCGGGTTTTGATAAATTTTATCATAATACTTTTATGATCCGTTGAAGTTAACTCATTTAGCAGTTCTATTGATTCGATGAAAGCTTCAGTTTCTTCTTGGTTTCCATTGTATGATGGCACCAGGGCCGTAGCCGTTTTTATATCAAATGACATTGTTTCTGTTTGTTGTGTCCTTATGTGTTCTAGGATATCTCTTGCTAATCTTTTAATTTCTTGAAAGATTGGTTTTATTTTAAGTGCAGTTTCCACGTCTGTTTTTTCTCCAGCAAGTACTTTAGCTTGGCTAAATAGGTTATTAACTGCAGCTTCCTTCTGTTGTAGGGTTTTCTGTGTATATGGACGGTTTATACTTTTATTGAAATTTGAAAGGATACTTTCAAGTTCTGCTTTAATCACGGTAAGTGTGTCCATTTAGTTAGACATTTAATTGTGCAGGTACTTCTAAGGTACTTCTTTCTTAATCCTCTTAAGGTACTTCTTTCTTAATCCTCTTCGATGATCCTTATAAAGGTTGTATGCCAATTCGATAATCTTGATTGCAACCAGTATTACTAAAAGAATTGTAATTTCTTGGTTTTGGATAGCGACTGTATCTTCGATTACAATATTATTAATAACTTCGCCGTTATTATCATTGTTTTTGGATTGTGTTTTTCCCATTATTAATTTTTTTTTTTTAAAAGAAAAAAAAAATTATTTTTATTGTTTAATTATTGAAAAAAAAAAGATTTATTAATTGTATATTATTATATTATTCCTTATATTTAATATTTACTTGACATTTTGTTATTTTTTCTTTTTATTAAATTAAGTTTTCTTTTGGTGATTTTAATTAGTTCTATATATTTCTTTCTTTCTGTTTCTGTAAAACTTATATTGACTAATTCTTTATATTTTATTATTTCTAGATTAAGCTGTTTTCTTTTGCCTCCTCGGGTTGGTTTTATTTCCTTCTGGGGCTTTGATGGCACTTTTGATCGCCGGTTTCGGTATTCCTCAATAGTTATTTTCCTCGGTCCAGGTTGATATTTCGGTACTATATCCAAAGATGTCCCCTTGGCTGGCTTTGGTACGTATGGTTGAATCGCTTTATTTACTGGGTAGATCGTCAGCTTTTCCAAATTTCTTTCCGGAAAATTTTTCTTTGTAGCTTTCTTCGTCACGGTCGCCATGTGATATTCCTTAAAAACCTGGAGCAGCCCGAAGGCATTAACTCCTATGGAGCAGCTATGGAAGCGTTAACTCCGATTAATAAGTGGAGCAGCTATAAAAAGCTTAACTCCTGGGCTTAGGGAAGTTTTGGCTTCCCACTCAAACGTCTGTGTTATCACGACTGAATTTTATTTAATTAATATGCTCTATTTATATAAAATTGTCTTATACATCTATTCTACTCTAACTATAATTATCATTATTCCCACCTTAGGTAAATTGCCTTGGGTCAGCAATTTGTTCGCACCGGGCCTCAAGAATTTGATGCACCCGTGTGACCTATTTACGTTTTTACTTGATCGGGGAAAAATTGCAACGTTCAGTCTGCATGATTTATAAAAAAAAAGCTCTCGTGTGTGACCCGTTAAAAATATTTACCTAAGGTGAAAAAAAATGTGATTTGAGAAATATGAAAATGTATAATGGGAATGAGTGTATCACAATAGCGTCTCTTTTTATTGCTGTAACAGGAGAGGACAGGTACATGTGAACTTCTGTTTCATTGACCATTTCTGTTGTAGCTGTAGCATTCAGCTGAACAGATTCCGCGCTTCCAGAAATTCAGCCAACTGTAGTAGTCGGAGCAGTCCACTTTTCAAATATTCAGTTAAAGATGAAATTTGTAAGCAAACAGAGCAAGCATTTGAATTCATTTGCATTTGACTACTCTGACTGCTGTAGTCGGCTGAATTTTTGAAAGCGCCCTTATTACGCAATAATTGAAACACGTATCTTATACCATGTTCGCACTGAGCCGAAATTAGATGATTTTGGAAAGTGATTTTGAAATTATGTAGAACCGTTCGCACTGGATTGAAATGATTTCGTTCGACAGTTTTTTCTAGCACTACTCATGTCTTCGAATTTTTCTGCCCAAATATCACTAGCAATTTTTCTTATAGCAAAGCACATAGCTTCTTTTTCTTATATAGGGATTCTGTATTTTGAAGAATGTTAAAATGTGAATTTCAAATTCAAAATTAAAACTGTTTAATTAAAATGTGTCAAACTGACAATTTCACCATCAAGAGACTGAATTGAGCTGAATTCGATTTTCGATTGGCTTCGAGATGATTTTGTTCGTAATTTTGCCAAAATTTGGTGGATTTTGAAATCACAGGAATACATGGGAAATCACATGATTTTGAACGGGATTTTGGGCGAAATCACCGAAATAGCCGAAATCGCGTAATTTCGGATCAGTGCCAACATGGTATTAATTGTGTTTGTGACAAATATGAAATCTATAGTAATGGTCCAATCAATCTACGGAAATTCTCCGGACAATTGAAGGCAGAAAAAAAATATGGGCGTGTAGAACACTTATGCCCGATTCCACATTCGTAGCTTAAGCTGTGGCCTCAGAAATTGTTTTAAGCTTCGGCTTAAATTAAGACCGTTTCACAGATGATTTTTGCATACCGCTTAACAAAACTGAGCTTAAAGATTAAGCGCGATTATTGTAGGACACTGTATGTGTCATTGGTATTTTTTACAGAAGTGACCTGTGAGTAGTTTAATATTAAATTATTAATTATTGTGGTTGAGCTGTCTGTGAGTAGATTTTTCTTTGTTGTGTAATATTAAATTATTAATTATTGTGCTGATTTAAAATGGATAACATAGAAAAAAATAAGAAAAGAAGTCCTAATTTTTCCATTATATCAGTAAAGGAAGTAAACGAAATTGATACAGTAATGCTCGATATTATTGGAGCACAAATTGATGGGTTAGAATCGACATACGATTCAGATGTAATCCAAGGTAAGCGTAAAGCAAGAATTAACCTGACCTGAATTAACTTGATTTGCTTTTTAGAAGTAGCGACTGAAAATAGTTCAGGAGGTGAAGGGACAAGTTCCCAAAATATAGACCACACAGATGTTGATCTGGGTCTTGCTGGAAATAGTTTTGAAGAAAGTATTGAACTTGACGCAGATATAAATAATATCACAAACGAAGACAATCCTGGCAAAGACAAGGAAAAGGAAAAGGAAGCAGACAAGAGAATCCAGAAAGGTTATTTAATTGATAAATAATTGTTTGAGTTCAGTAAGAAAACAATTTATATTAATTTCCAGATAAATTTGTGATTGGGACCAGAAGAAGCAAAGCTCTTCAAATTTCGTGAAGTGATGTCTGCGGACAAATAGGAGCTGCTGGCGGAGAAAAGGATTCAGTTAGTGGAAGAACAAATAGAAAAAAATCGCCTGGATATAAAATTAATGAAAGAAAAGTATCACTTAAAAATGAATGTTTGAAGAACATGAACTGAAATGTAAATTATTAAAGAAGGAATTTGATAAGGATAATAATAAAAATTAGATAAGAATAATAATATAATAAATAAACAATATTTTATTTGCAAATGTTAATTTTGACTTTTATTTTTCAAATGTATTATTGACAATTTATAATTTCTATAAACAATCTTCATTATCGAAATAGTCTGCATTATTTTCAGACAAAAGATTATTGAAATAATCATTAATCAAAACTTGTCTAGATGAATAATTGTCATGATGAGCTATTGGCAAGCACCCTTTTGCATTCACTAAGTTTATTTGTGCTTCCATGTTATCATCAAGAGGAGGTAGAATTAGTTCCTTATTCATGCAACAAACATTATGCAATATAGCTGTGGCAACGATTATACTTTGGATCGTCTGAAGCTTCAAACGTAATCCTGTTGCTAAAATAGGTAAACGTGTCTTCCACACTCCGTACGATCTCTCCACACAATTCCTGGTACGAATCTGGGACTCATTTTAAAGCGCTTCGGCGTCACTATAACATTGACGCAGAGGAGTCATTACGTCGGTTCTGCACTGGTAATGTTTTATGTTGATATCTCCTATACTGAAAATGCTCAAAAGTTATATATTTTCTTTTATAGTATCATGAAAAAAAACGCCACCGTTATACTTAAAAATTTATTTAATATTCACTTGTTATGAACGGCATTCCATATGTTGAATATAAATACAATATGATTTGCTTCTAGTCGTTATTAAATTATATTTCTATTCTATCAAATTGAAAATGTGCTTTAATTTGTTATATATAAAATTATTCACTCGAAAACAATGAAAAATTAATAAAATGAAAAAAAAAAAAAACTAGTTGGGATGTGGGTTCGACCCTTTCGGTCCACACGATCAACTTCCCAGTATGATGGATGTTGAATATTATGATTGGATATTTTAATAATAAATGAACAATAGGCAATATAGAATATATGCATAATACCGAGAATTTGTCACAATTGTTTATCAATATTTTCGTTAAAATGTCAAACTAAATTTGCGCACTTACAAGATTAGGATGACGAAAATGTATATAAAATTGATGTATTAATGTTTTTCGGCACCTCAATGAAGTCGATATAGTTTTTAGTTCGCGCGGTATCGTGCAGGTACAAAAATCACTTAACTCAATTAAACCAAAAACCCGCTGGACCGAATATTATAAAAATATTTTCAGATTATATTGTCGCTAATACGCTTCGAACGTCACCTCAAGTAAGTCAATATCTTTGGTGGTTCGGGCCATATCGTGCAGGTACAAAAATCACTTACGCCGCTTAAACAAAAAAACGGCTCGACCGAATTTTATGAAAATCTTTTTAGATCATATTTTGGTTCATACTCTTCGAACGGCACGTCAACTAAGTCGATATCTTTTATAGTTCGCGCGATATCGTGCAGGTACAAAAATGACTTAAGTTATTTAAACCAAAAAACCGCTGGACCGAATATTATAAAAATCTTTTCAGATAGTATTGTCGCTAATACGCTTCGAACGGCACCTCAAGTAAGTCAATATCTTTTGTAGTTCGGGCGATATCGTGCAGGTACACAAATCACTTACGTCGCTCAAACAAAAAAACGGCTGGACCGAATTTCATGAAATTCTTTTCAGATCATATTTCGGTTAATACGCTTCGAACAACACCTCAACGAAGTCGATATCTTTTATAGTTCGCGCGATATCGTGCAGGAAAAAATGACCACATCCGTACGCACATACACACACACACACACACCCACATACTTCCTCCCAATTTTTTGCTTAAAATGCTCCTGGGACCTTGAAAGATGAAAATACGTTGAAATTTTCGATTTCGATTTTCGGACCGATTACAATAACTTCCTATACTGGGAAGTTAAAAAAAAAAAAAAAACTAGTTGGGATGTGGGTTCGACCCTTTCGGCCCACACGATCAACTTCCCAGTATGATGGATGTTGAATATGTATATGATTGGATATTTTAATAATAAATGAACAATAGGCAATATATGTAGAATATATCTATAATACCGAGAATTTGTCACAATTTTTTATCAATATTTTCGCTAAAATGTCAAACTAAATGTGCGCAATTACAAGATTAGGATGACGAAAATGTATATAAAATTGATGTTTTAATGTTTTTCGGCACCTCAATGAAGTCGATATAGTTTTTAGTTCGCGCGGTATAGTGCAGGTACAAAAATCACTTAAGTCATTTAAACCAAAAACCGCTGAACCGAATATTATAAAAATCTTTACAGATTATATTGCCGCTAATACGCTTCGAACGGCACCTCAAGTGAGTCAATATCTTTCGTGGTTCGGGCGATATCGTGCAGGTACAAAAATCACTTACGCCGCTTAAACAAAAAAACGGCTGGACCGAATTTTATGAAAATCTTTTCAGATCATATTTTGGTTAATACTCTTCGAACGGCACGTCAACTAAGTCGATATCATTAATAGTTCGCGCGATATCGTGCAGGTACAAAAATCACTTAAGTCATTTGAACCAAAAAACCGCTGGACCGAATATTATAAAAATCTTTTCAGATTATATTGTCGCTAATACGCTTCGAACGGCACCTCAAGTAAGTCAATATCTTACGTGGTTCGGGCGATATCATACAGGTACAAAAAGCACTTACGTCGCTTAAACAAAAAAACGGCTCGACCGAATTTCATGAAAATCTTTTCAGATCATATTTCGGTTAATACGCTTCGAACGACACCTCAACGAAGTCGATATCAGTTTTGGTTCGCGCGATATCGTGCAGGAAAAAATGACCACATCCGTACGCACATACACACACACACACACATATTTCCTCCTAATTTTTTGCTTAAAATGCTCCTGGGACCTTGAAAGATGAAAATACGTCGAAATTTTCGATTTCGATTTTCGGACCGATTACAATAACTTCCTATACTGGGAAGTTAAAAAAGGAATTGCAATAAAATTGTACTAAGATGCCATAAAAATGTATTAAAGGTGCAAGAACACTAATGCCAACGAATTTGTGCACACTCACCCCAGGTCTCGTCTATCATTCGTCCAGTGGAAAAGTGTCCTCCGATTCTTATCGGAAATTTAGCAGAGCCTCTATGACCCTTTTGACCTTGCCTTGCTATCAGGATCTAGTGGGGATATTCTCTTTAGCTACCGAAATTTTGAGTATCTCTTCTAAGTTAGACCTTTAAGTTCGGTTGCGGACCCCTATGGTTTGAGTCTCGACTTAAAATCGATATGTAAAGTCTCCAATACCATAAAATACCAAAATATTGCGATAGGTGGCAGATTTTAGGTCGATAATATCAAATGGGCTCTGACAAGTGGTTGTTTTTATTCTGATTGTTTGTTTTTGTTTTGTGTTCATATCGAGGTAAGTATGCACATCTTTAATTTTATTTTCTTTTTTCTTTTTAGTTAGTTACCTAAGTTCATTTTATTTATTTATTTATTTATTTACTTAATCCTGCAAATTACAATATGATTGTACATACAATAATTACTAATCATAATAAGGTAAACTTGCAATTTCAATCTATATCTACATCTACATTCTTCAGATCTACAACATTAAACGTAAAAACAAAAATATAGAAAAGTAAAAATACAAGAAAAACAAATCGAATTTAATAAATTGAATCAAACTTTAACTACTAATAATTAAGTTCTAGAATTAATTTCCGAAAGGAATCACGAGGTATAGTGAAATCTACATGAGAACAAGCAATATTAAATAGCTTTGTTGAAACAGAAATAGGCTCGTGTGAACCATAAACTGTACGATGTGAAGGCATTTTTAAAATTTCCCTGGTGCGAATACTTCTTTCAGGGGCGTATAAATAATAAAAAGAAAGCAAATCCGGAGAGTTGATGTGGCTCATCAATACATCCCGAGCTAGCATTACCGCTGCGATGTTTCTCCTGTGCGACAAAAATTTCAAGCCCAGCAATTTGCATCTGACGTCGTATCTGGGTAAATTGCACTCCCATCTCAATTTCTTCTTTCTTTAAACTCCTTTAATCCCTCATGGGACATAGGGCGGAAACAGTTGCCCTCCAGCGGACTCTGTTTTGCGCGACAGCTCTCAGCTCCGACCAGGATCTCCCAGTTGTTGCGGCTTCTTCTAGTAGGGTTCTCCTCCACGTTGTTCTAGGTCTTCCTACTCGACGGGAACCTTGCGGATTCCAGTCAAGGGCCTGTTTGGCTAGGTTTTCGTTTTCGCGTCGCAAGGTGTGGCCAACCCAATTCCATTTCCTTCGCCGGCACGGCGCCAAAGTTCTTCGTTTGAAATTCTATCTTGCCAGCGGATTTTTAGGATACGACGAAGGCATCTGTTGATGAAGACTTGTAGGCGCCCTGTGATGAATTGGGTGACTTTCCATGTTTCGCAACCGTACAAAAGAACTGCCTTAACGTTGGTGTTGAACAGCCGCAATTTGGTGTTAGTTGAGATCTCCGTTGATCTCCATATGCGGAACAGGCATGCATATGCGCCTCGTGCTTTGTTTATTCTGGAACTGACGTCTTCTTCTGCCCCACCATTTTCGGTAATAACACTACCGAGGTAGCAGAATTTATTTACCAGTTCCACGTCACGGTTATTCAGCGCTGTCCGTTCAATGGTGTTTGCATTTATCCGCATTTCTTTAGTTTTAGTCGGATTTAGCCTTAAGCCTGCTGGACTACTTTCTGTTGCCAAATTGTTCAACATGTTTTTGAGGTCCTGGTGTCTGTGGGCCAGCAAACAGATATCATCGGCGTAGTCGAGGTCCTTAAGGCGGTCTACCAAACCCCATTGTATGCCGCCTGTTCGATTATCTAGAGCGCCGACAAGGATGTCATTTATTACTATAAGAAATAGTAAAGGCGAAAGTAGGCATCCTTGTCGTACTCCTGAGCTCACCTCAAAGCTGTCGGATAATTTTCCATTATGGAGAACTCTGCATTTGGAATTGTTATATAGGGCTTTTATCAATTCTATTATTTTATCAGGCAATCCACGTCGCCGTAGTGCCTGCCATATAAAGCTCCTATTAACCGAGTCGAACGCTTTCTCATAATATACAAAAGCAAGGTAAAGGGGGGATCGGAATTCAGTAGACTGCTCCACTATTATTCGTAAGGTGTTGATATGATCAATACATGAGCGGCCCTTCCTGAATCCGGCCTGCTGCCTCCTAAGCGTTCGGTCAACTGCCTCACTTATCCTAGATAGTAATATATGGGAGATAATTTTGCCCACTGTAGATAGTAAACAGATGCCTATCCAGTTGTCGCATATTGTTAGGTCCCCCTTTTTTGGTATTTTGACTATGATACCTTCCGTCCAATCCTCCGGAAAGGTACAGGTGTTCCATGCTATTTCCAGGATTGGCTGAAGCGCATCTGCTACGAGGCTTGAGTCGGCTTTCAACAATTCTGGCGGGATGCCATCTTTCCCAGCTGCTTTACCATTGGCCATCGCATGAATTGCGGTTACTATTTCCGTCTTGGATGGGGCCCGGGTGGTGATTCTTATTGGCTGTGCATTGTTGCGGTTTTCCTGAGGTTCCTGTGTAAGTGTACCATTCAGGGCGGCGAAGAAGTAATCTCTCCATCTTTTGGAGTTGCTCTTCGTCGCTGCACAGCAGCCTTCCATCCGCACTCTTTACGGCATGATTTTTAGTAGAGTGCTTTCCCGAGAGCTGTTTAGTGATTTGGTACAGCACCTTACTGTTGCCTGTGTTTGCCGCGTTTTCCGCTTTTTCTGCGAGCTCGTTTATCTGCTGCCTTTTATCACGCCGGACACTTCTCTTAACCTCCCGGTGTAATTGGGAGTATTCCCGTTCTAATTGGTGACGTCTTTCCGGGTCGTTTGTGGAGTTTACGCTATTTTTGAGGGCCCTTCTGCGTTCTATTTTTTGCCAGGTTGTGTCCGAGATCCAGTGTTGCTGGTTTCTTTGGACATAACCGATGCTTGTTTCCGCAGCCGTCAATATCGCGCCCTTTGTCGTACTCCACAATTCCTCAATATTTGTGTCGTCAGAAACGGTTTGCTGGTTTAATAATTCTAAAAAGTTTCCAGAGAATTCCCGCTTTTTAACGCTCTCCCGCAGAAGGTCTACGTTAAACCGTCTACGGGTTATAGCATCATGTTGCACGTTTCTGATTGCGGCGATTTTAAGGCGAATAGTTGCTACTACCAAATGGTGGTCGCTTCCAGTATCCGCTCCCCTGAAACTCCTGACATCCTCAAGAATAGTTCTCCATCTGCGGCTAACGGCCACGTGATCTATCTGATTTCTCGTTCTACCATCGGGCGATACCCAGGTCTCTTTGTGTATCTTCTTGTGACAAAAGTAAGTTCCACCTACCTTGAGTTGGTGGGAACTACAAAAGTCAACGAAAAGCTCACCATTGTTATTGGTAACTTGGCTTAGGCCTTGGTTTCCAATTGTGTGTTCAAGGCCGGTGTTGTCACGGCCGATCTCAATTTACGGAGCGCATATCTAGTAAAGGTTTTTTGCACCGACTCAATCCTCTTGATGTGAACTTCATACTGCGGCGCCCAAATAACTGAGGCATATTCGAGGTGAGATCTTACTAATGACACGTACAAGCTCTTAATAGTGTAAGGATCGTAAAACTTCTTGGAGTGCTTCATAACAAAGCCGAGCATCCTAAAAGCTTTCGAGATAATAAAATCAATGTGGGAGTTGAAAGTTAATTTCGAATCGAACACAACACCAAGGTCGTTCAGTTCAGTAATTCGAGCTAGGCTTAGGCTATTCAGTGAATAAGGGAACGTAACGGAGTTATGACCACGGCTAAAAGTAAAGCATTTACTTTTATTAATACTCAGCACAAGGTGGTTGGATCTGCACCAATTGGATAGGGAATTCAAATCTTGTTGGATACATGAACAGTCTCCAGCATTAACAACCTCACGAAATAGCTTCAAATCATCCGCATACAGTAAGCATTTCGAAAAGGAGATGCTGTTAACAATGTCATTGATAAAGAGAATAAACAGCAATGGTCCAAGATGACTGCCTTGAGGTACCCCTGATCTTGCTATGAATGTACGTGAGATTGATCCATTCACTTTTACGCTGATTTTTCTGTTATTTATAAAAGATTGAATCCAGTTAAGTACAGATGAGTGAAAACCAAGAGCTCTAAGTTTGTGGATTAATAGGTTGTGTGCGATTCTATCAAAAGCTTTCACAATTTCTAGGCTGATAACATCTATTTGAGCACCATACTCTAACGAGTTCGAGATGAAGTGTGTAAAACAAACAAGGTTGTAGGACCATTGAGCGGCCGGTTATAAACCCATGTTGAGCGGGGGAAATAAATTCTTTCACAAGATTGTATAATTTATGCTTTACCAGATTATCAAATAATTTGGGAATACAATTAGATTTGATAATGCCCCGATAATTGGAAATCGATGATTTAATGCCCGATTTAAATATTGGGCAAATAAATGCCTCTTTCCATGAATCCAAGAATTCGCCGCTATTAAGGGAGAAATTTAGGATGAAGCAAAGAGGATTAGCGAGGCTATTAGAGCAATTTCTGAGGATCAGTGGGGGGATTTTATCAGGACCTGCTTTCTTTTTCACGTCCAAGGTATTTAAAACTGTTAAAACCTCAACATTATTGAACGACAGTTGCCCTATATTTACAATTGATTCAATATTTGAACAATAATCGTTAGGTGCAGAGACAGTTTCCGTTGCGAAAACCGATTAAAAAAACTCAGCGAATAAGTTACAGATAGATTCCGCATCAGTGGAGCATTTATTTTCCAGGGTCGTAATATCCGGAAGATAAGAGTAAGTGTTGGTCTTCTTCCCAACAGGAGTTTTATTTTGTTGGCCGTAATCGCCAAATAATATCCGCAATTAATTAATACAGTGAAAGTTTATTTATTCACACTTTTTTAATAAGTTTTATTACACCTTTATTTTTATAATTTTATTTAACTATATACACTTAACGATTCTTTTAGATTATTTTCTTTTTTAAATTAAAATGTGATGACTGATTTTCTCTGGTTTGTTTTTATCTTTTCTTCACTGACAACTGACAATCAATTAATTAATTAATTAATTTTTCCATTACTCGATGCAAGTCGGCTATGCTTTTGTGCAAAGTCTTTTGCAGTCAAGTAATTGTCGAGTAGTAGGACGATGTCCCTACATACTCCCCTCCCAGCGTAGCGTTACCGGAAGTGTACCGAGCGAGTTGATGCTGCTTCAACGCTTCGGTCACACTCAAAAGCAGGTTTCAGTCTGTCAAGAGCTATCGACTTGTTCGTGCCATTTATCTTGACGACAAAGTGTTTCCGTAATCTTTTGATTACTTTAAATGGCCCTTCGTATGGTGTTTCAAAAGGTCTCCGAACGCGATCGGTACGTATGAAAACGTACTCCGCGTTCTCTAAGGCGTTCGGCACGTACACATCATTTTGAACTGACTGTCGGGGCTGTGTCGCCGACAGACCTTTCATGTGTGTGCGAAGACGCGATAGAAATTCTGAGTGCTCTATCGGGCTCTCATCCGTTGGGATGGAAATTGAATTGGGGAGCCTCAGATTCTGTCCATAGACAAGCTCTGCTGGTGAGCATTGTAAATCGGTTTTAATTGCCGAGCGAATCCTTACTAATATTATAAATGCGAAAGTAACTCTGTCTGTCTGCCTGTCTGTCTGTCTGTCTGTCTGTCTGTCTGTCTGTCTGTCTGTCTGTATGTTACGCTTTCACGCCTAAACCGCTGGACCGATTTTGATGAAATTTGCAACAGACATAGTTTAGACCTTGGAGACGGACATAGGCTATTTTTTTTTGGAGAAAAAAGGGTTGAAGGGGGTGAAATGGGGTTCAATAAGTTGTAAGGGGATTTATTTTCTTTACTTTTTTTCTATTGTATAAAAAGTAACTGACTGAAAGACAACGCACAACCTAAACCGCTAGAGCTAAAGGGCTGAAATTTTTGACAGTGCATCCCTAGCGATTTTTCGAAATTCATCCCCTAAGGGGGTGAAATGGGTTTTTTCCAAACCGCTAAAGCTATAAGGCTGAAATTTTGACAGTACATCCCTATAATGATGTGGACATCCACTAAGAAGCGATTTTTCGGAATTCATCCCCTAAAGGGGAGAAATGGGGTTTTTCCAAACCGCTATAGCTATAGGGCTGAAATTTTGACAGTGCATCCCTATAACGGCGTGGACATCCAGTATAAAGCGATTTTTTGAAATTCATCTCCTAAGGGGGTGAAATGGGGTTTTTCCAAACCGCTATAGATATAGGGCTGAAATTTTGACAGTGCATCCCTATAATGGCGTGGACATCCACTATAAAGCGATTTTTCGAAATTCATCCCCTAAGGGGGTGAAATGGGGTTTTCCCAAACCGCTATAGATATAGGGCTGAAATTTTGACAGTGCATCCCTATAATGGCGTGGACATCCACTATAGAGCGACTTTTCGAAATTCATCCCCTAAGGGGGTGAAATAGGGTTTACCCAAACCGCTAAAGCTATAGGGCTGTAATTTTGACAGTGCATCCCTATAATGGCGTGGTCTTCCACTATTAAAGCGATTTTTCGAAATTCATCCCCTAAGGGAGTGAAATGGGGTTTACCCAAACCGCTGGAGCTATAGGGCTGAAATTTTGACAGTGCATCCTTATAGTGATGTGGACATCCACTAAGAAGCGATTTTTCGGAATTCATCAACTAAGCGGGTGAAATGGGGTTTTTCCAAACCAGATGCGGTGAAATTGGGTTTTTCCAAACCGCTATAGATATAGGGCTGAAATTTTGACAGTGCATCCCTATAATGGCGTGGACATCCACTATAAAGCGACTTTTCGAAATTCATCCCCTAAGGGGTGAAATTGGGTTTTTCCAAACCGCTATAGATATAGGGCTGAAATTTTGACAGTGCATCCCTATAATGGCGTGGACATCCACTATAGAGCGACTTTTCGAAATTCATCCCCTAAGGGGGTGAAATAGGGTTTACCCAAACCGCTAAAGCTATAGGGCTGTAATTTTGACAGTGCATCCCTATAATGGCGTGGTCTTCCACTATTAAAGCGATTTTTCGAAATTCATCCCCTAAGGGAGTGAAATGGGGTTTACCCAAACCGCTGGAGCTATAGGGCTGAAATTTTGACAGTGCATCCTTATAGTGATGTGGACATCCACTAAGAAGCGATTTTTCGGAATTCATCAACTAAGCGGGTGAAATGGGGTTTTTCCAAACCAGATGCGGTGAAATTGGGTTTTTCCAAACCGCTATAGATATAGGGCTGAAATTTTGACAGTGCATCCCTATAATGGCGTGGACATCCACTATAAAGCGACTTTTCGAAATTCATCCCCTAAGGGGGTGAAATTGGGTTTTTCCAAACCGCTATAGATATAGGGCTGAAATTTTGACAGTGCATCCCTATAATGGCGTGAACATCCACTATAGAGCGACTTTTCGAAATTCATCCCCTAAGGGGGTGAAATTGGGTTTACCCAAACCGCTAAAGCTATAGGGCTGTAATTTTGACAGTACATCCCTATAATGGCGTGGTCTTCCACTATTAAAGCGATTTTTCGAAATTCATCCCCTAAGGGAGTGAAATGGGGTTTACCCAAACCGCTGGAGCTATAGGGCTGAAATTTTGACAGTGCATCCCTATAGTGATGTGGACATCCACTAAGAAGCGATTTTTCGGAATTCATCCCCTAAGGGGGTGAAATGGGGTTTTTCCAAACCGCTAAATTTATAGGGCTGAAATTTTGACAGTGCATCCCTATAGTGATGTGGACATCCACTAAGAAGCGATTTTTCGGAATTCATCTCCTAAGGGGGTGAAATGGGGTTTTTCCAAACCGCTATAGATATAGGGCTGAAATTTTGACAGTGCATCCCTATAATGGCGTGGTCTTCCACTATAAAGCGATTTTTCGAAATTCATCCCCTAAGGGGGTGAAATGGGGTTTTTCCAAACCGCTATAGATATGGGGCTGAAATTTTGACAGTGCATCCCTATAATGGCGTGGACATCCACTAGAGAGCGACTTTTCGAAATTCATCCCCTAAGGGGGTGAAATAGGGTTTACCCAAACCGCTAAAGCTATAGGGCTGTAATTTTGACAGTGCTTCCCTATAATGGCGTGGTCTTCCACTATTAAAGCGATTTTTCGAAATTCATCCCCTAAGGGAGTGAAATGGGGTTTACCCAAACCGCTGGAGCTATAGGGCTGAAATTTCGACAGTGCATCCCTATAATGGCGTGGACATCCACTAAGAAGTGATTTTTCGAAATTCATCCCCTAAGGGGGTGAAATGGGGTTTTTCCAAACCGCTATAGATAAAGGGCTGAAATTTTGACAGGGCATCCCTATAGTGATGTGGACATCCACTAAGAAGCGATTTTTCGGAATTCATCCCCTAAGGGAGTGAAATGGGGTTTTTCCAAACCGCTAAATTTATAGGGCTGAAATTTAACAGTGCATCCCTATAATAGCGTGGACATCCACTAAGAAGCGATTTTTCGAAATTCATCCCCTAAGGGGGTGAAATGGGGTTTTTCCAAACCGCTATAGATATGGGGCTGAAATTTTGACAGTGCATCCCTATAATGGCGTGGACATCCACTATAGAGCGACTTTCCGAAATTCATCCCCTAAGGGGGTGAAATAGGGTTTACCCAAACCGCTGAAGCTATAGGGCGGTAATTTTGACAGTGCATCCCTATAATGGCGTGGACATCCACTTAGGAGCGATTTTTTGAAATTTATCCCCTAAGGGGTTAAATGGGGTTAACCCAAACCGCTGGAGCTGGCTTTAATTTTGACAGTGCATCTCTATAATGACGTGGACATTCACTGAGAAGCAATTTTTCGAAATTCATCCCCTAACGCAGTGAAATGGGGGACATAAACATGCCAATCTCTGCTTCAAAACTTGCAGATTTGTTGAGCAGAGGTGATATACGCAGCAATTTGTTTACCATATTTATTAAAAAAATGCACTATAATAAACCCTTTTAGGGATAATGACAGCTGACTTTTTTGTTTGTTTTTTTTTTTTTTGTAGGAAAACATTGCACATAATAAACAGTTTTTATTTAAAGGCGTTGCAAGGCACGCGGGTTTTGTGCTAGTACCTAATAAAACAAAGGGCAAATCTTCACTCCAATGAGTAGTGTTGTCCCTTGCCATTAAGGCCGCTTTTAGTTGTCTATGGAACCGCTCTACCATCCCATTTGCTTGCGGATGGTAGGCGGTAGTACGTATTCTATGTGTACCTGGAAGTCTTGTGACTTCATTGAATAATTTTGATTCAAATTGCGACCCTTGATCTGTTGTAATTTCAAGTGGTGCGCCAAATCTTGGGACGTACTCACTGACAAAATGTTTGGCCACCGTAGTAGCAGAGATGTCTCGAATTGGATATGCTTCCGGCCATCTCGTAAATCGGTCTACGATTGTTAGGATGTATGAATATCCTCGAGATGGGGGCAATGGTCCAACAATATCCATATGGATATGTTCAAATCTATTATTTGGTGGGTTAAAAGCTTCATGTGGAGATTTGGTATGTCTCGAAACTTTAGATTTTTGGCAACCTATGCAGGATCTAGACCAGTTGTTACAGTCTTTATTGATCGCTGGCCAAAAATATTTTTTAGTGATAGCTTGTCTTGTGGCTCGTATGCCTGGATGCGACAAGCTATGTTCAGCATTGAATGCTAATTTTCTTAATGATGAAGGTATATATGGGCGTAATGTACCCGTGCTAATCTCACACCAAACTTCATGAGTTGTGAAAGGAATTGGTGTGAGTATTAGTTTTACCTTCGAGCTACTACTGGGATGCTCTTGGAGTCGTTGTAACTCGTTGTCACCTTCTTGTGCTTTCGCCAGATGTGGCAAATCGAAGGTGATTGTGTCAACGTTGTCGGCCGCTAATGAGCGAGATAAATAATCTGCGACAACGTTTTGTTTCCCAGAGACATGTCTGATGTCTGTTGTGAACTGGGAAATTAGGCTCAGGTGTCTTGTTTGGCGGGGAGATCTTTCGGTTTTTTGTGTGAAGGGCATGTATTAAAGGTTTGTGGTCAGTGTAGATCACGAAATTTCTTCCTTCAACAAAGTACCGAAAATGTTTTATTGCTGCGAAGATTGCGAGTAGTTCGCGATCAAATGCAGAATAATTTCGTTCAGCAGATGATAGCTTCTTAGAAAAGAAAGCTAATGGTTGCCATCTGTGACCGTTAAATTGTTCCAGCACAGCTCCGATAGCAAAATCGGAAGCGTCAGTTGTGACGCTATATTTAGCATCCTCTAGTGGGTGTATCAGCATCACTGCTGCAGCCATTGCGGCTTTCACGTCGAGGAATGCTTGTTGGCATTCTGCGGGCCAAGGAAGTTGTTCCTTATTTTTTGTTGTTGATGAACAATTGAGGAGTTCCCTCAAGTGTTCATTGATCGGTACTAGCAGTTGTGCTAGTTTAGGAATAAATCGGTGATAAAAGTTCACCATTCCTATAAATTTTTGTATTTGTTTGACTGTTGTTGAAGTTGTGAGATCACTAATTGCTTGGACTCGTTCGGGTGATGGAAGGATTCCATCCTTGCCGATACTATGTCCCAAAAAGTTGATCTCACTGACCCCAAAAACGCATTTTGATAATTTTATTGTTAAACCAAAATTATCAAGGCGTTTAAACAGTAATTCGAGGTGAGTGAGATGCTCATCCTCGGATTTACTAGCGATAAGTATATCGTCTAGGTAGACATAAACGAAGTCTAAGTCTCTTGTGACTTCGTTCATAAATCTTTGAAATGACTGGGCTGCATTTCTTAACCCAAATGGCATGCGAGTAAACTCAAACAGACCAAAAGGTGTTATTATGGCAGTCTTATGCACGTCTTCTTGTGCAATGGGGATGTTATGATACGCACGTACCAAATCCACCTTCGAAAAAATCGTGCATCCGTGAAGGTTCACAGAAAAATTGTGAATGTGCGGGATTGGATATCTATCCGGCACTGTGACTGCATTAAGGCGACGGTAGTCGCCGCATGGCCTCCAATCATTTGTATCCCGTTTAGGGACCAGATGAAGTGGAGATGCTGCGGGAGACGACGATGGTCGACAAATCCCTAGTTGAACCATATGTTCAAACTCCAATTTCGCCACCTTGAGCTTCTCAGGATGAAGTCTACGAGCGGTAACGAAAGGTAATTGCCCATTAGTAACAATGTGGTGTTGCACATTGTGTTTAACCGGTAGGTTAAAATTTGGTGGTTGTGTTAATGAAGCGTACTTCATTGACAATACTTTATATTTGCCAAGATGTTGGCATTCAAAGCTCTCGAGGATATACTCACCAGTTGCACAGACGTCAGTCCGAAGACTGGTCTGTGAGTCAACTAATTCTCGCTTTTTGAAGTCGAGGATGAGTTCGAACTTTGTGAGAAAGTCCGCACCGAGTATAGCTTTGTTGGTGTTGGCTATGATGAAGTTGTGGATGAACCGTCGGCGAAGACCTAGGTTCAGTTCCAGCAACTTCGCGCCAAAAGTTTGGATCGTGGATCCATTTGCGGCCCGCAGAAGCAAATTAGGGCATGTTGTTTGTACCCTAAACGTGTGCTTCGGAACTAATGATATGTCCGCGCCAGAATCGATTAAAAAATCGAGCTGGTTGTTCTGGTCGCGGACAAATAATCTGCACGAGCGTCTCTGCTGAGAGACGCCCGCGGATGTGGCGACTCCCCGCCAATTTAATTTTTTGAACGGGGGCCCTTTGTCCTCTGGTCCCTCTTGGCGGCTGAGCCAGGACCCTTAAAAGCGCATGGTGGGGTGCACCGCTCTGCTCCACTACCGAAGCGGTAGTGGTAGTAACAGAGCGTCCCAGGCAGTGCCTGCGCGCCGGAGGGCTTAAAGATCGCTCCCTGATTGGTGGGGTTGCTGACCTTCCCCGAAGATGGCGATGGCTGTCGTTGACCAGCAGCCCCTCTCGCCGACCCCTGTTGAGGACCATGCTTCCCCCCCAACATGAGTGCCCTTAACTGGCGTACCTCACGTTGGAGGGACTGCACCGTCCTCTCCAGGGATGATGAGGCCTTAACCTCAGACACCTGAGCAGGTGCGGGCTGGTGAGATGTCACCTCCCACACCTTGTCTGCAAGTCTGGCTAGTTGCTCCAGAGACTGATCTGTGGTCGCGGCGAGCACCACCTGGATTTCTCGTGGCAGCCGCCTTTCCCACAGCCCCCGGATGAGGCTCTCGCTCTCGCCCAGGCTGTCTCCGGCCAGACTTTGCAGGCCTCTCAAAAAATCGGAGGGCTTTCTATCCCCTGGCTCGTGTGCCGCCAGCAGCTGCTCGAGACGGTTCCTTGTAGATAACCCGTATCTCTCAAGCAACCGTCTCTTTGCATCTGCATAGCTAGCTGTGCTGATATCGGGGAAATTGTGCAGTAATATTTTCGCAGCATCTGTGGGCAATGCCGCGACGATGTGGGATAACTTCTGTTTGTCAGAAGTTATCTCGTTTAGGCCGAATTGGGCCTCAGCCTGGTAGAACCAGACTGCCGGATCAGCTGGTTGAAACTCGGGCAGACTGACTCTCGTAGTGGAAGCCACGTCTATCTCTGCCTGGGCCCTGCGTCCACTCGGCAGCCCCTCCTCCAGGCTGGGCAAAGAATCATCCATATCTAGGATAAAGGAGTTGTCCAAATAATTTTCCCTTTGCATGTTCAGATAAGAGTGAATCAGAAAACCAACGAAGAAACTGATCAAAATCTAAGCAGGGAAAAAAATCCAAAACACAGGTAATATTAACCTTATAATGTTCACCGATAAATTAAAGTCGAACCAGCGAAAAGAATCAATAAAGAATTTACAATCTGCTGCTTATATATTTAAAATATACTTAAATCTTTTAAAATTTTTAAAATAAGTTACATATATTTAATTTTATTCTCAATAAAAATATTATATTTAACGTTTAAATTCAGCACTTATCTTTCTTTTCACCATGGAACTTTCAAACATCGAACCTTCCTCCGCTATTCTTGAATACCTCTTGTATTTGGTAGCACTTTTGTGCTCTACGGGGTCACCAATTGTTGGTCTTCTTCCCAACAGGAGTTTTATTTTGTTGGCCGTAATCGCCAAATAATATCCGCAATTAATTAATACAGTGAAACTTTATTTATTCACACTTTTTTAATAAGTTTTATTACACCTTTATTTTTATAATTTTATTTAACTATATACACTTAACGATTCTTTTAGATTATTTTCTTTTTTAAATTAAAATGTGATGACTGATTTTCTCTGGTTTGTTTTTATCTTTTCTTCACTGACAACTGACAATCAATTAATTAATTAATTAATTTTTCCATTACTCGATGCAAGTCGGCTATGCTTTTGTGCAAAGTCTTTTGCAGTCAAGTAATTGTCGAGTAGTAGGACGATGTCCCTACATAAGATCTTTTTTTATTACTAAAACTCCAGAAGCTACGAGAATCATGTTTAAGATTTGTTTCAACTGACGGTATAAGAACCTGTGAAGAAACTCATATTCACGCCTAAGTTGTTTAAACCTTTGCAAGTTTAAATCAGAGTTCAAACATTTATATTTCTTATGGGCGTCATTTCTTGCATTTCTGAGATTTAGTAATCTTCTGTTATACCATGGAGGATGAGAGTTACTTTAATATGATTTCTTTGGGACAAATCTATCAAAACCTTCAGAGAGTACAGCTAAAAAATTAAGAAAGATTGAATTCAGCGAATCGCCAATTAAAATATCATGTCAAGCTATTGAATCAAAAAAGCTATTTAATTCGCGGAAATTGGTTAACTTAAAATTAAAATCAAGGGACGGGGATACAATGCGTTTTTGCAAACGATAGTATTTTAAATCAACACTAACTGCCTTGTGATTCAAATCGGATTTAACTAAAGGAAATTCATTACAAGAGGCAATAGCGAAAATATCATCGTTTATAAATATTAAATCAAGAAATTTACCAAAAAAATTAGGAGTTACATTAATTTGTTTAAGATCCATCTCTAACAAAGAATCTACAACTAACCGTTCAATATCACTTTTAACATTTAATGGAACCAACAAGTGGTCCTCCTCACGCCATGACCAATTTATTCCAGGAAGATTGTAATCACCAAGCGCACAGAGATAATTATTATCCTTTAGTTTCTCATTCAATTCAGTGATGTTTTGCACGTGTTTGTATTAAATGTCAAACGGACTACCCGGAGGAATATAACTTACGCAAAAAAGAAAACGTAAAGAATTTGGATGGTTATTACTGTTGATGCACACATACAGTTGTTCAATTAAGCCATCCTCACAAAGTAAAGGCACGAGATTAGAAGAAAAAGACTGATGAACTGCAATTAATACTCCACCACCTCTTTTATGGCCAGTTGAAAATTCGCAGCGATCTTTCCGAAAAACATTGTAGTTGCTACTGAAAAGTTCCGAAGACAAAATTTTATCGTTGAGCCAGGTCTCAGTCAAAACAATAATATCAAAATCATTTTCAAGAATTAATAAATAAAAATGATTAAGCTTTGTGCGTAAGCCACCAGTGTTTTGGTAATAAATTGAGAGGTTCGGATCGTAGGATATAGCACCAAAGCAATTATTTAAGATTATTTAACATTCCAATCTGGAGCGCGCGCCCCGTTTTTTAAATCAAAAGTAAATGGTTTAATTGCGACACCTCTAGGCCAAGATGAGGCATTTAAAAATCTATTCGCGTCCATTGCTGGTATGCCAAGCTTAAAAGAAACAAAGGTAAGCTCATTAATTACCGCATCCTTTTTCGTTAAGCGTTTGCATACTATATCCTTATCCGGTATGCTAAATTTAGTGGTAACAAATTTTTTCACTTCGTCTTCAGACGTTTTAGTATCTAGTCGGGAAACATGGAACCATTTGTGGGTTACGATAGCACATAAATCGGAAGAATTATCGCAACCAAAAAAATTTTTTTAATTGCAGAACTTTTTTTTCTTCTTCACGGTCGTCCAGTTGTTGTTATCGTGAGGATTTATCAAAGCTAGATATACATTGTCAATAACAGCCTGATTTGCAATGGGAGCGAGCGCAGTCGCCTCTGCTCCTGGTACGTTGAGAGCAGCAGATGAAGAAGTTGGATTCGACGTCATAACAATTGATGAATATGTACAGTGGGTCGATGAACTTGGTGGCCCGTTAGTAGCAGAATGATTGCTTTTAATGCATTCAGCTGACCTTGGATTATTATTATTATTTTTCCTGCGGTCACCGTTGATAGCTCCAGAGTCCTTTGCCACAGTTGTAGTAGGAGGAGTTAATTCCTTCATATTGCATATTTCTTCTTTCGAGGAGATTATCACACTAGACAAGTCAGAAACTTTAGACACTAAATTATCGAGTGAAAAATTTACGCAATGGCGACACTTCCAGAAGATGCTTCGACTAGACATTAAAACTTTACATTCGTTTTCCGAAATGTTTGCGCATCTTTACTTAAGAACTAATCTGTTGTCAATTCATTTTAGGGTGTCTTCCTCGGGATGCTGGCTGGGGGTCACATTCCCGAACATATTCCCCCCCTTGGCATCTGTTGACATAAGATGTCAATGATGGTCATGCACCTATCTGTATTGTACACCTTCGCCCTTCAACAGTTCAAAGCTTCCTTCAATGATGGGTGTCATCTAACAAGCGAGTGTGATCTGAAAGTAGAAGGAAGTGGCGCGGAAAGGAAAGGGTTATAGCGCCCTGCCTCGCTTTTGGGAACAAGGAGTAGGAATAAAGGTTGGTTTATGAGGAATGGTTCTCAGGTGAGTGGATAGAATATTTTGCATTAGCAGATTTCTTGAGATGTGACATTTGAGTTTGAATTTAGTATAATATCCGATTGTTTTCATCATATTTAAATGGCAATTTGCATAGTTTCGTTATTGGTCGTTTCAATACTTTATTCCGGACGCTTACGGAGACCACTCTGACTAGGTTATCCTGCCCTTGGTGGACTTCCACAATGCGTCCCATTGCCCAATGGCATGGTGCTAAATTATCTTCCTTAATGAGTACTAGTTCGCCTGGATTCATATTCTCTGTCACATTATGCCATTTTGGGCGTTGCTGGAGACGACTAAGGTATTCAGAAGACCATCGCTTCCAGAAGGTCTGCACCAGTCTTTGTGCTAATTGCCATCTATTCAATCTGTTCTCCTGTAGTTTCAGAAGTGATGGTTCTGGAGTGGCTAATAGTGATCCGCCAATCAAAAAGTGTCCGGGTGTTAAGGGAGTGAGATCGCGTGGGTCGGCGCTTATTTCACTGAGTGGTCTCGAGTTCAGGCAAGCTTTGATTTGTGTCATAAGTGAGTATGACCTTTCCAATCACTCGTTTATAATGATATTTGATTGACTTAACCCCCGCCTGCCACAACCCTCCAAAATGGGGTGATGATGGCGGTATGAAATGAAAATTGACTCCTTCATTTGCTAGTGTCTGCCCAATTTCATCGTTTAGCTGACAGACATTGTTGCTGTTGTATTTTGAGGACCCGATTGGCTCCCACGAAATTCGCCCCGCAATCAAAATAAAGGTCGGAGCACAATCCTCTTCGAGAGACAAATCTCCTAAAGGCTGCAATGAATCCTTCTGTACTTAAGTCGGTGACCAGTTCCATATGCAACGCCTTAGTTGCCATCCACACAAAGATTGCTATATATGCCTTATATGCCTTGGATTTCGACCTTTGTGGGTCTTCAGTTCAAAAGGCCCACAATAATCCACTCCAGAATGAGAAAATGGGCGGGAGATCCTTACTCTTGGCGCGGGGAGATCGCCCATCAATTGCTTCTGTGTCGCCATCCTCTGTTTGTAACAACTTAAACACTTGTGAATTTGAAGTCTGATAATATTTCGTGCATTGAGCAACCAATATTTTTGTGACAGCGTTTGCATCATCAACTGTTGTCCTCCATGCATGGTGTCTCGATGAACCTTGTTAATTAAAAGCGTTGTAAAGTCTCCCTTATCAGGTAATATAATTGAGAACTTTTCATGGTAAGGCAATTCGGAATGTCGCAGTCTCCCTCCGACTCGTAGGATGCCAGCTTCGTCCATGAATGGGTGTAGTTTCAATAGGCGACTTTGACGGGATAATTGTGCTTGATGTTGGATTGTTTTTATTTCGTTACTATAATGGAGATCTTGAACTCTCTTCACCCAGTTGTAATGCCGCATCCAATTCGTCCTTCCTTAGGTATGTAACCTTGCGTTCAGAGATATGTCGTCGAGCGTTGAAAATGAATCTCATGCAATACGCCGTCACCCGGAGTAGTTTTGTGAGGGAAGAATATCTTACTTCGAATTCGTCGTTATCAGAGTTGACTTGTAAGTTGGCGGTTCTTCTTTGTTCGAGTATGGTAGTTGTTACTTCCTTCAATTTTGGCCATTCAGGTTCCGGATGACATAGCCAGTCTGGTCCATTCCACCATAGAATATGCTCATTAAGTTCGCTTGGGCTCATTCCTCTGGATGCACAATCTGCTGGGTTCTGCCTTGAGGGAACATGTCTCCATACATTTTTTTATAAAGTCTCATGAATGAATGAGACTCTATTGGCGATAAAGGTTTTCCAATTGGTGGGGTGACCGCGCAACCAGGCAATCACGATCTCCGAATCGGTCCATGCGTGCGTCGTGTGAGGGCTCTCTAATTTAAGTGCTGTTTTTACATAATGCATTAGTTTAGCCAAAAGGGTGGCTGCGCAGAGCTCTAATCGGGGCAATGTTACCGTTTTTACTGGTGCTACCTTTGTTTTAGCAGCTAGTAATGTTGTATGTCTATTACCTTGCTCGTCGGTGATACAGAGATACACTGCGGCTGCACAAGCCTTCGTGGATGCATCCGAGAATCCGTGTAATTCCGTTTTCATGTTTGTGTTCGTATATTGAGCCCATCTATTTATGTTGATTTTTGCTATATCTGACAGATTGTTTCTATATTTTAGCCATTCGCTCTTGATGTCATGTGGGATTTCCTCATCCCAATCTATTCCTTTAAGCCATAGGTGTTGGATGAGAAGTTTTGCCTGAAGGATTATGGGTGCCAACAACCCAAGGGGATCAAACAATTTTGCAACCTCTGAGAGGACTGAACGCTTTGTCCATTTCATTGGTCCAGGGGTCTGCAACATAGATGTAGGATAGCGTGTCTGTCGCTGGCGTCCAAATAGTACCCAAGGCTCTAACGTGTTCATCGTGGGACAGGTCACATTGTAAGTTTAATTCACAATAGTCTGATGGTAATGCCTCTAAAATCTCTTTATAGTTGGATGACCACTTGCGTAACGAAAATCCACCAGCACTCATTAAACTTAACAGCTGCTGTTGTAATTGTAAGGCTTCTTCGACGGATGGTGATCCAGACAGGAGATCGTCGACATAAAAATCGGATAAGGCGACGTCAGATCCTTTGGGATAGTTTTCTCGTTCGTCGAGGGCCAGTTGCTTCAAAACTCTGGTAGCGAGATATGGCGCACTTTTCGTGCCAAACGTTACAGTTTGCAATTTGTAATCTTTAATCGGGTCCTGTGGTGAATCTCGCCAAACAATCCGATGATACTCTGTGTCTCCTTCTTGAACTCGTACTTGGCGATACATCTTTTCTAGGTCTGCTGTAAATGCTATACAGTGTTTTCGCCAACGAATTAGGAGGGTGGTCAAGTCATCTTGTACTAAAGGTCCTTTGAGCATCATGTCATTCAGTGCTATTCCACTGTCGGTTGGTCGTGATGCGTCAAAAACAACACGTAATTTTGTTGTCGTGCTGCTTTCTTTCACCACCCCGTGGTGCGGCAAGTAGCAGCAAGTATATGTGTCCGCATCATTTAATCTCCAATGATGGCTCTCTTCCTGCGATGTCACCTCGTCCATATGTCCTAACATCAAATATTCGCTGATACATTTATGATAGTCTTCTTTCAATTTGGGATCCTTAGTGAAGCGTCTTTCCATCTGTAGCAGTCTGGAGACGGCTATGTTCCTTGACTTTCCCAGGTGAAGGGTTTTGGTTGCCGCCTTTAATGGTAATTGAATTTCGTATCGTCCATCTGATCTGCGTCTCGTGGTCGATTGAAACAGTGATTCGCATTTAGTTTCCTCTTCATTCAGCAATGTTTTTTCCTGTAACTCCTCTATTTCCCAGAACCTTTTAAATTGTTGGTCCAGATCAGCACATATATGAAAACTTTGTATATCGATTGATGTTTGCTCCTTCTTGTATGTTTCCCCGGAGAGGATCCATCCCATGATAGTTCGTTGTGCAATCGGACTACCTTCTGGTCTCTTTATCAAACTTCAAGTATTGTTTTACTATACACCTCTGCTCCCAGTAGCAAGTCCACCCTCCCTGGACGATAGTAGTTGGGATCTGCTAATTCAAGATTATTTAAATGCGTCCACTGCTGCTGACAAACCATTGGAGTTGCACTGACTTCGCTCACCCTCCGTATAACTAATCCAGAGACTTCAACGTTGCAATCAGTTCGATTTAGAGGCTGAACGCTAAAGTTGGTTATGAATTTTCCGTGTGTTTTAACTTCCTCTATGGTAATAATGGTGGCATCGATTGGTGTTTTTTCCAGATGTAGATCTTGGGCCATAGTTTCCGAGATGAAGGATACCTGCGAACCTGGGTTGATTAAGGCACGAACGATTTGTTCCCTTCCGTTTGGGGCCACTACTTTCACTACGGCTGTTGCTAACAATACATGTTGTACTTGATTCATACGTACGTTGCAAGATCCTAGATTGACTGACACGGTGTTTCCATTTGATGTCTTCTCATTTGAAATTGTAGGTTGATTCTTGTTTGAAACTGTGATTCCGACCGGTCCTCGTGGGTGCGTGTGCTGTTTTCTTTGATCAGGTAACTGATGACCATGGAGTAGTGTATGGTGACGATGACGACATTGTCTGCATTTTCCTTCACTGGGGCAACTTGCTGCCATGTGTCCGTATCCGAGACAGTTTATGCAGCGTCCGTTAACTCTGACTATCTCCATTTTCCTAGATATAGCTGATGCCAAGAATACCGGACACTGTCTTAGGCTGTGTTGTTGCGAGCACACCGGACATGAAGCCTTTGCAGTTGTGTGGAACGATTTTATATAGGTCTTCCGATGATCAGATCTCACCGTTGTCCTCGTGTGAACTGTACCCTTTGATGCAATGGCTTCCAGAGTTCTGAACCTTGTTTTTAAAAAATCCTGTAATTCCTTCCAGGTTGGCAGCTCCTTCCGTTCATTTGACATCTGTTCCCATAGTTGATGAGTCGTTGAGCGGAGCCTTTTCAGAACGAGATAGTTTATCATAGGATCCCAGCTAGATACGTCCACCTTTAGGTTTGTTATATACTTGGCCGCCCGTGCTTTCCAGAAAGGAGAAGAGGGGCCAAGGAGTCTGCGGGTCAGAGTACCTGTAAAAGAATTTGCTCACTCCCGGCGTCTCGTCGCACGGTATATTTATTAAAACAATCACTCTTCAATGAAACTTTTAAACTTTATTTCTCTTAAACACTTCCAACAGATTACTTTTAATATATTTCTATATACTTTTTTTATTAAAGCGATTTTGAGGCACCTACTGTTCCTGGAGGAGATCTGACCCAGACTGATTTTCGATCGCAGAAAGTCTCCAGATCTTAGCTCTGGATTTCGCGCAGATTGCTTTGTCAGCAACTTTGCTCTTGGCGTCGGCGTGGTCAAGATAACGCTTGGGCCAAGGGCGCAATTATCATCTTGGGGATCGGGATCGGGTGTCATACATTGTTGCAAAGAAAACGCGTTAGGAACAATATGTTGATAGTTTTGTGTATACAAAAATGTTTGGCTATAATTTTATGAGGCTCGGGTATCATAGAGAAGAATATTCGTGCGAACGAATATTTATGTATCTTATGAAGCCGTTAAAATGATTAGTTTGCATTTTAGCAAACTAAATTTGTTGGTTGTGCTACAAAGTAGCAAAATGTATTTCCACAGGGATATACAAAGTTGTGATGGTCAACTATGTTGGCCAATCATAACACCTTTCCCCTAAAAAGGAAAATTGACGCGCTTGAAAAGTAAGGAAATTTTCTTAATACGAGCGATCATGGAAAATTTTCATGAAAAATTTAAACAAATGAAAAGATCAAAAAAAAGGTTACACGCCGGTCAGAATCAAATCTCCTCTACAATTTATGCATGTGCATTTCTTACAAAAAAAAAATTACACTAGTCTACAAAAAAAATTTAAAAAAAGCAACTGAAATGGCTATATGTGCATGAATATCTTTAAAGGCTCCTAAATCTGAATTAGAACGTCAAAAAAATCTATCACGTATAGATTTTGAGTTACATCAAAAAAACGGTTTTTGAAAGAAATGTATGAAAAATGCCACATTGCAGGGTCCCAACGGCCTTGGTATCTCTGTTCCATTGTTAAGATATCTTTGTGGAACCTCTCTCCCTGCTCATCACTAACGGAACCCAAATTCTCTGGGAAAAAACTCAAATGCGAATGCAAAAAATGAATTTTTAGTGACATTCTGCACCCCATTTTTTGATAGTTTTCCAGCAAGTTTTCAACTAGTTCCTCATACCTGTCCGATTTTTTGTTTCCCAAGAACTCTGTCACAATGCTTTTAAATGAGCTCCAGGCTTTTAATTGAAGAAGGTTTAATTCCTCTTCAAACTGTTCGTCCTTCAGAATTTTTCGGATTTGAGGTCCAATGAAAATTCCTTCTCTAAGCTTAGCGTCACTTAACTTTGGGAAAAGTTCTTTAAGGTGTTTGAAAGCATTATTGTTATCTAAAGCTTTAACATAGTTTTTTATTAATCCGAGTTTTATATGCAAAGGGGGTAGTAAAACCTTATGAGGGTCCACTAAAGGCATATTCTTGATATTCGCTTCACCCGGAACAAAATTACCTCTTTGTGGCCATTCTTTTACTTTGTAGTGTTTTTCTGTTGCTCTACTGTCCCAAAGACACAAAAAACAACAGTATTTCGTAAATCCCCCTTGAAGCCCAAGAAGCAGTCCTATAACTTTAAGATCACCACATATTTGCCACTTGTAAGTGTTGTAGTTAATACTACTCAAAATCAATGACATGTTTTCATAGGTTTCCTTCATATCAACAGCGTGAGCAAGTGGAATTGAAGGTTTTGTGTTGCCATTATGTAGCAAAACGGCTTTTAAACTTATCTTTGATGAATCGATGAATAAACGCCACTCTTCAGGATTAAGCTGAGTGAAGTTGGCCCCCCGAATTGCGAATTTCAAATTTGTACTGGGGGAATCGATTGACCATTTTTTGACCGTTATTGACCACTGTGATATATTAACTTTCGTTTGACCACCCGCTATTTTCGAGAAACAATCAAAACAACTTTGGGGGGCTAACTTCACGCTAGCCCCCCGAGTTTGATATTTCGATAATTTTAAATCGGAAAAGGATTGACCACTTTTTGACCATTATTGACCACCAAAATATGTCGTTTGACCACCCTGAAATTTTACAAAAAAAAAAAAAATTTAATGTATTAGTCACCTGCGAAAGAATTCGAAATGCATCGAGCAGTTTCTCCAAAATTTGAAGCGCCGCTCTCTAACATTTTGTATAATTAACTTGAATGTCTCATTTGAAATTGTTTAAAATTTTTTGACGCGTTTTCAGAGGTGGTCAAACGTCAAATTACGTTTCTAACGCCTTTGCGAAGGAAAACGTTTAACCACCTTCGCAAAGGCGTTAGAAACGTAATTTGACGTTTGACCACCTCTCAAAATGCGTAAAAAAATTTTTTTATAACTTCAAAAGAGACGCATCACGAAGTTAGATCATTTTTCGCGGTTGTTCTAGTGAAATTTGATAATGACGAGTGGTCAAACGCTGAAAACGTTTGACCATCTTCGCAAAGGCGTTAGAAACGAAATTGGACGTTTGACCACCTCTCAAAATGCGTAAATTTGTTTTTTACAATTTCAAAAGAGACGGATCACGAAGTTAGATCATTTTTCGCGGTTGTTCTAGTGAAATTTGATAATGACGAGTGGTCAAACGCTGTAAACGTTTGACCACCTTCGCAAAGGCGTTGGAAACGTAATTTGACGTTTGACCACCTCACAAAATGCGTAAAAAAAATTTACAATTTCAAAAGAGACGCATCACGAAGTTAGATCATTTTTCGCGGTTGTTCTAGTGAAATTTGATAATGTAGAGTGGTCAAACGCTGCAAACGTTTGACCACCTTCGCCAAGGCGTTAGAAACGTAATTTAACGTTTGACCACCTCTCAAAATGCGTAAAAAAAATTTACAATTTCAAAAGAGACGCATCACGAAGTTAGATCATTTTTCGCGGTTGTTCTAGTGAAATTTGATAATGACGAGTGGTCAAACGCTGAAAACGTTTGACCATCTTCGCAAAGGCGTTAAAAACGTAATTTGACGTTTGACCACCTCTCAAAATGCGTAAATTTGTTTTTTACAATTTCAAAAGAGACGGATCACGAAGTTAGATCATTTTTCGCGGTTGTTCTAGTGAAATTTGATAATGACGAGTGGTCAAACGCTGAAAACGTTTGACCACCTTCGCAAAGGCGTTGGAAACGTAATTTGACGTTTGACCACCTCTCAAAATGCGTAAAAAAAATTTACAATTTCAAAAGAGACGCATCACGAAGTTAGATCATTTTTCGCGGTTGTTCTAGTGAAATTTGATAATGTAGAGTGGTCAAACGCTGAAAACGTTTGACCACCTTCGCCAAGGCGTTAGAAACGTAATTTAACGTTTGACCACCTCTCAAAATGCGTAAAAAAAATTTACAATTTCAAAAGAGACGCATCACGAAGTTAGATCATTTTTCGCGGTTGTTCTAGTGAAATTTGATAATGACGAGTGGTCAAACGCTGAAAACGTTTGACCACCTTCGCAAAGGCGTTGGAAACGTAATTTGACGTTTGACCACCTCTCAAAATGCGTAAAAAAAAATTACAATTTCAAAAGAGACGCATCACGAAGTTAGATCATTTTTCGCGGTTGTTCTAGTGAAATTTGATAATGTAGAGTGGTCAAACGCTGAAAACGTTTGACCACCTTCGCCAAGGCGTTAGAAACGTAATTTAACGTTTGACCACCTCTCAAAATGCGTAAAAAAAATTTACAATTTCAAAAGAGACGCATCACGAAGTTAGATCATTTTTCGCGGTTGTTCTAGTGAAATTTGATAATGTAGAGTGGTCAAACGCTGAAAACGTTTGACCACCTTCGCCAAGGCGTTAGAAACGTAATTTAACGTTTGACCAATATTTTAATGTTGGGTGCAGTGCAAAATATGTTCCGAACACGCTCCTACCCCGTGCAACCGATCTTAATGAAATTTTAACCATGTGTTATTTACAATAAAACTTAAAAAATAGGTTATTCTATTACTTTCTAAAGCCACTTCTAGGTGGCGCTGTGATGGACAGCTTTGTTGAAAATTTTCTACAAATCGCCGATTGTATTCTATAATAATAATATATAATAATAATATAGTTTAACCCTTCTAACGCAGAAGCGTAAGGCGCACTTCAAACCATGCAAACATAAAAGTAACAAATAAAATTCAAATAAAAATGGAAAACGAAAAACAAATAAACAAAAAAAAAAAAAAACATTAAATGCACACCACATAAGTAGTCACGTGAGATCAAAAAGACTCCTTTTAAGGACATCTTTACTAATGCTCTCGCTAAAGACATTAATATTTTTATTCACGTTTATATGCAAGCGATTTACAGGTTCAAAACGACCGTAATTCGTGTTAGAGGTGTTGATATGTAAAAGAGGTGGCTCTCTCTGAATCAGTCTCTTTAAACGACGCACGGCGACTTAGAAAACCGGAGTAGACCTGATTCTAATGAAAAACGGTAAAGTAGCAAATAGCAAATTTATGATCACAACTTATAATTTCAAAAAGGTGAGTCTAGTACGGCGGACGAATTTAGTCAATTGTATTCTGGAGGTTTTAAACTTTTTTAATTAAAAATGGCCGCGCCGATAACGGGAACGAGTCTGCCAATTCTTTTCCGATCCCAATAAAATTCGGTATAGTGAGGTTTTAAGGTAACAAATAACGAAATTATGATCAAAATTTATAACAAGTTTGGCTATTTGTCTTCCGATTTCTATTAAATTCCGAAACTGCCTTATTTATCCCAATTTGATAACATAATGGCCAAGAGAAATTTGTTGGTATCGATATTAACGTACGAAAATAAAACATATCCAATTTGACAAATAATTTCTGGTCTCCGAAACTACAAAGGCCGTAGATAAGTTTAAGTAGTAAAGTTTATTTAGCCAGAAACTTACGAGTGCCTCGTCGTGAACTCGCCATTTACTCGCAACAAACTAGCCAATCCCTACCAACCATTTACAATGAATAAATACTAATTATATTGATAGAAAAATAAATCAATATTATATTGATAGAAAAATAAATCAATATTATATTAATAGATAATACTATCATTGCAAAGAGTAAAAAGAAATTGAATATTGAAATTTGAAATTTGATAATGACAAGTGGTCAAACGCTGAAAACGCGGTTGTTCGCAAAGACGTTAGGAACGTAATTTGACGTTTGACCACCTCTCAAAATGAGTAAAAAAAATTACAATTTCAAAAGAGACGCATCACGAAGTTAGATCATTTTTCGCGGTTGTTCTAGTGAAATTTGATAATGACGAGTGGTCAAACGCTGAAAACGTTTGACCACCTTCGCAAAGGCGTTAGAAACGTAATTTGACGTTTGACCACCTCTCAAAATGCGTAAATTTGTTTTTTACAATTTCAAAAGAGACGGATCACGAAGTTAGATCATTTTTCGCGGTTGTTCTAGTGAAATTTGATAATGACGAGTGGTCAAACGCTGAAAACGTTTGACCACCTTCGCAAAGGCGTTGGAAACGTAATTTGACGTTTGACCACCTCTCAAAATGCGTAAAAAAAATTTACAATTTCAAAAGAGACGCATCACGAAGTTAGATCATTTTTCGCGGTTGTTCTAGTGAAATTTGATAATGACGAATGGTCAAACGCTGAAAACGTTTGACCACCTTCGCAAAGGCGTTAGAAACGTAATTTGTCGTTTGACCACCTCTAAAAATGCGTAAAAAATTTTTTTACAATTTCAAGAGAGACGCATCACGAAGTTAGATCATTTTTCTCGGTTGTTCTAGTGAAATTTGACAATGACGAGTGGTCAAACGCTGAAAACGTTTGACCACCTTCGCAAAGGCGTTAGAAACGTAATTTGACGTTTGACCACCTCTGAAAACGCGTCAAAAAATTTTAAACAATTTCAAATGAGACATTCAAGTTAATTATACAAAATGTTAGAGAACGGCGCTTAAAATTTTGGAGAAACTGCTCGATGCATTTCGAATTCTTTCGCAGGTGACTAATACATTAAATTTTTTTTTTTTTTTTTTTGTAAAATTGGAAGGTGGTCAAACGACATATTTTGGTGGTCAATAATGGTCAAAAAGTGGTCAAACCTTTTCCGATTTAAAATTATCGAAATATCAAACTCGGGGGGCTAGCGTGAAGTTAGCCCCCCAAAGTTGTTTTGATTGTTTCTCGAAAGTGGCGGGTGGTCAAACGAAAGTTAATGGTGGTCAATAATGGTCAATCGATTCCCCCAGTACAAATTTGAAATTCGCAATTCGGGGGGCCAACTTCACACAGCTTCAGGATTATGTTGAAAGCCTAACTTCTCCATAAGCTTTGCAGGATCAGTACAAAAGCGAATTTTGTCTCGTGATGTAAAGAAAGAGGCCAGCTCTACATTGCGGTTTCTAAACTCGGTGACCTTTGTACCTTTGGCCAGTAAATTCCACCCCTGCAACCTTGATGCCAAGAGCTCTGCATGCTGTTTGGATAAGTTAAGATCACGTACTAAGTCATTAAGCTCAGGTTGGTCGATCAAATGTGGTTTCTTCCTTTCTTCTTCTTCGTCTTCGTAAACTTCATACATAGGGTACCCTCTGCTTCTTTTACGGGGTACAATCTCCTCTTCTGTAGTATCTTCAGCAGCACAATGTCCAAATTCTGTCTCTAAATCCTGTGGCAATGGTGGCGTCGGAATTGGTAAGTTTTTACCATGAGGAACAGGGCGTTTAGCGGAGGATATGTTGGGATATTGTATCTTGTGCTTATTTTTTTTGAAAATCCAAATACTTTTGTCATACAAAAGTAGCAATCGGTCTTATGATTTGTCGGCTCGCAACAGATCATCGGAATAGCGAAGGGCATTGAAGATCTATTTCCATAAAGCCAGTGGCTTAAGTTTGACATACAAGACTGGCAACAAATATGGGGAGCCCAATCCCGATCTTGTTTCACTATAGGAAAACCAAAATACTTCAAATAAGCTAATTCTGTCACTTTAGTTATTTTACTAGTCTGTGTTTTTGGTGTATACGAGCCACAAATATAACAAAATGAGTCTACCGATGTATTACAACCACGTTTTTTGATTTTAGACATTTTTATGAAAAAACTCACTTTCTCAAACTCAATTTATAACAAATTAGACGGAATAAAAATGTAAAATTTACTATAAATATTCCCGACTAACAAATAATTTCATTTAATTATACAAGTCTATAGCCAACTGAGTCGCATTTGGTGTTTGAATTTTTCCCAGAAATCGAAGTTCCGTTACTTTGAGCAGAGAGAGAGGTTCCACAAAGATATCTTAACAATGGAGCAGAAATATCAAGGCCGTTGGGACCCTACAATGTGGCATTTTTCATACGTTTCTTTCAAAAACCGTTTTTTTGATGTAACTCAAAATCTATACGTGATAGATTTTTTTGACGTTCTAATTCAGATTTAGGAGCCTTTAAAGATATTCATGCACATATAGCCATTTCAGTTGCTTTTTTTAAATTTTTTTTGTAGACTAGTGTTATTTAACATAGGTATGTGTATAATAACGTAATGTAAGAGAAAATTAGGAGGTTATTTTATATAATATGAATAATATGGATTCTTTGGAATTCCGTGAATAATTTTATAATATTATTAATATGTGTATATGTATTTGTATGAATCGGAAAACTTTTATTTTACTATAGTGCCTTATTTTTCTTAAATTATTAATTATTACATGTAAAATCGGGAAAAATTCTTAATTTACTATAGTGCCTTATTTCTTATTTAAAAGGATTATTTTTATTAAATATCTATTATACCTAGATATTTTTTTTTTTTTATTATTTATTATTTATATTTATTTATTTATTTTTTTTTTTATAAAAGCTTGTAATTATATAACATTTTTGTATGTTCTTTAGATCTTAATCTAATGCATGGTAAAGTAGGGATAAAATTTAGAGTGATAGCATTAATGATAAAAATTATATCTATTATATATTGTTTTATTTATTTATATATATATATTTTTTTTGAGTGTATTTATTTTTTCATACTGAGGTTCTACGAACTTAATTTGGGTGGGAATGGAATGAGTGCGTTATATTTTCAATTTGAGTTTCAATGCCTTTTGTTGACTTAAAACAATCAAAAAGTATTTGTTTCTTATTTCTAATTAGTGGTTGTAATTATACGCACAGCGTGTATATTAATAGTAATAAAAGTAGTAATAGTAATAATAATAAAAATGTTATATTTATGTGGTGCGTGTCAATAGCAACAATAGCATTAGTAACAATAATAAAAGAAAATAAGGTAATATAAAATTATCATATAAGTAGTATTAATTAATAAGTTTTACGTTTTATATCAATAGTGTGGGACAAGGCAAAAATAGTTTGTCGTATTTATTTTATATACATCAGCGATATAATAGATTTACAGATGCTTGTGTCTGTGCGCTTATTGATAAGCTCTCTGCAGATTGCATTACTTCCTCTAGTACGATTTCAACCGGTACATTGGGGTTCTCAGTGGGTTTACCCTTGCAATTTGGCTTGAATTTGTTCCATACTTTGTAAGTGGTATATATTATTAACATAAAAAGAAGAAAGTAGCCTAAGGCGTAATGGTGTACCGTATGCCCGTCGAGGGGTTCTAATTTTTCCTCTTCATTATCCTTAAGCGATTTGATTTGTTGTGAAAGTTTTGCAAAATCATCTTTTGAATTGTACTTTAGCACGGCCTTTTCGCTTGTCTTACCATGGTCATTATATGTGAAACTTAGCAACGAGGTCGTTATATTCAAGGGTGGTATATACGAGTTTTTAATTACTTGAGTGTTATCCGAGTCATATGCCCGAATTGTTAGATCCTTAGTACGGATACTGCATCCAGGGCTTATGGTTAGTTCGCCTGTGCCATTTAGGTTAACGGAACTAGCCTGATTTTGACAAATCACAGCGGGAGTTGTGCTTTTATACGTAGAGTAGAGGAGCCATTTATTTATTTGTGCTAGTTGTAACCATACACTTTTGTAGACGGATTCCCTGACGTTGCAGGTGCTGGGCAGGACATTGTCTTGCAGGAGTAGTCCTAATTCACAGATATTATTTCTGGCATGAACATTGAAAATAGGGTGTGTTGCATGACATTGATATTTCTCGTATTCCTCTATGATGCATTCTATTAAATCGTTTGGGGTTAGATCATAGTAATGCTCCTTCCCATAATCGATCATTATATACTTCATACTAGGTTGAATGAATACAAATTTTTCTTGCATTCTTACGGGGAGTGGAATGAGATTGTATAGCTGATAAGTTTCTTTAAAAGGTAGCGGAATTTTCATTTCGTAAAGAACCTTGCCATCGATTAAGGCAGCGCTAATATGACTGACTTTATAAACAGATAAAAGGTTTGCGTCTTTTACGCTGGCGGGTAATCGAGTATCTTGTGGCAACTCCTTCCGTATTACTGATAATATTTCTGTCAATTGCTCAGGATTTAATATCGTGGGCACCGGTTTGCCTTGTCGAGTATTTGTGAGTAGCTCGACTATATTATCAATGGCATTTTGACTTCGCATGATCAATAGAGTAGTTAATGTAGTGAGGGACTCCAATTCTGAATGATAATTGAGGTCTTTAGTTTTATTTGTGACTTCAGCTAGGAGCCCTTTAATAAATTCAAACTTATTTGTAAGAACAGAATATTGGGTTTGTATTGCGTCCAGCGATTTGTTGAAAATATTCGCCGTTGTTTCGACAATGGTGGTTTGTTTTTTAATTAAAGACAGTAAGTGCTCTTCGTTATCCTTTATTTTTAGGATCTGTGAATTATAATATTCGGCATCCTCTTCGTCTAAAGTTCCAAATAGGGATCTGCTAAGCATACCGATGATACCAAGGAGCGCGCGTTTCTGACGTTTCTTTTCCTCAAGGAACCTATACTTGTTATCTATGTCCGTCATGAGGTGACTTATCTCAGGTATGGCTGCGTTGCATGATTGCAGCAGAAGGTAATCATTATGTAGTAGCTCGCAGAGGTGCATCATCTCGTTTACATGCTTTCTTATATAAGTTAATGAAGATTTTATACCATGCAGGTCGTAGTAGACCACAACTTTCCATTCGTGAGAGTATAGCTCGGCTTTACCAACGTCCTCATAATATAAACCTGGATTGTGGTTGATGGGGGCTGTTGCCACACCTTTCCTAGATAAGCAGAATACAGCAGGCACCAACCGAAAGTGAATATGACCTGAAAAAGGTCGGAAATTAGGTGATGCAAGTGACTTCTTAAGAATTTGAAAGACAAAATTGTGTTTTTTTTTTTCGAGGACTTCGGGGTATTCAAATTCCAATTCCAAAATTTCATTATTCCAAAGTTCTTCTGAATCGCTAAGGAGTTAGGGAAGTTTAGAGGAACAAAGTCGCTGAACATTGAAACAAAAGAAAGATGACTAGGATTCATAAGTGTAAACTCGTACTTATGAGTCCAACATGTATGTCGATACGCGTAAGTTACTACTTGAAGGGTAAGAATTTTATCATGATGAATTCAAACCTGTTCTGGTTAACTTTAACACTCTGAACAAGCGAGCTTTTATTATATTGTATAAAAGTAAGAAAAAAAACAACAGTAAGTCATACAAATTTAAACAATTTAGTTTAAATGATTAACTGCAGTAGTATTTTCTTGGAGAAGAAAAGTGGGCAGGTACTAGGGAAAAGATTTTTTAATGTAGATTTCTAGTGAAAATCAAGAAAGAAATATGGATGATTCAGATGAGTCAAATTTAAGCCCTATTGAGAGCGAATCTTGAATATAAGTTTTACTCAATAAACAATTTAAGGTCGTTTTTATGTATTTTTTTAGCTTATTCTTTATTTTGATAGTGCAGTCCTCGTTAGAATGCACTTCTATAATGTCATGGGGTCCAGTCCACAGGGGTGTCATTTTATTATCGCGAGCAAAGTTTCTTAGGAGAACCTTGTCTCCAGGTATGAGTGGTTTCTCTCGCGTTTTCAAGTCATAGTGGGCTTTAGCCGATTGCTTATTTTTGATTATGTATTGCCTAGCGATTTCATAGCCATGCTGCAGGCGTGCTTTGAGTTCATTTGAATAATTATCATAGTTATAGCATACCTGCGGTGAATGCATAAGTGGACTTGGTATTCTAGGAGGATAGCCATATAAGAGTTCATAGGGGCTATAGTTAGTGCTACTATGAGGGGTTGTATTATATACAAACATCGCGTAGGGGTTCCAATCTTCCCACGTTAATTGGTCTTTGGAGACGTAATGTCTCAAATATTCCGCAAGTGTGCGATGGCTTCTTTCTAGAGCGCCATTCGTCTGCGGGTGATAAGGAGTCGTACTAATAGTTTTTATACGAAGTAGTTTGCACATTTCTGTGAATATTTTACTAAGGAAATTAGTTCCTTGGTCTGTTAATAGGGATTCAGGTATGCCATGTCGGCAGACAATGTTCTCGGTAAATGCTCTAGCCACTGTTTGAGCTTCGGCGTTATCAATTGCTATCGCTTCAGAGAACTTTGTCAAGTCATCTTGAAATGTTAAAATGTACCTTTTTCCTGAGTGACTAATGGGCAAAGGGCCCACTATGTCCAAGGCAATTCTTTCAAAGGGCACTTTACTAGTAGTGGTTAATACCATAGGTACTCTAGGATTTTTCTTAAGCTTGTTCTTTTGACATAAATCGCATGTACTAATGAATTTTTTTATACTATCAACCATATTAGGCCATTCATAGTGTATTTTGATGCGCTTCAGGGTACGTGACACTCCTTGGTGACCACCGATAGGTGATGAGTGATATTGTAATAATACCTCCTTTATTAGTCCAGGAAGAATAGAAAAAAAGTTGAAATAAATCTACCCTGCGATTTCTTGACGCTATAATTAAGAGAAAAATCGTAGGAATTCAATGAATGTGTTTTGGATAAAATTGGTCCAGGGCAACAGGTGGGAAAAAGCTAATAAAAGGAGCGAAAACGCGTTTTTTCACGTTTTGGGTACGAAAAATATGTTGTTTTGGAAAACAAAAAATACTACTTAATAGCGCTTAAAAAGACGAAAATTATGAGTTTTGGACCATTGATATCGGTCAACAGGTTTTTGCAGAAAAATTCAAAAACCGTTAAAAATGGTCATTTTTTAACATTTAATTATAGGGAATTTAATTATCGTAGAATCTTGCGGCAGGGCTTAAATTGTGGCCACTGATGGTGCCTACCTACAGTAAAAATTTCATGACAAAATAATGGTAACTTTTCGAGTAAATCTCAAAAATGTAAAAACACCTGTTTCACAAAAAAAGGTTGAACAAGGCCCACAATGGTCCTAGAAATTTTTTGATTGACATTTTGGCTCGCAAAGGGTTGCTCTACAACCCCATTTTCATTAAATGTATGTAAAGTTTGATTTAACACTTTAAAACCCCGTTTGAAAACCACCCTTTTTCCAGTTTTTTGAATTAAAAACTTTACTTTTGAGCTTTTTCTTGAAAATCGTTTTTCGACAGTTTTATTAGTTTGTTTTTCACCTATTCTACAGGTCCAATTTTATTCGGAACATATTCATAGAATTCCTACGATTTTTCTCTTAATTATAGTTTTGAAAAACCGCAGTTTTTGTTTGCTTTTAAAAAAAAGCTCAAAGAGCTCACGAAGAAAACTCAAAAGAAAAGCTTTTTATTCAAAAAAACTGGAAAAAGGGTGGTTTTTAATCGTGTCTTTAAGGTGTTAAATCAAACTTTACATACATTTCATGAAAATGAGGTTGTAGAGCAACTCTTTGGGAAAAAATTGGGCTCATCAAAAAAACTCTAGGACCACTGGTGGCCTTGTTCAACCTTTTTTCGTAAAACAGGTGTTTTTACATTTTTGAGATTTACTCGAAAAGTTACCATTATTTTGTCATGAAATTTTTATTGTAGGTAGGCACCATCAGTGGCCACAATTTAAGCCCTGCCGCAAGATTCTACGATAATTAAATTCCCTATAATTAAATGTTAAAAAATGACCATTTTTAACGGTTTTTGAATTTTTCTGCAAAAACCTGTTGACCGATATCAATGGTCCAAAACTCATAATTTTCGTCTTTTTAAGCGCTATTAAGTAGTATTTTTTGTTTTCCAAAACAACATATTTTTCGTACCCAAAACGTGAAAAAACGCGTTTTCGCTCCTTTTATTAGCTTTTTACCACCTGTTGCCCTGGACCAATTTTATCCAAAACACATTCATTGAATTCCTACGATTTTTCTCTTAATTATAGCGTCAAGAAATCGCAGGGTAGATTTATTTCAACTTTTAACTACTTTTTCGCTATCTCTCCTGGACTATATGTCTTCGGGACTTCGGGGGTGAATTTTAGTATAATTGTACAGTGTAACTTTAGTTTTTGATGGGGAGAAAATTTGCGTTAACAATGACTTTAAGGAGTTTAAAGAACGCTTTTCATTAATAGGTATGGATATATGAAGATCAATTAAATGATTTTCCTTGCTATAGGTAGAAATTTCATTAAGAATGCCTTCTAAGTTGTCCTGGTCCTTCCCGGACCGTATTGGAATAGTTGTTTTGGCTATAATGTATGTAGTATTTTTATTCTTGTAAATTGACAATTCTCCTACGGGAGAGGTTTTATATTCAGGGATCTGTTGTTTCAGCGAGTGCTCCTGTTGGGTCTCGATTAGGGGTAGCAGAAATATTTCAGTGTCGACATTTTTCTTAGACAAAAGTGATTCAGACCTTTCTGAAATTGCCTGAGGTTCTAATTGAACATGTGTTGGGGTTGGAAAGTTTCTTCGCAAGCCTCACTTTGTTGTTTTGCTTGCGCTTGACTGCGGGTAATGGCTCTTATTATGTGTTCCTCGTTAAGCTCTTGAGGTATACGACTGAGAAAATCGGCGTTCGCATTTTGCTTGCCTGGTTTATATATGATCTCATATTCATGTTCTTCCAGTTTTATTTTCCATCGCATTAAGCGCGAGGAAGGCTCTTTGAGATTTATAAGCCATTGAAGAGGACGATGATCCGTAATAATTTTAAACTTTCTTCCGAAAATGTAGGGACGAAATTGTTTGATGGCAAAAATTATTGCCAACAGTTCCTTTTCAGTAGTGGAGTACTTCATCTCAGCAGCATTCAAGGTGCGGCTAGCAAAATGTAAGGGTTTGTCGGAACCTATTTTACCTTGGGACAAAACTGCTCCTAAAGCATAATCGCTAGCATCCGTTGTTACTAGGAACTCTTTAGTAAAATCTGGATATGATAGAATAGGAGATTGGGTAAGCTTTTGCTTTAGGTTTCTGAAAGCTTCATCACAAAGGGCATCCCATTTAAATTTTGTGGTTTTCTTTAATAGGTTTGTCAATGGTTTTGCTACTTTAGCAAAATCAGCGATGAATCTTCTATAATACCCGGCAAATCCAAGAAAGGATTTCACACCTCTCTCTTTATGTGGTACCGGAAAACTGGTGATGGCCTTGATTTTAGATGGGTCGGGTGATACTCCCGTTTCTGATATAATATGACCCAAGTAGTTCCATTCGTGTTTTATGAAGTGGCACTTTTCGGGTTGTAATTTTAAACTGTGTTCCCTTAACCTGTTCAATACACTTTGCAAATTGGTGTTATGTGTTTTTAGATCGTTGCCGTGGATCACGATATCATCCATATATACGAAGCATTTAATTCCCTGTAGGCCAGTTAGAACATTATTCATTAACCGCTGAAAAGTAGCAGGGGCGTTCTTCAATCCGAAAGGCATTCGGTTGAATTCGTAATGGCCGTATGGAGTACTGAAGGCCGTTTTCTCGCGATCAGCTTTATCGACCCGTATTTGATGGAACCCATTTGCTAGGTCCAAAGTACTAAAATATTTAGATCTGCCCAATTGATCCAATATATCCACTATGTTTGGTAGTGGGTATGCATCTCCTATGGTTATCTGGTTTAGTTTCCGAAAATCTATAACCGTTCTCCATCTTTTATTTCCAGAACTGTCTGGTTTTTTGGGTACTAATAGTACTGGGGAATTCCAGGGGCTTTTACTATGTTTAATTATTTTCTCATTCAACATTTCATTGACCTGGGAATGTATTTCAGTTTTCTGTGACTCGGGTAACCTATAGGGACGAGTGTAGATTGGAAATTTGTTTGGCAATGTATGTATTTTATGAGTAGTAGTGGGCGAGTAAGTTAAATGGTCGCCCTCTAGATAAAACACATCATTATATTGTCTGCATATTTCGCGAATTGCCTTCTCCTCTTCGGAGTTACAGTGGGCAAGGTCCAATACTGACTCTAATTTAGACAACCTATTCTGGACGGGGTCGTCCTGTCCGTTTAACCGTACAATGTTATAATTTATCATTGGATCTGATTCTATAGGAATTTGATTAGCAGAGATAAGTGCTTTACTTCCAGTAGAATTTAATATTAAAACAGGCGCTTTTTTACTTACAGGCTTAATTATTGCGGCTGCCAAATATACTCCGGGCATTAGTTCCCGTTTCTTTATTACTACTTCATTATCATTTTCTGTTTGTATTTCTATAATTTTTTCGCATCGAGCGGGTATTTCATACAGGTCGGAGGTTTCTTTCGTAAGAGGAGTTTCCATATTCCTTGAAGCCAAAGCTTCTAAACTAAAAAGTTTTTCATTCCCCTTCTCGAGGGAACTTTTAGGATAAGAGGTATTACATGGTATTTCCTCCCTAAAAGCACTTTCAAGATTTGAGGTTGTGATCATTTCCTCCCTAAAGGGGTGTGTTTCGGTATCAGAAGGTGATATTTTATAATTGTAGGAAATTTCCTGTTCCTGACAGTGTAGATTCCCATATTTGTCTCTCGTAAGAGGGTTCCCAATCTGGGTTTTAGCCATAGCTTCGGGATTACATGTTTCGAAGGAATGTTTCCTATTTTCTAAGGGTCCTTTATTTTGCATACCTGATTTAGTTGTTCTTCTCAACCGATTTCTTTTAGGATTTGAGGTATCCTCCGCCAGATCCTCCTCGGAACGTCTTCCAAGATGTGAGGTACTGTTCGTTATTTCCTCCCTAAGAGAATGTGTTTCGGTGTCGTAAGCCACAACATCAGCTTCGTATGGTTTAATCCCCAAAGTTTGAGTTTCGTAGTTTATAACTCTTTTGTGTTTATTAAAGAAATCATGTCCGAGTATGCCATCGCAAGTTAAGGCGGCACTCGGTTCAATTAAATAAAATTTGTGTTGCAAGAGAAGTGAGTTTTTCTCATTAGAAAAATGGAGATTTGCTTTTAGTTTGCCAATTGAAGGCGTTAAATGTTCGTTCAAACTTATTATAGAACATTGGTTAGTAAACGACGTCGTAGTTAAATCAACGCCCACATCCGACTTCAAAATGCTAATTTCAACGCCGGTATCAATTAAAAATGTTAAAAATGGTTTAGAAGAAAGATTCAATGGTATACGCGCAAATGGTGCTTTATTCGTAATTTCAAGTGATATCGTTAGTTTAATTTGCGTATCCGATCTTATGAAAGTATTTCGATTTAGTTGTTGTGTATTCCGGCGGCGAATCGGGTAACAGATGGAGTGCCGTCCTCCAACTGTAGTCTTGAGTTTCCCTGAGTACGAACGGCATTGCTTGTATCATAGACTCTAGGTTCATTATTGTGTAATGCGAAATAAACATTTCGGGGTAAAGATGCCGATCTTTGATTCCATCCACGATAAGCTTGTGAGGGATGCGGTGTATTCCCATTGTGTGAAGGATATTGTTCTGGGCTTATTGAAGGTCTTTGTTGAGTGTCATTACGATTAGACTGATAACGTCTAGAGTTACACTCGTTTGCTGTGTGATTTGGTTTTCTGCAATAAGAGCAGAATAAGTGTTGCACCTCCTTTTTAATTTGAGGGGGTTTACAATTTGGAAAGTTATATTGCCGTCTGAAGCAGGTTTCTTTAGAGTGACCTTGCTTGTGACAAACTTGACAAACAAGATTATTACCCTGTAAATTTCTATGGGTGTTACTCGAAGGATTTGAAGTAGAATTCTGTGTTTCCAGTCGGAGAGAATGGTCTACCGCATAAGAGATGGATTTCCTGAGCTCTGTTTCGCCATGAGCTTTTACCAGTAACCTTAAAGACGGATTCCTTATCCCATCTTCGAAGACTTGGACTACTAACCTTTGGTTTTCTTGCTTAAGAAAATCCTGAGCAGCCTTTTCCTTTACGTGGGAAAAAGTAGCAGAGTCGAGAGAAGTTAGGGAGTGAAGTAGCCATTGTCCATATTCTCGGACGGTCTCTTTATGATTTTGCTTCATCGACATCAACTCATTTTGAATGGTTGATCTCGATTGCTCTTCTTGAAAATTGGTTCTTAAATCGATAGAAATCGATTCTGCTTCCTGATGGTGTTCGCTGTTTCGTATTTCTGTACGTTATCAATGTCTTCTAGCTACAGCTGTGGCGACCGGGTGAGAACGATGGTAAAAATTTTAAGTGCGAAACATAGAGGTTTCAACGCTTGCTTACTTAACGCGCGTAGCATCCGTCCGAAAATTGATGAATTCAATGAAATTTTTATTAGTTCAGGTGTGCACGCCGTCCTTGTTAGTGAAAGCTGGCTTAATCAATCAATTTCTTCCTCCTTGGTGTCCATCGCGGGGTATAAATTATTCCGCAATGATCGTCAAGGGCGCATTGGAGGCGGAGTCGCTATTTATGTGCGTGATCACTTGAACTCTAAACCAGTTGCATTCTCTAAGCACTCGGGTATCGAATTCATTTGCATCGAAATCTCTACTGTTTCTGATAAACTCCTTCTTGTTTGTGTTTATTCTCCCCCTGGCCTTTTCAATCCTGTTTACGTTCAGGAGCTCAGCGACACGCTTGAGCGCCTTTCTCGAACATACAAAAACATTTTGGTTGGCGGTGATTTCAATGTCATCCTACTAAAGAAATCTACCCTACTAAATTATTTTGTGTATACTATGCACACCTTAGGTTTGAATCCTATCAATGTTCTCCCCACATATTTTAACTGTAGGGCACCCTCCTTGCTCGATGTGTTTCTTGCCAATGATTTTAGCTCCATCATCTTTCTAAATCAAATCTCTCCGCCTAGTTACCTGGATCACGATATTTTATTCGTTTGTCATAGCTTTTATGTAGACCCGCCTCCTGTGACCACCCTCTCCTATCGAGACTTCTCGAATATTGACCAAGAACGACTCGCTCAGAGGTGTCGTTGTCTATCCTGGTCTAACTTATTTGCTATGACTGATGTCGATGATAAGGTTATTGAATTCAATCGTATATTGCTCGAACTATTTGACGAGTTTGTCCCTTTGCGCAGCAAAACGTGCTTAGCTAAATCTAAACCTTGGTTCACCGCGGAAATAAAATCGCTTATTGCTGAAAGGGAGTTTCTTTATCGCTGGTCCAAAAAAGTCAAAAGTGCGTTTGCTGTTCGATGTTTTAAACGTGTAAGGAACTTAGTTGTCGCTAGTATTAGGGAAGCTAAGAGAAACTTTTATGCTCGCAAACTTGATCCCGCTCTTCCCGCAAAAACTATTTGGAATAATTTGCGCCATTTAGGCGTTCACTCTAAAAATGCAACTGCGGCGCACACTCTCTGCCCTGAAACCTTCAACCAATATGTTGTTGCCAGCCATATGGGAAGGGCGATTATTCCCCCTCCTGTGGCTTCCCCAGACGGCTTCTATTTTCGCTGTGTCGACTCCCTTGAGGTAATGTGTGCTCTAAAATCAATCAAATCTAATGCGACTGGTAGTGATAACATCTCTCCCAGGTTCTTAAATAGGATCATACCATGCCTCTTACCTGTTATTACGCACTTATTTAACGCCTGCCTCACTGCATCTAAATTTCCCTCGGCGTGGAAGCTTGCTTTGATTATGCCTATTCCTAAGTGTCCGGCCCCTACTTGTCCCTCGGACTTCCGGCCTATCAGTATCCTCCCTTTTTTGGCAAAAGCTCTCGAAAAGCTGATAGCGTCACAAATACTTGAGCATTGTGAACTTCACCAAATTATAAGTGTATGGCAATCTGGCTTCCGCAAGCGCCATAGCTGTGAGTCTGCCCTCCTTAAAGTCACTTCCGATATCCGTAAGTCCCTTGATGAGCAACATGTTTGCTGCTTGGTGCTACTTGATTTCTCTAAAGCGTTCGACAGTGTTAACCACGCCGTGCTTTTGCAAAAACTTTCCCACCAGGTAAATCTTTCCAATTCTGCTCTCAACCTGATGCATAGTTTCCTAACCAACCGTTCTCAGAAAGTCGTACTTGGCACCCAATGTTCTTCGACTGCCTTACTTCATGCTGGCGTCCCCCAGGGCTCCATCCTAGGGCCTCTTCTATTCAGTATTTTCATTAATGATCTTCCTTTAGTAGTTAACGACTCCAAGATTCACATGTACGCAGATGATGTGCAACTTTATATTTCGGCACCAAAAGATCATTTTGATAGATCGATTGAGAAATTAGCCGCCGACCTCCAGCATATTTCCGACTGGTCTTCTTTGAACCTTCTACAACTCAATCCTCTGAAATCCCATTATATCCTCTTCTCTCATTCTCCCACTGTTCGTCGTGACTTCCCTGATATTGCTATTGCCTTAAACGGGGCTCCTCTCGACTGCGTTGGTAGTGTGAGAAATCTTGGAGTCGTCCTGAATAGTGGTATGCCCTGCTGCGATCACATCAGTTATACTCTTCGTAAAACCTACGGGCAACTTTCTAAGCTTAGGCTCCACTCTGGTCTGCTCAGCATGGCCCTCCGTATGAACCTAGTGAAAGCCCTACTCCTCCCTCATTTAATGTATGGCCTTTCCATTTTCCCTTCTCTTGATTCATCCTGCGCCCGAAAGCTCACTATTGCCTTCAATGATTGCGTACGTTTCGTTCACAAATTACGCCGTTTTGATCATATCACTCCCTATTCTAATTCGGTTTTGGGCTGCTCGTTTAGTGACTACCGTGAGTTTCGGCTTCTTCGCTTACTTCATGATATTCTTCATCATTACAAACCTGGCTACCTCAACCAGTTTGTGCAGCGTTCTCAATCTCTAAGAAACAATAACTTAATTATACCGCGATTCCGCACCCTAATTGGTCAACGTTCTTTCTTTGTCGTCGCAGCTCTGCTCTGGAATTCTCTCCCAATTGACTTGCAAAACGAAGATTCAGCGCCCATCTTCAGGAAGCGTCTTTTCAATCTCCTAACTAATAGGACAGCTTAGAGCGTGAACGCATACTTTTCTTTTAAAATTTAACTTCTCTTTCTCTCATCTATCCTAGTATTTATTTATTTATCTTTTCATTTTATTATTATTTTTATTATATTTATTTTTTTTTCCCTCTTGTATTATTTTTATATTATTTTTGTATTAATTTTTTTTATGTTACTTTTGCTATGTATTATTCATGTTAGTTCCTTAGTTTAATGAATGTACTTATTATAAGATATATATCTTTTGTACATGTTTCGCATAATAAATGAATGAATGAATGAATGAATGAAAGTTCGTCCCAGGATTCATATTCCTTGTTTTGCGTTAGGAGGAAGGCTTGCCCTTCTAACCTAGTTTTTATTATAATGAGAAATTGTGCCTTATCGGCAGGAGTCTTCGCCAAATTGAAGACAGTATCCCCACAGGAGATAAATTTTTCTAATTTATTGGACGTACCGTCAAAGGTTGGGACCAAGCTGAAGACGTCAGTTAAATTAATATTACTGCCCATGGTGTCTGGACTTGCGGGTTCATTCAATTCCTCCAGTATAATTTCACTTACGTTATTACTTAGAAGGAGCTCGTTTGAAGATGCTATAGAAGAGTGTGCAGAAAGTTCGAGCGATGAAGATGACCATTTGAAGCCGCTGTGCGGAGGGTCATACCTCCGTATTATAGAATAGTAGGCATAGTTCGATGCTGTTAAATTAGGCAAATCCTCGAGGGATTTAACTAAACGAAGACGACTTCTAGTCAGTATCCCTTTACTGAGATCCAGTTTAGCTTCCTTAAATATTTATGGGGAATTTCCTTTCCAAAAGTCAATTAAATTCAAATTCAGAATTTCAAAGAAAACACCACAAAAAAAAGGTTTTATCTTGTTGGTAAAAATAAGTATTTCCGTTAACGCCTTACAATAGAGAATATATTTATAGCGAATTCATGAAGGTATGTTAATTTTATTATCTACATTTCTAACAAACAAAAATTAACTACTTTTCACTCTTGCGCTTTAGTGAAAGAAGTGGAAGAGAACAATATATTTTGGGGTTAAATTCATATACTTAGAGTTGAAATTCTTCGCGTGTACAAGAAAACACAAAAATAAATTCAGTTTCCGTGAAAAGAAAAAGGGTATTTGTTAAACTTTAACAAAAACTTTACAAAGCGGACAACTTGCACAGTTATAACACAATTGATAATTCCGTTCAGTACAAAATTACAAAACAAAACTTCATCTATTTTCACCTTGTCGCACTTTTTTTTTCTTAATTAATTCGCACTTCCAAAAAAACAATAAAGAATTGTGTAAAAACAATTTGAAATATTTATCGAGAGAGAAAAAAAAATTCAATTTATTTAGTGAGAAAGAACCATCACATTACTTCACGTAATCGCTTATCTTGTATACAAGTTTAATTAAAAAAAATTTTTTTCATATATATATACTCATGCATTTATGTGTTTTATTTATTAAAACTAATACTTCATGAAAAAATTTCATAAAGAAAAGAAAGTAAAAAACCTTGAAAATATTTCCTTGCTTCATCCCACGTCGTCTTTGGCTCCTTGTGGATAAAGTAAAAGTAATGGTTGTCGCAGGATCTTCTGCCCTTGCAGGTACCTCTGCGGATGGTCTAGTAGACAAAAAGTAGAGTTGATGATGATGATAAAAGGAATTGCACGAACTTCGCAACTTCCTTGGAGTTTAATAGTAATAGTTGTCGCAGGATCTTCTGCCCTTGCAGGTACCTCTGCGGATGGTCTAGTAGACAAAAAGTAGAGTTGATGATGATGATAAAAGGAATTGCACGAACTTCGCAACTTCCTTGGAGTTTAATAGTAATAGTTGTCGCAGGATCTTCTGCCCTTGCAGGTACCTCTGCGGATGGTCAAGTAGACAAAAAGTAAAGTTGATTTTCAGGTGGATTGGTCCTTACCAGGATCTATCCATCCCACCGCTGCCACCAGTGTTATATACTTGGCCGCCCGTGCTTTCCAGAAAGGAGAAGAGGGGCCAAGGAGTCTGCGGGTCAGAGTACCTGTAAAAGAATTTGCTCACTCCCGGCGTCTCGTCGCACGGTATATTTATTTAAACAATCACTCTTCAATGAAACTTTTAAACTTTATTTCTCTTAAACACTTCCAACAGATTACTTTTAATATATTTCTATATACTTTTTTTATTAAAGCGATTTTGAGGCACCTACTGTTCCTGGAGGAGATCTGACCCGGACTGATTTTCGATCGCAGAAAGTCTCCAGATCTTAGCTCTGGATTTCGCGCAGATTGCGTTGTCAGCAACTTTGCTCTTGGCGTCGGCGTGGTCAAGATAACGCTTGGGCCAAGGGCGCAAAAGCTTTACGTGTAAAAATGCTTAATTATCATCTTGGGGATCGGGATCGGGTGTCATACATTGTTGCAAAGAAAACGCGTTAGGAACAATATGTTGATAGTTTTGTGTATACAAAAATGTTTGGCTATAATTTTATGAGGCTCGGGTATCATAGAGAAGAATATTCGTGCGAACGAATATTTATCTTATGAAGCCGTTAAAATGATTAGTTTGCATTTTAGCAAACTAAATTTGTTGGTTGTGCTACAAAGTAGCAAAATGTATTTCCAAAAGGGAAATACAAAGTTGTGATGGTCAACTATGTTGGCCAATCATAACAGGTTGTTTAATGCTAACATACATTCAGTGGTGGTGTCCAGCAGCTGTCGTACACTTCTGGCTGTCTCCGTGGTTAAAACTGGTTGATTGAACAGTGTCTCCAATTGTGAGTTGACTAGTGTCTTCTTGTTGTCGTAACGTTCTTGTACTCGTAGTAGAGCCCAGGCTGAATTATAATTTTCGTTCGAAATTTGTAAGTGACTGATAAGATTCTCCGGTTCTCCTTCCAAGAGAAGCTTCAAATATTGTAGCTTCTGTACTGGGGCATAGTAGCTATTCTCATGAATCATTGTCCTAAACAAATCGTGAAAGGTGGTCCATTTCTTATAATCGCCGCAGAATTTTGGGATGGCCAGTTTGGGTAGTTTTATTGTGGGAGCCTTTTTGGGAGCTTCATGAGAAACGTTAAAGGACTTCATGTTCAGGGGGCCCTGTTCATTATGCGACGTCGACGGTGTTAGAGTTTCAATGCACTCTTCCAAAAACTCTACATTGGTCATAAAATGTTCTTCCACCTCGTTGTATGCGTCTTCCTCGAAATACTTGCATTTGCTCGCATCAAAGCTCTTTTCCGCAGATTGCTGCAGGAGTATTTTGGTGTGACGCTGATCGAAATCATGCCATAGATCTTCGAACTGTTTTAATTTCCTCTGGTAGTAAGTCTCGGTCCGCCGCTCCTTCGCCACTTTCTTAGCATTTGCTATGCATTTGATAAGTAATTCTTGTTGGACTTTCTGTTTCTGTAGTACGGTATCCATGGTTAGCGGGTTGAATGCTATTGATGCAGTGGCTGGGTCTTCGAAGACACCTTCTTTACTATTTTATATCGTTTTATTTGCCGTGTTGCAGATTAAAAAATGGTTACTTGTAATATAGGTGTTAATGTAATTTAGGACGAATGTAATAAATTATTGGACTTCTTTATATTGTTTTCTTTGCCGTGATGGGGATTAAAAATGATTACTTGTAATATATTTGTTACTATAATTTAGGACGAATGTAACAAATTATTGACTTTCTTTATATTGTTTTATGGTTTAAACTGTACTCACATCTATCTTGATGAGTGCTGATGATGCTCCTTGTTCTGTGATGATGTTTGCTGTTGGGTTCTCGCTGGTTAGCTATTTTTGTTGCTTCGTACGGTGGCTGATGTTGTTTAGCTTCCCAATAAGTTGACTTCTCACCTTGTTTTCACTTTCAAGTTTACACGATGTTAATTATTCATCACATTTGATCCGAGTTCCTTATACGATTTCGCTTTGACCCTTCCACTGATCGCGGGTTTCAATTTTGCCTTTGCAATTACGAATTTCACTGAATTAGCACTTTAGATTTCGCCCAATTAGCACGTGTAAATATATAAAAATTATATTATTTCGCGCTTTAGATTTCACCGAATTAGCACTTTAGATTTTGACCAATTTGTATATATATAAAAAATTATATTATTTCGCGCTTTAGATTTCACCGAATTAGTTTAGCACTTTAGATTTCACCGAATTAGCACTTTAGATTTCGCCCAATTAGCACGAGTATATATATAAAAAAATTGGCAGTTATAGGGACTGCCGATAGAAGTGAAAACTTAGAACTTCGATGTTGGAATTCGATTCTTTTGAAGTAATACAAAATTCTATATTTCTTGAAAGGACTAAATCTTTTTGATCGCAGTATTTTCATTAGGACATTAACCAACTTATTAAAATATGTAGCACAAGTAACTGCGTCTTCATTAATAAGTGTACTTTTTTCTATAAAATTTAATGCTGCTGCATCTTCAACCGATATCTCAGAATTATTTTTTAAATTATGTAATAATTGTAGCAATTTTGACCATCCTATTTCATTAGCATTTATTGTAAAAAAGATACAATCGGGTTATGGTAACTAAAGTAAGAAACGAAAATGTTTGATTCAAATTTATCTAAGTCTCGCGTAAAAACCGCATCGATCGTCGTTTTATATTTGGTAGTACTAAGTTTCCGATCATTGTACATATTTAAATTAAGTGTTGCCTTTAAAAATTCAATTAAGGTAGATTTTTATCATCTGCAAAGTTAATATTGAAGTCTCCACTTTAAATCATCGGTACATTATCATATTCGCCGAATCTTTTTTCGAGAATTTCAGAACCTTCTTTTGTATCATTAAATTTTCGAATAAAAATTGTTGTATCTGTCTCATAGATTTTCCAAGCGAAATATAAACGGCAACCATTAATATGTATTGCCCATTCTCGGAACTGCAACGAGCAACGCATATTTCGCCTATATCAGAAACATTAACACCAATGCTTCTAGTGAATTTAGTATGTATGTCCATATATGAAGTAATGAAGTGTGATGTATCTTGAGTATTGTGATAAATAGCTACTCCTGCTGCTGGAACTTCTTCATTTTTCATACGAGTTTCTTACAAAAGCAGAACATTTGACTTTTTTACGATAGCATCATTTTTTATTTCTTTTGTTATCGTCTCAAGACATCTTCAGGATTAAGGATCCAAACAAATTTGGAAAACAGATATTTAACACATCAGTCAAAATGACTGGTTTTATATTTTCATTTTCGATACTTAATTGAATAATAGTAGGCGGTCAGATTTATTTTTTTATTCAAAATCAAAAAGTTTTTGATTATAATCGATTGAGCGCGTGCGCCAGTCATGAGCATGTCGGTGACGCGAACCCATAACATTTTCCCCTATCAAAAAGTGCCCAACGCGGCTAAAGAAGTTTTCACTTCAAAAATTATATTAATTTTGCACTTTAGATTTCACCCAATTAACACGTGTACATGTACAAAAAATTATATTATTTCGTACTTTAGATGTTTTACCGGTATCCGGCTCGAAGGACCATGTTTTATGTTGATATCTCCTATACTGAAAATGCTCAAAAGTTATATGTATTTTCTTTTATAGTATCATGAAAAAAAACGCCACCGTTATACTTAAAAATTTATTTAATATTCACTTGTTATGAACGGCATTCCATATGTTGAATATAAATACAATATGATTTGCTTCTAGTCGTTATTAAATTATATTTCTATTCTATCAAATTGAAAATGTGCTTTAATTTGTTATATATAAAATTATTCACTCGAAAACAATGAAAAATTAATAAAATGAAAAAAAAAAAAAAGGAATTGCAATAAAATTGTACTAAGATGCCATAAAAATGTATGAAAGGTGCAAGAACACTAATGCCAACTGTTAAGGAAAATTCACATCTTGCAACACCAGAGGTCCAGATGTGGGATGCAGCTACTGATATTGCTTTGTAAGCAAAAGCAGCGGTACCTAAAGCTGATGCCTTGACCTCTAAAAACTTATCATCTGCTGTGAGGAGTCAGTGCTTAATACTCTGGGTCAGAGACCAGATCTCGACCAATTTATCAAACTTTACTTTCTTTATCCCCAGTGGACGCATGTAAATCGAATGTGAAATCTTGTGTTAGTTAATCATCAAGAAACATTAAACTATTATAACGTAAACTGCGCGTTTTAATTATTGACATTTTTTTGGTGCCGAAACCCGGGAACCTGCTTCCCAACAGTTAGTGTGATTAACCACCAGATTTGAGCATAACGGATTTACGGGACTTCAAACTCATCCCACATAAAGTACCCTGGAACCATGCGGTTATGATCTAGGATCTAGCATACTTATCTGGTGAGTCCGTTCCAATTTACATACACAGCTACTTTGCATATAACCACTAACCCTGTAGATGAATGCATATCATCATCATAATTAAGAATTGTGTTTAGTGCTATTCCCAAAAAAAAAAAAAAAAAAAAAAAAAAACAAAATTATCCGAGTTTATGTATATTGTTGTGCGCGCATACAATTAGTTGATGCAACATTTATTAACATTTCATTAACATTATTTACCGTACAACATCAAACTAAAAGTTGTTTCGAAGTTTTCGTCGTCGTCATAATAACCTAGTCGTCGTCGTCGTCGGTGAACATAATTAGTGTTGACTTTATCATCAACTTTTTTTACGAATTTTGTTTTATTAGGACTTATGACTGAACAATAGAGTCCGTTATTTAGTGTCGTGCATCATCAAGATTTCAAGGAATTTCATTTTCGTATTGTGGGGAAAAATTTTGTGCAACAATTTAGCGCAACATCTACACAAATTATTTTCGCGCAACATTTGCTCGAAAGCTTTTTTACATTTTATGTACTGCGAGTAAAATAAACTATATGTCTCAAATAGTGTACTTTATTATCAATTTTTTATGAATTTTGAGTTATTATGAATAAACAACAATTTAATGCATTTCATTTTCCATATTTTGGATAATATTTTGTGCAGCAGTTCGGTGCAATATCTCTGAAAATTATTTTCGTGCAGCATTTGCCCGCAAGCTCCTGACATTTTATACTCTGCGAATCTAACAGTTTAGTGGTGACTTTTATTATCAACTCTGAATCAAGTTGAATTATTATAAGTAAACAGTAATTTGAGGAATTTTGCTTGCTTTACTGTGGTTAATATTTTGTGCCGCAGTCTGCCGCATTTTATCACCGGATTAAAATAATCCTCACTCTGCCTGATTGACTTGACTGGTTATCAAAAATTCAAATTATGGAAGGAATTAGGGGTCGAATTACATTTGCAAAGGAAAGAATTGAACGTTTCCTAGTGAATACAAATAAAACTGCAAAGGATCAGAGAGATGAAGAATTTCTCACCTCGCGCATACATCTACTCAAGTCCTATTGGTCTCAATTCATGACTGCGTATGAAGAATTTTACGAGAACTCTACGGCGGAAGCGTTAGCCAAAGACCCATATGTGACAGCAGATGCCTTCTCCGATGTCGAGTGTGTCTATATTTCAACATTACACTGGCTTAAAGATCACCTAGCTGCCTTTAGTCCAAAAACGTCAAACGACGATCATGAAGGTTCCTTATTACACTCAACAGTTCACACACAGCCTTCCTCTACTCCACAACTCAAGTTGCCCAGGATACAATTGCCTTCATTCAGCGGCTCACATATTGACTGGCCATCCTTCCATGACACCTTCGTGGCGTTGATACACAGCAACAATTCCTTGCCCGACGTTCAGAAGTTGCATTATTTAAAGTCCGCGATCACAGGAGAAGCAGCTAAGCTTTTGCGGCATTTCGCGACTACTGACGCCAATTATAAGTCAGCCTGGGAGCTCATTGTCAACAGATTTAAGAACACACGAGTCTTGGTTAATGCCAACTTGAGATTGCTCATCGACCTTCCGCCTATGGTGAGGGAATCGTGTTCAGAACTACAGCGAGTGTTCGATACTTTCAAACAATCTGTTCGCGCCCTAGAGAACCTATCTCGACCTGTGCAACACTGGGACGATTGGTTAATCTACTTCTTATCCAACAAGCTTGATGCCACTACGCGCAAGGACTGGGAAACTTCCCTCAGTTCATCAACGGATGTGCCAAGATTCAGCTCCCTATCAGGATTCCTAGAACGGCGGTTACAAGCACTCAGTGCAATCAAGGACACTCAACCGCTACCGAACGCGGCGCCCGGACAGCGAAGCTTTTCGGGGCAGAAACTTCAACCATCTAGAAGACCAAGTACCCACACGCATCATTTGTCCACCAACCCTGCAAGTACCACATCCTCATCATGTTTGAGTTGCAATGAAAAACATCATCTCCTGTTTTGCCCTCATTTTCGGTCAATGTCCATCGACCAAAGGATCGACCTTCTTCGACGGAAGCTGGCATGCAACAACTGTCTCCAGCCAAACCATATTGCAGCTTCCTGCCCGTCAACGAACAGGTGCAAGTTGTGTCATGAGAAGCACCACACGATGATCCACAAGCCTACTGAACCAAGTGAATCTACTACTCCCCAGAAGACCAACATGATCACAGTACCTGAAGCACCATGCCCTTCAACCAGCGCACATCTATCACAGGACGGGCTCCGATTTTCGTCCGTACTGCTCCCGACAATACTCTTACAAGTCGAAGCGACAAATGGTCGACGTTTAACGGTGCGTGCTTTATTAGACCAAGGCTCAGAGTCAAGCTTTATTACATCATCTCTGGTCAATCTGTTAGGTCTACGAAAACAAAAAACTTGCATAGCCGTGTTCGGAGTTATGAAATGTGAAGCAGGTACCGCTCACGCGTATGTGGACCATGACGTGATTTCTCTGCAAAATTCAGCGCATCGATTCTCAGTTCGATCATTAGTGATGCCATCTCTATCTCAACTCATACCCGGCTTCGCAGTTTCAAGGCAGGCTTGGCCACACCTCCTTAATTTGCCATTAGCTGATCCCAATTTTGATCAACCATCATCGATAGACCTTATTCTTGGAGTAGCGCCTCACGCGCAAATCATATTACCTGAAATACGCAAAGGTCCACCAGGTGCTCCAATTGCGCAGGATACACTTTTCGGATACACTTGTGGTCAGGCGATGCTGATACTACTACAAACAGAGCGCCATCTACAATGCGCGTGCACACCTCTACTTTAGAAGTTGACTCTCTACTCCGGCGATTTTGGGAACTACAAGAACCTCCTCAAGCCACTCGGTTAACTCCTGAGGAAATTCAGTGCGAAGGCCATTTCGATCAAACCCACTATAGAGATGCTCATGGCCGATACGTTGTCTCCCTTCCTCTAAAGCTACCTGCTAGTTCGTTGGGATCATCTCGTCAGGCTGCCATGTCGGCACTTTTACGTATGCAACGGAGATTAACACGCGATCCCGAACTCCACAGTTTGTACTCATCGTTTATGACAGAATATGAAACTCTAAATCACATGGAGGAAATTACAGAAGAAGCCACTGTGGAACCCGTCTACTATCTACCACATCATGCGGTGTTGAAGCCAAGTAGCACTACTACTAAGCTCAGGGTGGTATTCAATGCATCGCAACAATCGACATCACATCTATCGTTAAACAACATACTTCACGTGGGGCCGAAGCTTCAAAACGATGTAATTGCGGTCATTCTGAAATGGCGACTCTATCCTCACGTACTTACTGGAGATGTCGAAAAAATGTATCGGCAAATACGCGTTGAAAAAGCCGATACCCAACTACAACGGATCCTTTGGTCCCCCTCCAGTGAGCATCCAGTCAAGTGCTATCGTCTACTAACCGTCACTTACGGAACAGCTTGTGCGCCCTATTTAGCCTGCAAAACTCTCCAACAACTTGCACATGACTACACTACAGAACATCCAGCGGCTTCCAAAATAATCACTGAAAATTTCTATGTCGACGACGCACTGTTTGACGCATACGATGAGGAGACTGCGATAGGACTTCGCGACGACCTCTGCTTACTACTGAAGAAAGGCGGCTTCAAATTGCGCAAATGGCTAGCCAACACACCGACTTTGCTAGCAGGCATTTCGGAGGAAGACCGAGCTCACTCACTTTCTCTTAAGGTCGTCAAGGACGTCTCAATTAAAACACTGGGCATCACATGGAACCCAACATCAGATGAATTCAGCTTCAGCATAAGTCTAGCTGACTCACCCACATCAACTAAAGGGTCGGTGTTAGCAGATATTAGCAGGCTATACGACCCTCTTGGATGGCTATCTCCAATTACAATCACTGCAAAAATCTTTTTGCAACAACTCTGGTTGGCCACATTGGACTGGGATGATCCATTGCCATCAAATCTCCATCAGCAATGGATGAAATATAAACTGGACTTAAAGTGTCTACCTCATCTTCGAATCAATCGCTGGGTTGGGACCACCGCCAAACCGCTTGGGATCGAACTTCACGGCTTCAGCGATGCTTCACTCGCAGCTTACGGCGCCGCAGTATATTTGCGAGTCATCCACGATTTGGACACATTCCAGGTCACGTTACTTACATCAAAAACTCGTGTCAGCCCTCTCAAAACCATTTCGTTGCCCAGACTGGAGCTATGTGGGGCAGCCCTACTTGCTGAATTAATGCTTTACGTCAAAACAACTCTAAACTTCGACAAGATTCCGGTACACTTGTGGTCAGACTCCACCGTCGTCCTCGAATGGTTGCGCGAACACCCATCAAAATGGAAGGTGTTTGTGGCCAATCGTGTTGCTCTTATACACGAGAAGGTACCCAACGCAACTTGGCATCACGTTCAATCAGCAGACAACCCTTCTGACTGCATCACCAGGGGAATAGCAGTGGCAGCCCTTAAGGATTATTCATTATGGTGGTTTGGCCCACCATGGCTAAGCCAAAGTTCAACATCATGGCCGCCTCGTTATGACCGTTGCAAAGGCAATTCACAATCACATGAACTTGAAAGGAACCCGAGCCACATATGTACCCATGTCTCCATGTCTGTATCTACTGACTTCGCTCCCAACCTACTTAAGACATTCTCAACATTAAAGAAGCTCATGAGAGTAACAGGATATATTCTTCGGTTCGTACATAACTGCAGGAACAAGGCAAACAAGCAAACTGGCGTGCTCACGCTCGAGGAACTTGACAAGGCCCTCACTCTATGGCTCAAGATAGTCCAATACGCAGCATTTCCGCACGAAGTAACCAGTCTCAAAGCCAAGAAATTACTTCCAACGAATAGCAAATTACGAAGCGTGAATCCATTCCTTGATGCTAACGACGTGTTACGAGTGGGTGGACGGTTGAGGCATGCGCTCATCGCTTACAATGAAAAGTTCCCAGTCATTCTTCCCAAGGGAGACCTCTTCACAACACTTATTATACAGCAGTCTCACCTAAAAACACTTCACGGAGGAGTACAGGCAACTCTCCACCATATTCGTAGTAATTACTGGATCCTCCGAGGGCGCAACATGGTGCGCCATGTAGTAAAAACCTGTGTGGTTTGTTGTCGGTACACGGCAGCCCCAAGAACTCAGCTGATGGGAGATCTTCCAGCAGATCGCTTGCGCCCGACGAAGCCTTTTCTGCATAGTGGCATCGATTATGCTGGTCCGTTCATCACCAAGTGGCTAAAGGGTCGAGGACACAAAACCACAAAAACGTATGTAGCACTTTTTGTCTGCCTGGCTACCCGCGCCATCCACTTGGAGTTGGTCCTAGATCTAACCAGTGCAGCTTTCATCGCAGCATTTCGCCGTTTCGTCAGCCGTCGAGGACGATGTGCCAAACTATATAGCGACAACGCTGGAACCTTATCACACCACCTCCGTCAACTTACCTCTAACCTATCGGACATTCCACGAAAGCTCATAAACGAAGGGACAGAGTGGCATTTTATCCCCCCCGCATCGCCTCACTTCGGTGGAATCTGGGAAGCCGGCGTGAAAGCCTTCAAACACCATTTCCGTCGCATTGTGGGCTCTCACACCTTAACTCTTGAAGAGATGTTAACACTACTGGCGCAAATTGAAGCGTGCCTCAATTCCAGGCCCTTGAATTCCCTAAGCGATGATCCTGAGGACCTAACTATACTAACACCAGGCCATTTCTTAGTAAGCGAACCACTTTTAGCAGTGCCAACTCCGAGCACATTGGACACTTCCTTGAATAGGCTCACTCGCTGGCAGCTAACCCAACACCTTCACGAACAGCTGTGGCATCGTTGGAGACATGAATACATCCACACCTTGCAGGCGCGCAACAAATGGCAACGACCTCAAGATCCTGTCAGAGTCAACGATTTGGTCGTCATCAAAGAAGACAACCTGCCTCCATCCAAGTGGCTTCTCGGTCGCATCACCCAGCTACATCCAGGCATCGACGGTCACGTCCGTGTGGCGACTATTCGCCACAAGTCTGGGCACTTCAGACGAACTATTACAAAACTATGTGTACTCCCCGTCCACGAAACTAACAACCAACTTCATTAACACAATTTACCTATACTGTTAACAACATAATCTACACTTTACTTACTTTCACACAGGTTGTAATCATCCCTCATTCGTTCACGGCGGGCGGATTTCCATCAACGCTGTTCACCTGCACACCTATGTCATCCACTGGAATCGTGCTTCCACACGAGACGGGCGGAATGTTAAGGAAAATTCACATCTTGCAACACCAGAGGTCCAGATGTGGGATGCAGCTACTGATATTGCTTTGTAAGCAAAAGCAGCGGTACCTAAAGCTGATGCCTTGACCTCTAAAAACTTATCATCTGCTGTGAGGAGTCAGTGCTTAATACTCTGGGTCAGAGACCAGATCTCGACCAATTTATCAAACTTTACTTTCTTTGTCCCCAGTGGACGCATGTAAATCGAATGTGAATTCTTGTGTTAGTTAATCATCAAGAAACATTAAACTATTATAACGTAAACTGCGCGTTTTAATTATTGACACCAACGAATTTGTGCACACTCACCCCAGGTCTCGTCTATCGTTCGTCCAGTGGAAAAGTGTCCTCCGATTCTTATCGGAAATTTAGCAGAGCCTCTATGACCCTTGTGACCTTGCCTTGCTATCAGGGTCTAGTGGGGATATTCTCTTTAGCTACCGAAATTTTGAGTATCTCTTCTAAGTTAGACCTTTAAGTTCGGTTGCGGACCCCTATGGTTTGAGTCTCGACTTAAAATCGATATGTAAAGTCTCCAATACCATAAAATACCAAAATATTGCGATAGGTGGCAGATTTTAGGTCGATAATATCAAATGGGCTCTGACAAGTGGTTGTTTTTATTCTGATTGTTTGTTTTTGTTTTGTGTTTATATCGAGGTAAGTATGCACATGTTTAATTATATTTCCTTTTTTCTTTTTAGTTAGTTATGTTCATTTTGATGGCATCTTCACAAACAATGGTAGGTAATTTTCTCTTGATTACAATAAAATATACTTAAGAACTAATCTGTGGTCACTTCATTTTAGGGTGTCTTCCTCGGGATGCTGGCTGGGGTCACATTCCCGAACAGGTAACCACCATCTGCCACGATGACGTTGTTGCCAAATTCACCCCGTTCAAATCTCGCTCTGCTTTGTGAATTATTAAATATTGTTGATAATCTTGAGTGAGGGGTCGCATAATGTTTGCACATTTATGGAAAAATATCCTTTCCTATTGCGAAATAGATCTCAATTTGCCGCACCTGCAGGTGTAAAATAATGTTTAAAAACAAATCACTTTCGTAATATAGTCCTTTTCTAACACATACCTGCAGATTGTATTCTAACGTGACTACAGTCCATAGCAGCAATGACTCGAGGAAAACGAGCAATATTATAAAAATCCTGAACCACTTTTGCTCTTTCAAATTCTGTTTCTGGGAATTTGATGTATAACCCCCTTAACAATGCAATATGATAATAAACCTTCTTTACAATCCTGCATACTGATGTTTTTGATACGCCCATTAGATCTCCCGCTGTCAACAAAAAGCCACCACTAGCGTAAAATCGTAACGTTATAAGGAAAATACAATCTGCAGTTATTGATCTATTCCTGCAAAAACACACTTCATCGAATCTAATGGAATAACGAGGAAAAATATAATTACACACTCACGTTGTTTTATTTTCGATGTTGGATCGTATATTTTCTAAAATGACCGAAGCACTCTGTTTGGACATTCTAAATCGAGTGTAAAATTCAGCGTCATTCCAATATTCAAAACTTCTTCTGGTATGAAAACTCCTTACTCTTGATACACGAATAACTATGTAATAGTATTCTTCATCAGTAGCATCAATAATATCATCTAAATCACCATCCATTGTCCTTAATTAATCGCAACTCCAAAAATTAATTAATTTAAACAAGCCGGAACAGAATCAACAACCAAAACAATCACTTCTCACACAAAATTGACATTTCTCGAGGATAAAGCCTCAATCATACTGAACGCAACGGACCGGATTGAAATGTCAAAAAGAGTTTCATTACAGAGAAATTGTATTGAAGTGGTTATACTGGACGCAACGCAACGGAACGGACCGGATCAAAGTTTCAAAACTTTGGAAGAACTTGAAGGAACCGACGGCGACGACGACGTTCGATTCCATCATTATAACCAGCACAATTCCATAGCGTTAACTCTCCATTCCGTTGCTTGCTTTCCGTTGCGTCCAGTATAATTGAGGCTTAAGCCTCACGGCTTAGAGTAAAGCGCTCACATTTGGCAGCTTAAGCTAAGGCGATATTTGAGCTCAGTTTAAGAGAAAACCTCCACTGTGGAACACCAAAAACATTTAAGCGGAAGCTTAACTCAACTTCGAGGTTTAAGCTTTCACTGTGGAATCGGGCATTAATTTGAAGAAAGATAGTGTGTTTTTTTTACGAGCTTAACCTAAAAAATTCGCAAAAGTAAAAAAAACGGGGTTTTGACAATAATGGTGTAAATACAATTGGGGCGAGAACTACAGCGACGAACACAACCACACCGATATTCGCGGCGAAATTCGTCGTATGAATACAATTAGAGCGAAGCGAAATGATATCAGGTGCAGCAACTTTGTTCGTGTTGTTACCTGTCAACATTATTTCTGTTTTTTAAACGGGTATAAAATGTTTTAATTTGATTTTGCTTGAAAGTAATTTTTTAAGATCATGAGGGCGGTGCAAAAAATAATTTGTATTCAAAAAATTTTATCAATTTTGTACATGGAGCATTTAATTTATGAGGTTTTAGAACATTCGAATAAAAGAAATAGAAAATGGGCCGCCGTAAGAGAAATGAATCGATCAAGAGACCAAGAAGAATTTTTCCAAGTTTCATATAAACAATTTAAATAAAAAGACCCGGAGCATTTTTTTCTGGCATTTTTTTTATAAAAATAGCAACATACACAAAGTAATAAATAAATGTTTCTATATTAATATATTACTTTGTAAAAAAATAAACAAAAACTTAAATGCAACAACGCAGGTTTATTTATATATATATAAATAAAAATGTAATTTAAAAAAAAACAACCAAAAAAACACCAATTTTAAATTTATTACAAAATGTAAACAAAATTTAAAACTTTAACGTCAACAGTCAAGAAAAAGTGTCAAATGTGTTTTTCTCAGTTGACCAACTTGGAGCGGCGACCACAAATTAGAAAATAGATTGATTTCATCGCTGTGGTTTGCGCCGTAGCCGAGGTTGTGGTCCGAATTATATGCAACTTCATATGAACCAGTGTATTCTTATCGTGTTTGACAGTCGCGGCGAAATTAGTTTCGCCGGTCGCCCCAATTGTATTTACACCATAAAACAAAAAATTGAGCTCGGATCCGAAAAAGTTAAATGTGAAAGTTATAGGTATTAAAATTATCTTTCAATTGATGTAGTAAAAAATATTGGTTAGTGTCTTATACATGGAGAAAAATGCTAAAAACCGGTAAAAATCGCGTCTTTTTCATTTATTTGTTGCTTTTTATTGATGCGACCTAGAAACTTTTTACTTGGTAAAAATGTTGTGTGGGCAATCTGAGAACTCATATTTTATCTTGACTCGAAATTTTGCAAAATATGGGTGATATTTGGATTTTTGTAAAAGAAAGCGTTTTCGTGAAATCCTTCGTCTACAGCTCCTCGACCTGGTAGGACATTTTTTCGAAGCTCTCTTTCTTCGTTAAGAGTTGTACTATTATGCACTATTATTTAACATTTGAGTTTTTCAATTTTATAAACAAAAAACTCCACCGCAAAAAAGGCAAGTTTTTTTGCCGCAAAAAAGATAAGTTTTTTTACTGCAAGTTTTTTATTTCATTATTTTTCGACTCTAAACTACTATTTAATAAAAGTTTATATTCTTTTTACTAATTTGAAAATAAAAAAAAAATTAACCGTACGACCGTCAACAGCGAAGACATTTTTTTAAATTACGGGGCCTTTTTCCTTCGTTAAATACTTCACAGGTATATTGTTGTTCAATACTTACTGTACTACATACATACAAGTTGTTATTGACGTCTTAACAGCACGGATCATGTGCAATTTCATCTTTTACGTTTTTACGGTTAAGTTCGCCAATGCAATTCCGTAAAAAAAAACACACTACCTTTCTTCAAATTAAGTGTTCTACACGCCCTGCCTTCAATTGTCTGAAAATTAACATTGTGAATCCGTAGATTGATTGGACTATAATTCACTTTCTTACCACTGCGATAGAAAAAACGCAACAAAACAGTGAGTAAATAAGTCATGGCAACCACGATGTCGATGTTTAATAGTTTTGCTGTCGATATATCTGCGATGCATCGTCCTCCAAAACATCGATGTTTGCCTACAATGTATCGATGTTTTGCAAATATCCTAATAAAGACGCAAGTCCTTAAATATCCATAAAAATATCACCATATTCCATCACCAATAATATTAAAAAAGATCCCTAGCCATGGCACCTTCATGCATTTCAAGGAAAAAATGACTTTGTTACAAGCATTACTTTTTCCTAATGCAATCGTGCTTTGTAGAATTATCCAAACAAAAGGTTTCAGGGCCGCTGATGTCGCACTTAAATAAGGTGGCCGCGTCGATAAGGTAGAAACTACTACATATATTTTTTAAATTTCATTATCGATGGCGCAGATTTCTTATCGACCAACCCATACCATTTGTCTCCCTTTATGTTGTTTTCTCTTTTCCTCTTATTGATTAAATTATAATTTTTATTTTCTTAAATATATCCCTTTTCGTGATAATTACGAGTAAACCTGGCATTGCTGCCCTTATAAGCTTTATAATGCCAGCTGATAATGGCATTAAATTATGGATGCCACTTGTGAGTTTGGTGTTTTCGCGATCGCGGTCGTCGCCCCCTTTTTTCGCGAAATCGCGCGAGTTTAGTGGTTTTTAGGGCCACACAGGGATTAATCATCTTCAGGTATGTATCCTTTGTTTATTTTGCATGGGTTTAAGGTATTTTTTTAGCCCCTTTAAATGTAAAAATGGACAAAATGCATTTGCCGGTGACAACTGTTCATAGTTCATTTTCATATTTTACCATTTATTTCTTAAATTCATTCAAATTATTCACTTAATTACTAATTGTGGCCTTATTACTAATGTACTAATTCATTGAGTTATAATTAAGATATGCAATTCATTGATATTTTAATCTTTTTTTATACGTAGTGTTGTTGTTTTGTTTACATTTTCGATTTCTTACATTTCAGTTTTTCTTGGATTCTTAAATATAACTTATTTTTTCTTATTTTAGATCCTTCATGGGTACATTTGAGAGTGGAGAAGCCTAGGATGAGGATGAATTTTAAGGTATTATTTATATAATTGTTAGAGAACCTTTTAAATATTTGTTTTCTTTTTAGGCTCATAAGTCCTGTGCTAGACACAGGGCTTCAGACTCGGTTTAGTCTTCATCAAAATGCATCTGGTTGTAATTACAATAATTTGTTTAATCGTCCCCTCAATTTATTTTTATTCGTTATAAATCCTTGGTTTTTGTTGTAATAAAAGACTTTAAATTTAATTGATTTTGACGGTTGCGTGGCGCGAACCTATATTACCCTAAAAACTAGCTTGCCTTGGCTGTAGAAGGTTCAAAACGAAGAAGGTGCATTAGCAATAGCACCCTTTTGCTCCTCTTTAGACTCTTCAAGCCGCTGTAGAAATGTAGCAGCCCTCGCTAACTTTTACCGCTTTTACCTACATACACCTCTTTTCCCCAAGCTAGCCAACTCGGCCCATCCCAGGCCCGCTATGTACATACCTAACCTTCGTTAATAAATAGAACACACAGTCGGTGTTGCTGGGAACATATAACACCTTACAGATAAACCCAAGGTTCATCGAAATCTACTGACGCACTATCCAGAGTAACCTAAACTTACTAGTAGACATTGCATTCTGACTTGAACGACATAACGTACTAACGGTTAAAAGGGTTAGACTTGGCCATGCGACATGCAACGATAAATAAAATCAAAAATAAAAATTATTTTATATATGTACCTACTACTGTGTCCAAAAAATAAGGTGACATTGTATTTATTTTTAAAATTCTTTATTTATTCTTCCAAATCAATTTCATCCCCTTCAAATTAATCCCCTCCCGATGCAATGCACTTATGCCAACGGATTTTCCAATTTTCGAAACACTGATTGTAGTCACTTTCCGGGACGGCCTTCAGTTCCGTCTGCGCTGCGTGTTGAATCTTCTCTATCGTATCAAAACGGTGTCCCCGGAGCGGTCTTTTGAGCTTGCTGAACAGCCAGACGTCGCACGGCGCCAGATCAGGTGAATACGGTGGTTGCGGAACGATATGGGTTGAGTTTTTGGCGAAATGATCACGAATTACGAGTGCAGTATTCAAAAAAATTCAATGTTTTCGGTACCAGTCGAGATTTGACGCAAAGCATCCTTTAAAATGGTATTGACCGATCCTTTCGACCAAATCTTCGATGTGTTGAACGTGAGCTTCGTCGGTTGAGGTTTATGGTCGCCCAGGACGCTCTTCGTCTTCGACACGTTCACGGCCGGCTTGGAACTCACTATACCACTTGTAAAAAAATTTTTTATACATAGCCTCATCACCAAAGACTTTCTGCACCATCCTCAACGTATCCGCAGCAGAAAATTGTTTCCGCAAAACAAAATTTAATGCAAATTCTATGCTCAACAAATTTCGACATCGCAAAAAAACGAAAAACTCACTTTTAGCAGCTCACAAAACTACGCGTATCTCAAACACTAATGAATATTTTGACATGTAAATGTGACATAGATGTCACTGACAGTACTACCAACCTAAAAAAATATCCTCCAAATCCTTCGACGCGCGCAGTTTAAATGTCACCTTATTTTTTGGACACAGTAGTATGTACCTATATCAATAATAATACAATTATCCGTAAAAATTTCAAATTTCTACGAACTAAAATACCTGAGAAAAAAATCTAAAAATTTATCACCTTTTCGCTAAAAAAGTGAAATAATCCCTTCAAACCCATTTCATTTCTCAAGATAACAAATACATCGTTGTAGCCAAATTTCCCATTAAAGTTGTCTCGCCCCCTTTTTCCCCCCCATTGTTAAATTTCAGCCATGGGCCACGAAATCATCATCACTTTTTCATCCACCTTGCCCTTCCTGAACAAAACAATAGGAATAAGCGCATAGGAATCTATTTTTAGACCCGCAACCACTAAAGTCAAAGTCGCAGCTTCTGATTTTTTTTTCAAATGCGCAAAGGGCTTTCACAAAAATAAGAAAAAGTTTATTTCGGGAACTAACCATATATAGCGGGGCATAAGACCCGGCGATATTAGCGCCCCAGTTCGTGGTGCCGTAACTGGAAGTTAATTTGACTCGCGTTTGTCCATATCTACCAGGGAGACTATTCAAGGAGATATAACGATTTTATGTTTACGCCTAACCTAAAAAATCAGCTTCTAAATTGGATTTATATCGATGCAATTTTTCGTATTTAACCGATTAATGAATTTTTATTAATTTCCAATGAATTTTTTTTGCATTGCTTCATTTTCAGGTAAAACTCAGCTAACTTCATGTGGGGCACGTCAGCTTTAGGCGACATCTGTGGCTAAAAATGAACTAGAAGTTTAGTTTCTGCTACCCATCCATTTCCGGTTATATTCCCCATAAGAGTTATATCTCCTTGTATAGTCTCCCTGTATTCAGGATCCACTTAAAAATCAATAAAAGAAAACATTAATAAGAGTCATCACAATAAATACACTCACCTGTTTGGCAGCTATCACAAATGGATCATCTAGAGCACCTGCAACTGTAGCACACCGGTTCAACCTAAAATTTAATAAGTAAAATTAGAAATTAATAACTTATCAGATATAGTAGACAAATAAATGTAAACATGAACAAATTGGTAAACAAACACATAACCTCACATTTGACATAGATAACACTTAAATGTAAACATTAAATATAAACATTAACTTAAGAAACTCACATCACGATTAGATTATAATGTTAGTTATTTCAAATTATTTCCAAGTACTTAAAAATAGGATTAAATCAATTATACTATTTAAACTTACCCTTACAAAACACTTATTTGCTGCATCCATCACATCACTATACACAACAAAGAAAGCTGAAAAAAAGAGCAAATGGTGGATGGAGCAACTAAGAGAATTATAAGAGGAATGTTTCGAATTAACGGCCAAGTTAGAGAAGTCATGTAGGCATTTATACATATGTATAAATTCCAGAAAATACTTTGAAAAAGCTCTCACTGTTCTTTTGATAGTAATACGCGCGAGTTAAGTTTAACAAATACATCGTTGTAGCCAAATTTCCCATTAAAGTTGTCTCGCCCCCTTTTTCCCCCCCATTGTTAAATTTCAGCCATGGGCCACGAAATCATCATCACTTTTTCATCCACCTTGCCCTTCCTGAACAAAACAATAGGAATAAGCGCATAGGAATCTATTTTTAGACCCGCAACCACTAAAGTCAAAGTCGCAGCTTCTGATTTTTTTTTCAAATGCGCAAAGGGCTTTCACAAAAATAAGAAAAAGTTTATTTCGGGAACTAACCATATATAGCGGGGCATAAGACCCGGCGATATTAGCGCCCCAGTTCGTGGTGCCGTAACTGGAAGTTAATTTGACTCGCGTTTGTCCATATCTACCAGGGAGACTATTCAAGGAGATATAACGATTTTATGTTTACGCCTAACCTAAAAAATCAGCTTCTACATTGGATTTATATCGATGCAATTTTTCGTATTTAACCAATTAATGAATTTTTATTAATTTCCAATGAATTTTTTTTGCATTGCTTCATTTTCAGGTAAAACTCAGCTAACTTCATGTGGGGCACGTCAGCTTTAGGCGACATCTGTGGCTAAAAATGAACTAGAAGTTAAGTTTCTGCTACCCATCCATTTCCGGTTATATTCCCCATAAGAGTTATATCTCCTTGTATAGTCTCCCTGTATTCAGGATCCACTTAAAAATCAATAAAAGAAAACATTAATAAGAGTCATCACAATAAATACACTCACCTGTTTGGCAGCTATCACAAATGGATCATCTGGAGCACCTGCAGCTGTAGCACACCGGTTCAACCTAAAATTTAATAAGTAAAATTAGAAATTAATAACTTATCAGATATAGAAGACAAATAAATGTAAACATGAACAAATTGGTAAACAAACACATAACCTCACATTTGACATAGATAACACTTAAATGTAAACATTAAATATAAACATTAACTTAAGAAACTCACATCACGATTAGATTATAATGTTAGTTATTTCAAATTATTTCCAAGTACTTAAAAATAGGATTAAATCAATTATACTATTTAAACTTACCCTTACAAAACACTTATTTGCTGCATCCATCACATCACTATACACAACAAAGAAAGCTGAAAAAAAGAGCAAATGGTGGATGGAGCAAATAAGAGAATTATAAGAGGAATGTTTCGAATTAACGGCCAAGTTAGAGAAGTCATGTAGGCATTTATACATATGTATAAATTCCAGAAAATACTTTGAAAAAGCTCTCACTGTTCTTTTGATAGTAATACGCGCGAGTTAAGTTTCCATTTACCTTGGAAACTAAAAAAAATATATTTAAAATAAAACACACTACATTCAACTTTAAACTTTATAAATTTTATTTTAATAATTTTAAAAGCGCTACATCGAACAGCACGATTTAATTGACAAAACTAGAGTTACAATTATTCTCAAGATTAAAACGGTCGCACAGGTAAAATTAAGAATCAAAATGCTGACTTTAGGTCTATAAGTTAAAATTAGACGTTAGTGTTAAATTACTTTACTATATTCTAAAAATTGTAAAGGAAATTGTCTAGACATACCTATGGAATAAGCATTTGACCGGTGGGACAATGTTTAAACAGAAAACTAATTATTAAAATATCAGCACGTGTATTTTATATGATGTGATATTGTGGGAAATATGTAACTCCTCCACCATAAGAATGAAGCGAGGGCCACAGGAACTGACTGCTTGGGATGATTCGTTGATAGCCCATCTGATGCTGGATCGATGTCTCCACACTAGGTAACATATCATGGCCAGGATTATAATACTACCCAAACGAAGAATAGTTCGCCCATGTTATTTTATTTCAATTTTTTTTAAACAATTTTGAATACCTTTACTTTAGTTTGTTTTCAATTTTAAGGATTATATTTAATAAAGATTATAATTTTTTTTCTGTTTTGGTTGTCTTTAATGCAATTAATAATGAATAAAATAAATGGTTAAAAAAAAAATTTAAAAAAAATTCTTTTCATTAACTAAAAAATGTACTGAAAAGTAAAAAATAAAAAATATTTTAAAGAAAGCGTGAAATTTCAATTTTAATGAAAAAGTTAATTAAAAGAATGGCGCATTTTTCATCAAAAAATTCATTTCATTGAAATCTTCAAATCATTGAAATTAACACAGCAAAAAATTGAGGGTTATTGTAAATCTCACGCGATTTACAGTTATATCTTCAATTTTTGATGAAAAATGCGCCATTCTTTTAATTAACTTTTTCATTAAAATTGAAATTTCACGCTTTCTTTAAAATATTTTTTATTTTTTACTTTTCAGTAGATACATTTTTTAGTTAATGAAAAGAATTTTTTTTAAAAATTTTTTTTAACCATTTATTTTATTTTCTACTTTTTAGTTTATTATATGTATTCCGCCATTTTATGATGGCAATTCTATTAGATTTAAAATTACGTCACACAGTTTACTGTATTCATTTGATACCCATGTCGTGGGCTCGGTGGAACATAATTGCAGAAACGGCCGCCATCTCGGAACCGTCTTCTTGATTTTTTTACAAAAAGGTCAGATTGCATTTAGTACTTATACATGATGAGTTGAACTCAAGTTGAACCCCAGTCTAACTACATGTAAACGGGAGTCGAGTTGGGTTAAGGTTGACTGAGCTTGACTCAGCTCTGCTACCTGGGTTTAGTTGAAATTATGCATACGGACATGAGTTCAGTTGAGTAGTTGAATTTAGTTGACAGCAGCATCTCTGTGTTTGTTTGTGATTTTTTGTAACGTGTATTGCTTCTTTATTATCAACTCACCCTTAACTCAACTATTCATTTCATCATTCATACACATTAACCACCCGAACTACGAGTGTGTGCAAAATTGGAAGTTGATCGGTTATATTTTCTACTTTTTAGTCTAAGCTTTCCTCAATTTAGTGTTGGCCGCCATTTTGAATTTGGAATGACGCCACATAGCTTATTGTGTTCTACCTGTCATATCCTTGATACCCATGTCAGAGGGCCGCGGAGCACAATTTCAAAAATCGGGCGCCATTTTGGAACCGCCATCTTGATATTTTTACAAAATGGCCAGACTGCATTGTCATCCAAACTAAACGTGTATGCAAAATTTCAGCTCTATCCGAAACCGGGAAGTGGGTCAAATTTAACTTCCAAGATTTGACGACAAACAGTGTAAGTGTTGGCCGCCATTTTGAATTTGGAATGACGCCACATAGCTAATTGTGTTCTACATGTCATATCCTTGATACCCATGTCAGAGGGCCGCGGAGCACAATTTCAAAAATCGGGCGCCATTTTGGAACCGCCATCTTGATATTTTTACAAAATGGCCAGACTGCATTGTCATCCAAACTAAACGTGTATGCAAAATTTCAGCTCTATCCGAAACCGGGAAGTGGGTCAAATTTAACTTCCAAGATTTGACGACAAACAGTGGCACAATTTCAAAAATCGGGCGCCATTTAGGAACCGCCATCTTGATATTTTTACAAAATGGCCAGATTGCATTGTCATCCAAACTAAACGTGTATGCAAAATTTCAGCTCTATCCGAAACCGGGAAGTGGGTCAAATTTAACTTCCAAGATTTGACGACAAACAGTGGCACAATTTCAAAAATCGGGCGCCATTTAGGAACCGCCATCTTGATATTTTTACAAAATGGCCAGATTGCATTGTCATCCAAACTAAACGTGTATACAAAATTTCAGGTCTATCCGAAACCGGGAAGTGGGTCAAATTTAACTTCCAAGATTTGACGACAAACAGTGTAAGTTAAATAAAAGAATTTAAATAAAATAAATGGTTAAAAATTTTTTTAAAAAAAATTCTTTTCATTAACTAAAAAATGTACTGAAAAGTAAAAAATAAAAAATATTTTAAAGAAAGCGTGAAATTTCAATTTTAATGAAAAAGTTAATTAAAAGAATGGCGCATTTTTCATCAAAAATTGAAAATATAACTGTAAATCGCGTGAGATTTACAGTAACCCTCAATTTTTTGCTTTGTTAATTTCAAATTCTAACAAAATTTTTTGATGAAAAATGCGCCATTCTTTTAATTAACTTTTTCATTAAAATTGAAATTTCACGCTTTCTTTAAAATATTTTTTATTTTTTACTTTTCAGTACATTTTTTAGTTAATGAAAAGAATTTTTTTTAAAAAATTTTTTAACCATTTATTTTATTTTCTACTTTTTAGTTTATTATATGTATTCCGCCATTTTATGATGGCAATTCTATTAGATTTAAAAGTACGTCACACAGTTTACTGTATTCATTTGATACCCATGTCGTGGGCTCGGTGGAACATAATTGCAAAAACGGCCGCCATCTCGGAACCGTCTTCTTGATTTTTTTACAAAAAGGTCAGATTGCATTTAGTACTTATACATGATGAGTTGAACTCAAGTTGAACCCAAGTCTAACTACATGTAAACGGGAGTCGAGTTGGGTTAAGGTTGACTGAACTCGACTCAGCTCTGCTACCTGGGTTTAGTTGAAATTATGCATACGGACATGAGTTCAGTATTTGAGTATTTGAATTTAGTTGACAGCAGCATCTCTGTGTTTGTTTGTGATTTTTTGTAACGTGTATTGCTTCTTTATTATCAACTCACCCTTAACTCAACTATTCATCTCATCATTCATACACATTAACCACCCGAACTACGAGTGTGTGCAAAATTGGAAGTTGATCGGTTATATTTTCTACTTTTTAGTCTATTATAAGCTTTCCGCAATTTAGTGTTGGCCGCCATTTTGAATTTGGAATGACGCCACATAGCTTATTGTGTTCTACCTGTCATATCCTTTCATTTGATACCCATGTCAGAGGGCCGCGGACCACAATTTCAAAAATCGGGCGCCATTTTGGAACCGCCATCTTGATATTTTTACAAAATGGCCAGATTGCATTGTCATCCAAACTAAACGTGTATGCAAAATTTCAGCTCTATCCGAAACCGGAAAGTGGGTCAAATTTAACTTCCAAGATTTGACGACAAACAGTGTAAGTGTTGTCCGCCATTTTGAATTTGGAATGACGCCACATAGCTTATTGTGTTCTACCTGTCATATCCTTTCATTTGATACCCATTTCAAAGGGCCGCGGAGCACAATTTCAAAAATCGGGCGCCATTTTGGAACCGCCTTCTTGATATTTTTACAAAATGGCCAGATTGCATTGTTATCCAAACTAAACGTGTATGCAAAATTTCAGCTCTATCCGAAACCGGGAAGTGGGTCAAATTTAACTTCCAAGATTTGACGACAAACAGTGTAAGTAAAATAAAAGCGGGCGCCATTTTGGAACCGCTATCTTGATATTTTTACAAAATGGCCAGATTGCATTGTCATCCAAACTAAAGGTGTATGCAAAATTTCAGCTCTATCCGAAACCGGGAAGTGGGTCAAATTTAACTTCCAAGATTTGACGACAAACAGTGCAAGTTAAATAAAAGAATTTAAAAAGGCATTGTTTCTAGAGTTTTGAAATAAAAATAAGATGGGCGAACTATTCTTCGTTTACATTATGTCGCTACGTTGTTTGGTTTTGATTTCTAGTACATCCATGGCTTCCTTCGTTTGGAACTGGTATCTTTTGCAGTTTTTGCAGGTTAAGTTTCTCAATTGTAGATTTTGGTACTATTTTTTTTTATGTGGCAGTGCTAAGCTCAGGAGTCACCCTTTGTACTACTAGTCCGTAATGTCATTTGTCACGTCATGGTGCAATGTCTAGCAGTAAGCTTAGTACGGGGGAGGGGTAGGGGGTATAGGTTAAGGGTTAAAAGGTATGGGGGTATTGAAGAATATGGTGATGAATCCTGCGTTGAACTCTTGGATGTTGTAGGAGCTCGGAAATACTGACTGCGAGAGATTATTCCACAGTCGAGTTGTTCTATTAACAAACGAATTCATATCTTGTTGAGTGCGTGAAAAGGGTAGTTGCAGGTGAAGGGAATGAGACGAGTGGGCTAATCTGGTGTTGCGGGTATAATATTGACGTGGAGGCAGGAGAGCGTTTAACTCGGAGGAACAGTCACTATGATAGTAGCGATAAAATTTTGTCAGTGCTGCTACATTCCTACGGTGGCTCAGGGGGTCGATGGTGGAGCAGGCGGTGTCGTCATCAATTAACTTGAGTGCCCTTTTTTGCACCTTATCTAACCATGCCAAGGTGGTTATTGGGGCGCCGCCCCAAACGAGGGAGTTATATTTGAGAAAAGGCCGAATGTAGGATTTATAAATAACAGCACGGTCCGATGGCTGGAGGAGGAACTTGCACTTCTTAAGAAATCCCAAGCACTGGAATGCTTGTTTGGCGATTTGGAATATGTGGTCATTCCATCGCAAGTCTTTGGCTAATGTCACGCCTAAGATGTGTAGGGATGGGTCGGCCATTAGTTGAACTTCACCCACTTTCAAAGGTGGAGAGGTTTTGAACTTCTTTTTGGAGATAAGACAGTACTTGGTTTTGTCGGAGTTGAATTCAACAAGATTCTTCTCTCCCCACTTTAGAATCAGTTTAATGTCGTAATTAATCGACTTGGACATTAGTTCGCGATCATCAAGACAGGATCTGACAAGAGTCTGTCTTGTATCGACGCTGTACGAGTAACGTAGTGTACCGTCGTCAGCGAAGCTGAGAAGTGGGTTGGAGAGGATTGAAAGAAGGTCATTTATAAATATGAGAAATAAGGCCGGTGATAAAATTGACCCCTGGGGGACCCCCGCAGAGATCGGGTGGGATGCGGATTTGACGCCTTCCAATACTACTTTGATTGAACGGCCAAAAAGGAAACTCTCAATCCACTTCTGTAGAAGTCAGTCAACTCCAGTAGCTTTGAGTTTAGCTAACAGGGCTGGGTGCCAAACTCTATCGAAAGCCTTGGAGATATCTAGAGCTACCAGACTAGACTCACCGGATCCATGCAGATTACGGCTGAGGTGTTCTGTAAGACAGACTAAAAGATCGCCAGTGGATCCTTCTTGTCGGAAGCCATACTGTCTGTCGTTTATGAGTAGATTGGATTCTAGATATCCCATAAGCTTTTTTTTGATTATCGTCTCCATGGTTTTGGAGAGAATAGAAGTAATTGCTATTGGGCGGTAATTGGAGGGAAGGCTGGAATCACATTTTTTCGGTATGGGCTAAACATGGGCAAGTTTCCAAGAGTCGGGATAAACTCCGGAGAAATATGACAGGGAAAATAATTTGCGCAGAGGTTTAGCCAAAGGTGAGGCACATTGTTTTAAGTCGATAGGGGGTATATTATCGGGTCCAGTGGATTTGTTGGCATCGAGCTCTTTGAGGCACTTGTACACCTCTCGAGTCCTGAAAAAAAACCCTGTCCATTGAATGGGCGTTACGCTCGGAAACAGGGGGTAACACATCAGTTTCGAGTAAAGAAGAATTCGAAGCGAGCATTGATGCTAATAAATTGGCCTTGGATTTTCTGTCTGTTATTACCTTATCTTTTATTGAAGATGATCGGATGAATGTATGTTTCTTCTCAATAGACGTTTGGGTTGTCTCTATATGTTATTTGGTTGATGTTGACTTCGCAGTCTCGAAAATTGATTAGAATGGTTCCTTTAACGGTTTGGTTCTTTACTCCGCAGGTAGATTGGACGGTTATCTCGGGCGAGTTTATAAGCAATATGTAATTTGGTTCCGGTTGGATGATTGCTGTGTGTGTCTCTATTTCTTCCATGTTGCAGGATGCAGGTTTGTTCTCCATTAGTTTACCGATGCAAGAAGAATGGTTGAGCTTCTTTTGATGAATTGACTCTTTGCAGTAGAAAACTTCTATCCTTGGACAAACTTCGTTCAAATATTGAATATTTTGGGAGTTAAGGATTAAGGGTTCGGATATTATTTGTTTGGTTTGATTTACAGGTATTGGGATTATATGAAATAAGGAATAATTTTCATCTTCTAAAATTGGAACTCGAACGTTGAAAATGATATTAGAACCGTTATAGTAAGCTTGTAACTCAAGTAATTGGTAAACATGTTCTTCTGATTTCAAATCAATGGATTGATTGAGAAGTCTGTGCCGAATGTCGTGCAATTCATTTGGACTTAAAATGTGTTTTGGAATAATATTTATTTTTGAAAGAACTATTGCCTCTGCGAGATTTGTAAGGTGGTTTGCTAAAATGCCTATATTATAATTTATTTGATTTAAATACTTAATATAGAGAAATAATTTTTCATTCGTTTTTAATATATTTTCTTCTTGTTCTTGGTAGCGTCGTAGGTATTTTTCAATATCATCTTGTTCCCTATTAATATGGTCTGTCAGATTTTCGAATCTTTTAATCATTTGCTCAATTCAATTCGCGTTTCCTTTTGCTTTAAATTTATATCTTCTATTTGTTGAATAAGTTTTTCTGCGTCATTCGCATCTAAAGTCCCTGTGATACTTTTAATAACGGTGCCTTATCCGTTAACTAAACCTCTCTTAACCCGGAAACTAGGGGTTAATGATTTTAGTTTTTGTTCGGTTTCTCTTAACTTAATTTTTGTTATTTCTATCGAGCTCTTAATCTTCTCATAGTTATCTAAAGCTGTTATTGAATTTTCTAATTTCCTAATGCTTTCTGTGTACTTTTCTAACCTTACAATATGTATAAAATTGTCGTACGTCCGTATAAGTCGTGGTGTACCAAGTCGTAATGGTAATATTCCTTGTGTGTTCGTCAAGTCCTGTATTTCGAGTTGTGCGCTAAGTACAGGTTCTTCCCTGTTCTCGTTTAACTTGTCTATATTTTTTCTTACTATGTTTTCTAATTTATCTTTTATTTAGGGTACAATGTGCTTTTGTACTCATTTAATTTTATCAAATATTCGTGTTCATTATTATAATTAGTTTCCTTATTAAATTCGGAGGTCCTACCATAAAATAATTCGTACGGCGTATACCTGGTCGTCGAATTTATTGCATTATTATAAGTTATTGCTACTTCATTTAAAATGTCATCATGATCTAATTCCTGATGGGTTTCCTTATATTTTTCTAAAACTATCCTATACATTTCGGTCAAAGTAGAGTGTAACCGCTCTACTGGAGCATTACTGCTTGTTTGTTGGAAACTTGTAAAATGAACTTTTATATTATACTGCTTACAAAAATCTTTGAATATGTTTCCAGAGAACTCTGATCCTTGAGCGCATACTAGTTTCAATGTTTAGTGTAAACAGATGCGAACTTAGAAAATTTGTCAATAATACTTAAGACTACCTTATTGTTAATAGAATAGATATCTATATGAATTATATCGAATGGTTTGTTTGGTGTTTCCGGTTTTCAAATTTTGGTTTCGGGGGGTGCCTATCATATTTGAGTCTTTGGCATTTCTCACAATTGTTCACAGTTTGTATAGTTCTATTCTTCATAAAGGGAAAGAAATATTCTCGTTTTAAGTGCAAGAGAGTCTCGTTAATTCCTCTGTGATTGTTCTTTTGATGATAGTCGTTGATGATTGCGTCTTGCTCATCGACATTGGTAATATCGGTAAGAAATTCTTTGCTTCTGATTAATCTATAAGCTCTGCTTTGCGAAAAATACTTGGAATATACGGTTTGTATGATAGGGAAAGTTTCATCGTCAGATAAAATTGCTGTGAGCTTATTAGGTGCCAGGTATCTTTTAAATAAATCAAGTAAGGATTCTTCAATATAATTTGACTTACGTATAATGCGACGTAGTTTATTACGGAATGGGGCTTCTACGGACGTTGTAGGCGTTTCGCTTGATTTTTCGATGATCATTTGTAGATTGAACTCATTTAGGGGTTTTTGAGATATTGGAATTCCATCATCTAAGTTTTCTTCGGCGGAATGAATGAATGGATACATCGTCATTTAGTTCATTGGCGTTGATCTCTACTTGTTTGGGATTTTCTGCAGTTAATTTTATTCTGCTTAAAGCATCTGCATTTGTGTTTTGCGTACCGCGTTTGTACACAATTTCATAATCAAATTCTTTTAAGTTAAGTCTCCATCGTACCAGTTTTGAATTTGGCTCTTTTAGACTCATTAACCATGTTAATGGTTTATGATCAGTGACAATTTCGAATTTGTGTCCATACAGATATGGACGAAAATACTTCGTAGCCCATACAATCGCTACGCCGACCCGATATAAACTAATAGATTTCAAGCTAAAAAGAAAAAATAATAAATAAAAAATGATTATAAAAAATTACCTGCACATAGTCCTGAAACCCAGTCCGCTTCCTTCCTAAAAATAAATAAAAAATTCAAAAATAATATTTTAAAACAAAAATAGTAAACACTTACCTAAACTTAATGTCACCCAGTTAATAATAAAAAAAGCTTTAAAGAAAGCTTTAATCATAAAATTGGTCGAAACTCCAACCACTGTAAAATGATCGTGCCGTGGTGAAAAAGCTCCACCAAGCGCCATCTTTCATTTCGACAGAGGAAGAGAAATAAAAGTTCTTGCACCGAAGGAAACTGGTCAGTCGATCAGACGAAGTCGTCAGAGAGGCTATCAACGCGTATACGTATATTAGGGATTTAGATATTGTCTGGGTTTTTACCGGCAATCTTAAAAGGTTAGACAGGCGTAACAAAAAAAAACTTTTATTAATTTTTTAATTGTACTTTTGGTGATGGATGTCGTATCCCGACAAATTTTTCACAATTAAATATTAGGGCGTAAATAATTGTCGGGTTTTCACCGACAATTCCTGTGTCAGGTTTAGAAAAAATATACTGAATATACGTCATAACCACTGGTGGCGGATATCACGGTTTATAAAAAACTAACATAAAACATTGATTAGGGCGTAGATAATTGTCGGGTTTTCACCGACAATTACTTTGTTAGGTTTAACATATAAAAAGTACTAACAACGTAGTTGTGTGGACGCCAAAGTTGGTGGAGGTTTTTTTTTGCTATAAGTCGAATATCGACTATAATATTTTATCCTCTATCAGAGATTTGCTGTTTAGGAATCTCTGTTGAGGAATTTAAATTAAATAAATCAGCACAAATTCGTGTGTTCGGGTTGTCCATAGTGACTATAACCATTTTATCCTCTATCAGAGATTTTCTGTTTAGGAATCTCTGTTAAGGAATTAAATTCAAACAAATCCCTTATATATCGTATGATCGGGATTTTAAATGATTTTTGATAACTCACAGCTAGTGATTAGCAGAAATCATAAGTTTCCTATTTAGTCAAGTTCTAAACCGTAAGAACTTTCAAGTCGAATCTCGACTAAAAACAAAATTTTTGTTAAAAACAAAACTTAGCTAACCAGGTTGAGCGAAATTCGCTCTATTTTAATTATCTAAATTTCCAATATTGAATCGTAACAAAGTTGCGTATACATAGATCCATAGCGTATGAAAGGCTTTGACCCTGTTTTAAGAAGTCCAAACCAGTGGCAGGTAAAAAACATTATAGGCTGTAAATTAAAAAAGGACAGCAAAAAAGGGAGAAGACTGCGAATAAATCGCCATTTCTCCTGTATGCACTGAATACTGCGAATAAATCGCCATTTCATCCTGTGTGCACTGAATCCCGCAAGGTCATACAGATCTAAGTCGGGTTACAGTGGAAGCACAAGCGATTAACGAAAACAATTATTGGTCAGCTACAGCAGCTGGAATACAACCGGGACACTGTGGTGACCTAATTATATTCTGAATAGAGAAATAAGGAACAAAAGTAAAGAACATTGAATTTGAAATATAGATTGAATGATTTACTAATAATTACATTTTCAGATAAATAAAGGCAGCAGTAATAGTATAAGTAGTTATAAGCAATTTGAAATTTAAAAACTTAAAAATTGAATATTAAAGTAAAGTAGAGTTTAGAGGAATTTAGAATTAATTAGAAGTGTAATTTGTAGGAGATAATATAAGTATTTTAAACCATTTTTATCTTTGATTCCGCAACCTTTAACCATTACAGAAAGCTAAAGTAAAAGAAAGGTAAATATTGTGGGTTCTTCAATTTGGAAGAACTTAAAGTTTATAATAAAAATAAATTTTCTTATTATTACGGCTTGCGCCGTAACATTGGTCCTTCGAGCCGGATAAAAATGGTCAAATAGTTATATCCTATAAATTCACAATTAGATAAAAATTAGTAAATCATTCAAACGTTTAAGTATTTTCGGGATTATTTTGGTTTAGTAGTTGTAGTTCAATTAACGACAAAATGAAAACTACATTAAAAATGCAAGGCACGTTGGAGACACAGCTAAGGCAGACAATCTCCAACTATAATAAGACTTCCAAGCATAGAAGAACGGCAGGTTATATAAAAGGGAAGATCGAAACTATTAAAATAATATGGGAGAGGTTTGAGAGTAATTACCTAGAATTAGGTGCAGCCGATGTTACTAGCATCAAAGACGAAAGTGTCCGGGATGAAGTAATTCGGTACGTACAAGGCACTCAGTTTCAGGAATTTGAGGAATCATACTCAGAATTCATGGGTGACTTGCAAGATGCGCTAGAGGCATGCATTGCTCAGAAAGCTGAAGAATCGAAACAAAAGGTTCAAGTTAGTGAGCAAACAAGCGCACCCAAGGCCATTGTAAAACTTCCGACCATTGAAATTCCAAAGTTCGATGGCCAATATACTTCATGGAGGACTTTCCATGATCGTTTCGTGTCATTGATACACAGTGAAGAACGACTGACAGCAGTCGATAAACTTCATTATTTAAAAAACAGTCTCACAGGGGAAGCTCGAAGAGACTTAGACGCGTTTGATATGACGTCAGAAAATTATGCGCCAGCATGGGAAATATTATGCAAACGCTACAACAAGCGGAGGCTATTAATATACGCCCAATTTAAATTATTATTTAATCAATCGAAGATTAAAAATGAGTCTTATAAAGACATAAGAGCAGTGTTAGATGAACTGCATCGCGTTAAGCATGGCTTACAAGTCCTTAAGGTCGATATTACCAACTGGGATCCCATATTTGTTTATGCAACGGCACAAAGATTGCCGGATAAAACACGAAATCTTTGGGAACAGTTGATTGCTAAATCGGACGATTTGCCGTCGTTAGCAGATTTAAGCAAATTTATGGAAGAAAGGTATCGCAGTTTAGAAGCCACCAAAGATATTAATCAAAATATATCAAATCGAGAAGTTAGAAAGGGTGGCAAGGATCGGAATCGAACTGCGAGTTATCATATAAGCCAACACAATGTTGACAAACAAGGCAGAGATAATTGTTGGCGAGAAAATAAAGAAAGGTATCAACAAAGAGGGTTTGTAAATAATAACAAGGGGGATTATAGAAAGTTGAAAGCCAGGAACGTTCACTGTCTAATGTGCAGACAACAACATTTCCTATCTCAATGCCAAACATTCAAGAGTTTGGACATGAACGCGAGACGGAGATGGCTGACAGAAAATAGGGTGTGTGATAACTGCCTGAGGTCACATCCAAATGCAACATGCACCAGCAGCAATAGGTGTCCCCAATGTGGAAAAAAGCATCATGTGTTGTTGCATGATGGATCCACACAAGAGGGAAGTTGTCAGGGAAAAGTAGATAAGAAAGAGGAGAATCCCAAGAATCAAACTGTTACCAACTGCAATTATAGCAGGAATAACACGCAATCAATGCTAGCGACAGCATTGGTAAAAATTAAGGATGATAAAGGAACTCATCTGACTCTGCGAGCGCTAATCGATCCTGGATCGCAGAGCTCGTTCATAACCGAAACGGCATATCAATCCTTACAAGCGGATACCATACCAGCTGCGTTAGAGGTGACCGGTATAGCATCCGTTCCAGTGGCAACATCAACTAAGATAGCGTGTGTTTCATTGCTGTCCACCATAGACCCTAAGTTTGAGCGCACGTTGCAGGCCTATGTCATCAAAAACATCACTAATGTATTCCCACCGAAAAGAATTGCATGGCAAAACTGGTCACACATTGACGGCCTAGAGTTGGCTGACCCAAATTACACCGAACCAGGTCGAATCGATGTATTATTAGGTGTCGACGTGTACGCAGATATCATACAAAATGGCAAGGGAGTTAACCAATCGCCCGTCGCCCAGAACACCAGCTTAGGTTGGATAATATTTGGCAAAGCAGCTACAAGTGTACATAAGCGAAGTCAATCGAACTTATCCGCATTTACCCTTCAGCAGACGGATACTTTGCAAGAGTTAAATAGTCAAATGAAGAAGTTTTGGGAATGGGAAGAGTTGGACACCGGACGACGTCTAACAGTTGAGGAAGAAATGTGTGAGAAGCACTATGAGGACCACACAAAACGCCATCCAAATGGTCACTATGAAGTTAGCATACCGTTCGTGGGCGGTAGCCCACCCGATCTAGGTGAATCTAGAGGACAAGCAATGTCTAGGCTAGTCCAAATGGAAAGAAAATTGTCTCAGAATGTAGAGCTACGCGAAGCCTACACACAATGTTTGAGGGAGTACATTGATTTAGGGCATATGAAAGTAACCACAGGGCAAACACCCCACAGGTATTACATGCCGCATCATGCCGTAGTCAAGGAGAGCACTACGACAAAGGTGAGGGTGGTATTTGATGCTTCAGCTAAAACCTCGAATAAAAAAAGCTTAAATGAGCAGATGTTGAACGGACCAACATTGCAACCTAAATTATTTGCTACTTTATTAAATTGGAGACAGTACAAATACGCGGTAACGGCTGATATCGAAAAAATGTACAGAATGATATCTGTAAGTCATTCAGACAGAAAATATCAAACGATTTTATGGAGAGAACATCCTAAAGAACCAGTACAAGAATATGAGTTACAAACCGTCACCTTCGGCACGACAGCGGCACCATACTTAGCCATAAAAGCCTTACAAAGGCTAGCCACTGACGAAATAAAACAATGGCCAAAGGCAGCCAGAAAGGTTTTTACGGACTTTTATGTGGATGACCTACTTACTGGGGCAGACACATTGCCAGAGGCATTAGAAATTCAAAGGGAATTAATTGATCTATTGAGATCTGGGGGGTTTCATCTAAGAAAATGGGTGGCTAACCACGAATCGCTACTAGAGACAATCCCAGCGGCAGATCGCGAATTACAACTGCCGCTCCAAGTAAAGGAAGATAATCAAATCAAAGCACTGGGTATTTATTGGCACCCAGTCAAAGATTACTTCTCATACGCGATAAGGGATTCTGAGTTCGCGCAACTAGCCCAGACAAAAAGAAGAATTTTGTCTGAGGTGGCTAAACTATACGATCCGCTAGGCTGGATCGCCCCATGTATAGTTATTGCCAAGTTAATCATGCAGAAATTATGGATGAACGGGTACCAATGGGATGATCCAGTGGATCAAGAAATCCAACAAGAATGGACCCAGTTCAAGGAACAACTTCCCTACATTCAAAATCTCCGAATACCGAGATGGTTGAAAACAAGCACCGGAAACAAGAGGTGTCAACTAATCGGATTTTGCGACGCATCCGTACGAGCTTACGCAGCCGTGGTGTACATCAGAACCGTCTTGGAGGATGAAACCATTGAAACGACATTGTTGATGGCAAGAACGAAAGTGGCTCCCATCAAACCAATGTCTTTGCCACGATTGGAATTATGTGGAGCAGTACTTCTCAGTAAACTAATCCGGCAAATCAAGATAGACATGCATCTCCAAGACATCCAAAGCAAATGTTGGACTGACTCCAAAGTCGTTCTAGCGTGGTTAAAAGGCATGCCTAATAAGTGGAAGACATTTGTAGCCAATCGAATAGTGGAGATCAGTGAAAATGCTGATAGCACATCCTGGCACTATGTCTCCACCAAGGAAAACCCAGCGGACTTACCGTCAAGAGGAGTAATGCCAGCAAAATTGCAATCAGCCTCAATTTGGTGGCAGGGTCCTACCTGGTTGCGGAAACCAGAGGATAAATGGCCAAAAGAATCTCTAGAAGACCTGAAAACAGAACTTGAAGCCAAGACAACCACCAAAACCCTGATGACAAACCAACCAATCATCACTGAATGGTGGATGAAGTTTTCCTCGCTAACAAAAACACTGCGAGTCATGGCGTACTGCTATCGATTTATACACAATAGTCGAAGGAAGAAAGAGCGGTGCAACTCGCAGCTATTAGCGAAAGAAATCGAATGGGCAAGGACGAAACTAATCCAATTAGCCCAGAAACAAATGTTCCCCAAAGAATGCGAACAATTAAGTAACATCAAAACGATCCACAAATCTAGCCAATTAGCCAAACTATACCCATTTATGGCAGAAGATGGTACAATAAGAGTAGGAGGCAGACTACAAAATGCAAATCTAAGCTACGACACTAAACACCCTATCATCTTACAAAGGCATCATCACGTCACCAATCTTATTATTGATCATTTCCATAAGACAACGCTCCACGGGGGAGCACAACTAGTATTAAACACGATTAGGAACCAATATTGGATTACGAACGGGATGCTAGCCGTAAAGGAGAGAATTTATAAATGTGTGACATGCATTCGATATAGAGCTACAGCACCATCTCAAATAATGGGAAGATTACCAAGCGCAAGGATCACGCCAGCCAACCCATTCGAAAACGTAGGGGTAGACTACGCCGGGCCCATAGAACTAAAAATGTCCAAACATAAGGGATCAAAAGTATATAAAGGATACTTCTGTATCTTTATATGCATGTGTACGAAAGCAATTCATATAGAGGTAGCATCAGACATGACTACTGAAGCTTTCATAGCAGCATTGAGGAGGTTTATCGGACGGCGAGGATTATGTCGGAATATTTATTCAGACAACGGAACAAACTTCGTAGGAGCTAATAAACAATTACAGTCTCAGATGAAGCAGGTCCTAAATGATGCCACCGCGCAGGCCGCTGATGAACTTGCCAATCTGAACATACAATGGCACTTTAACCCACCAATAACTCCACACTTCGGAGGCTTATGGGAGGCCGGTGTTAAAAGCATTAAACATCACCTGAGACGCATTAATAATGACAGAATACTTACCTTCGAAGAACTAACCACATTACTCGTTCAAATAGAAGCTTGCCTGAATTCCCGACCGCTATGCCAGCTGTCGGCCGACCCATCATACCTAGAGATACTTACTCCTGGGCATTTTTTGGTAGGAAGAAATCTCAAGGCAGTACCAGAAGCAACATCCAAGGACAACATGCCATATTTAGATCGTTGGAAACATGTACAGCAACTCGTACAACGATTTTGGACTCAATGGTCACAGGAATATTTATTGGAGCTCCAAAAACGAAACAAATGGTTGCTACAACAACCAAACCTTAAAATAGGCCAGGTAGTTATCATTATGGACGACAATCGCCCACCAGCACAATGGCCACTAGGGGTGGTACACGAAATACACCCAGGATCCGATAACCAGGTGAGGGTGGTAACAGTAAGGACCTCCAGCGCAATCATTAAAAGGCCGATACAGAAATTGTGTCCATTGTCCGCATGATGGTGCAGTATTTATTGGTAAACTTAAGTAAATATAATATATAATAAAATATATAATCGGGAAATAAAGAAATATATATAATATGAAGTAAAATTACATTAAGCACATACATGAATTTTATAAATAGATTACTTAGATTTAGCATACAAATTGAATTTTATAAATAGATTAGTTAGATTAAGTGTTATATTTTGTATATAGCGAAATATAAATATAACATAAAAAGCAATTAAAATTTTTTGATGAGACGCATCAACGGGGGGGAGAATGTTTTGGCCTGAAAATAAAAAATATTAAAAAAAAAAAATCAATCCAAAACAGACGTAAACAAACCGGTCAGACGCCGACCCGATATAAACTAATAGATTTCAAGCTAAAAAGAAAAAATAATAAATAAAAAATGATTATAAAAAATTACCTGCACATAGTCCTGAAACCCAGTCCGCTTCCTTCCTAAAAATAAATAAAAAATTCAAAAATAATATTTTAAAACAAAAATAGTAAACACTTACCTAAACTTAATGTCACCCAGTTAATAATAAAAAAAGCTTTAAAGAAAGCTTTAATCATAAAATTGGTCGAAACTCCAACCACTGTAAAATGATCGTGCCGTGGTGAAAAAGCTCCACCAAGCGCCATCTTTCATTTCGACAGAGGAAGAGAAATAAAAGTTCTTGCACCGAAGGAAACTGGTCAGTCGATCAGACGAAGTCGTCAGAGAGGCTATCAACGCGTATACGTATATTAGGGATTTAGATATTGTCTGGGTTTTTACCGGCAATCTTAAAAGGTTAGACAGGCGTAACAAAAAAAAACTTTTATTAATTTTTTAATTGTACTTTTGGTGATGGATGTCGTATCCCGACAAATTTTTCACAATTAAATATTAGGGCGTAAATAATTGTCGGGTTTTCACCGACAATTCCTGTGTCAGGTTTAGAAAAAATATACTGAATATACGTCATAACCACTGGTGGCGGATATCACGGTTTATAAAAAACTAACATAAAACATTGATTAGGGCGTAGATAATTGTCGGGTTTTCACCGACAATTACTTTGTTAGGTTTAACATATAAAAAGTACTAACAACGTAGTTGTGTGGACGCCAAAGTTGGTGGAGGTTTTTTTTTGCTATAAGTCGAATATCGACTATAATATTTTATCCTCTATCAGAGATTTGCTGTTTAGGAATCTCTGTTGAGGAATTTAAATTAAATAAATCAGCACAAATTCGTGTGTTCGGGTTGTCCATAGTGACTATAACCATTTTATCCTCTATCAGAGATTTTCTGTTTAGGAATCTCTGTTAAGGAATTAAATTCAAACAAATCCCTTATATATCGTATGATCGGGATTTTAAATGATTTTTGATAACTCACAGCTAGTGATTAGCAGAAATCATAAGTTTCCTATTTAGTCAAGTTCTAAACCGTAAGAACTTTCAAGTCGAATCTCGACTAAAAACAAAATTTTTGTTAAAAACAAAACTTAGCTAACCAGGTTGAGCGAAATTCGCTCTATTTTAATTATCTAAATTTCCAATATTGAATCGTAACAAAGTTGCGTATACATAGATCCATAGCGTATGAAAGGCTTTGACCCTGTTTTAAGAAGTCCAAACCAGTGGCAGGTAAAAAACATTATAGGCTGTAAATTAAAAAAGGACAGCAAAAAAGGGAGAAGACTGCGAATAAATCGCCATTTCTCCTGTATGCACTGAATACTGCGAATAAATCGCCATTTCATCCTGTGTGCACTGAATCCCGCAAGGTCATACAGATCTAAGTCGGGTTACAGTGGAAGCACAAGCGATTAACGAAAACAATTATTGGTCAGCTACAGCAGCTGGAATACAACCGGGACACTGTGGTGACCTAATTATATTCTGAATAGAGAAATAAGGAACAAAAGTAAAGAACATTGAATTTGAAATATAGATTGAATGATTTACTAATAATTACATTTTCAGATAAATAAAGGCAGCAGTAATAGTATAAGTAGTTATAAGCAATTTGAAATTTAAAAACTTAAAAATTGAATATTAAAGTAAAGTAGAGTTTAGAGGAATTTAGAATTAATTAGAAGTGTAATTTGTAGGAGATAATATAAGTATTTTAAACCATTTTTATCTTTGATTCCGCAACCTTTAACCATTACAGAAAGCTAAAGTAAAAGAAAGGTAAATATTGTGGGTTCTTCAATTTGGAAGAACTTAAAGTTTATAATAAAAATAAATTTTCTTATTATTACGGCTTGCGCCGTAACATTGGTCCTTCGAGCCGGATAAAAATGGTCAAATAGTTATATCCTATAAATTCACAATTAGATAAAAATTAGTAAATCATTCAAACGTTTAAGTATTTTCGGGATTATTTTGGTTTAGTAGTTGTAGTTCAATTAACGACAAAATGAAAACTACATTAAAAATGCAAGGCACGTTGGAGACACAGCTAAGGCAGACAATCTCCAACTATAATAAGACTTCCAAGCATAGAAGAACGGCAGGTTATATAAAAGGGAAGATCGAAACTATTAAAATAATATGGGAGAGGTTTGAGAGTAATTACCTAGAATTAGGTGCAGTCGATGTTACTAGCATCAAAGACGAAAGTGTCCGGGATGAAGTAATTCGGTACGTACAAGGCACTCAGTTTCAGGAATTTGAGGAATCATACTCAGAATTCATGGGTGACTTGCAAGATGCGCTAGAGGCATGCATTGCTCAGAAAGCTGAAGAATCGAAACAAAAGGTTCAAGTTAGTGAGCAAACAAGCGCACCCAAGGCCATTGTAAAACTTCCGACCATTGAAATTCCAAAGTTCGATGGCCAATATACTTCATGGAGGACTTTCCATGATCGTTTCGTGTCATTGATACACAGTGAAGAACGACTGACAGCAGTCGATAAACTTCATTATTTAAAAAACAGTCTCACAGGGGAAGCTCGAAGAGACTTAGACGCGTTTGATATGACGTCAGAAAATTATGCGCCAGCATGGGAATTATTATGCAAACGCTACAACAAGCGGAGGCTATTAATATACGCCCAATTTAAATTATTATTTAATCAATCGAAGATTAAAAATGAGTCTTATAAAGACATAAGAGCAGTGTTAGATGAACTGCATCGCGTTAAGCATGGCTTACAAGTCCTTAAGGTCGATATTACCAACTGGGATCCCATATTTGTTTATGCAACGGCACAAAGATTGCCGGATAAAACACGAAATCTTTGGGAACAGTTGATTGCTAAATCGGACGATTTGCCGTCGTTAGCAGATTTAAGCAAATTTATGGAAGAAAGGTATCGCAGTTTAGAAGCCACCAAAGATATTAATCAAAATATATCAAATCGAGAAGTTAGAAAGGGTGGCAAGGATCGGAATCGAACTGCGAGTTATCATATAAGCCAACACAATGTTGACAAACAAGGCAGAGATAATTGTTGGCGAGAAAATAAAGAAAGGTATCAACAAAGAGGGTTTGTAAATAATAACAAGGGGGATTATAGAAAGTTGAAAGCCAGGAACGTTCACTGTCTAATGTGCAGACAACAACATTTCCTATCTCAATGCCAAACATTCAAGAGTTTGGACATGAACGCGAGACGGAGATGGCTGACAGAAAATAGGGTGTGTGATAACTGCCTGAGGTCACATCCAAATGCAACATGCACCAGCAGCAATAGGTGTCCCCAATGTGGAAAAAAGCATCATGTGTTGTTGCATGATGGATCCACACAAGAGGGAAGTTGTCAGGGAAAAGTAGATAAGAAAGAGGAGAATCCCAAGAATCAAACTGTTACCAACTGCAATTATAGCAGGAATAACACGCAATCAATGCTAGCGACAGCATTGGTAAAAATTAAGGATGATAAAGGAACTCATCTGACTCTGCGAGCGCTAATCGATCCTGGATCGCAGAGCTCGTTCATAACCGAAACGGCATATCAATCCTTACAAGCGGATACCATACCAGCTGCGTTAGAGGTGACCGGTATAGCATCCGTTCCAGTGGCAACATCAACTAAGATAGCGTGTGTTTCATTGCTGTCCACCATAGACCCTAAGTTTGAGCGCACGTTGCAGGCCTATGTCATCAAAAACATCACTAATGTATTCCCACCGAAAAGAATTGCATGGCAAAACTGGTCACACATTGACGGCCTAGAGTTGGCTGACCCAAATTACACCGAACCAGGTCGAATCGATGTATTATTAGGTGTCGACGTGTACGCAGATATCATACAAAATGGCAAGGGAGTTAACCAATCGCCCGTCGCCCAGAACACCAGCTTAGGTTGGATAATATTTGGCAAAGCACCTACAAGTGTACATAAGCGAAGTCAATCGAACTTATCCGCATTTACCCTTCAGCAGACGGATACTTTGCAAGAGTTAAATAGTCAAATGAAGAAGTTTTGGGAATGGGAAGAGTTGGACACCGGACGACGTCTAACAGTTGAGGAAGAAATGTGTGAGAAGCACTATGAGGACCACACAAAACGCCATCCAAATGGTCACTATGAAGTTAGCATACCGTTCGTGGGCGGTAGCCCACCCGATCTAGGTGAATCTAGAGGACAAGCAATGTCTAGGCTAGTCCAAATAGAAAGAAAATTGTCTCAGAATGTAGAGCTACGCGAAGCCTACACACAATGTTTGAGGGAGTACATTGATTTAGGGCATATGAAAGTAACCACAGGGCAAACACCCCACAGGTATTACATGCCGCATCATGCCGTAGTCAAGGAGAGCACTACGACAAAGGTGAGGGTGGTATTTGATGCTTCAGCTAAAACCTCGAATAAAAAAAGCTTAAATGAGCAGATGTTGAACGGACCAACATTGCAACCTAAATTATTTGCTACTTTATTAAATTGGAGACAGTACAAATACGCGGTAACGGCTGATATCGAAAAAATGTACAGAATGATATCTGTAAGTCATTCAGACAGAAAATATCAAACGATTTTATGGAGAGAACATCCTAAAGAACCAGTACAAGAATATGAGTTACAAACCGTCACCTTCGGCACGACAGCGGCACCATACTTAGCCATAAAAGCCTTACAAAGGCTAGCCACTGACGAAATAAAACAATGGCCAAAGGCAGCCAGAAAGGTTTTTACGGACTTTTATGTGGATGACCTACTTACTGGGGCAGACACATTGCCAGAGGCATTAGAAATTCAAAGGGAATTAATTGATCTATTGAGATCTGGGGGGTTTCATCTAAGAAAATGGGTGGCTAACCACGAATCGCTACTAGAGACAATCCCAGCGGCAGATCGCGAATTACAACTGCCGCTCCAAGTAAAGGAAGATAATCAAATCAAAGCACTGGGTATTTATTGGCACCCAGTCAAAGATTACTTCTCATACGCGATAAGGGATTCTGAGTTCGCGCAACTAGCCCAGACAAAAAGAAGAATTTTGTCTGAGGTGGCTAAACTATACGATCCGCTAGGCTGGATCGCCCCATGTATAGTTATTGCCAAGTTAATCATGCAGAAATTATGGATGAACGGGTACCAATGGGATGATCCAGTGGATCAAGAAATCCAACAAGAATGGACCCAGTTCAAGGAACAACTTCCCTACATTCAAAATCTCCGAATACCGAGATGGTTGAAAACAAGCACCGGAAACAAGAGGTGTCAACTAATCGGATTTTGCGACGCATCCGTACGAGCTTACGCAGCCGTGGTGTACATCAGAACCGTCTTGGAGGATGAAACCATTGAAACGACATTGTTGATGGCAAGAACGAAAGTGGCTCCCATCAAACCAATGTCTTTGCCACGATTGGAATTATGTGGAGCAGTACTTCTCAGTAAACTAATCCGGCAAATCAAGATAGACATGCATCTCCAAGACATCCAAAGCAAATGTTGGACTGACTCCAAAGTCGTTCTAGCGTGGTTAAAAGGCATGCCTAATAAGTGGAAGACATTTGTAGCCAATCGAATAGTGGAGATCAGTGAAAATGCTGATAGCACATCCTGGCACTATGTCTCCACCAAGGAAAACCCAGCGGACTTACCGTCAAGAGGAGTAATGCCAGCAAAATTGCAATCAGCCTCAATTTGGTGGCAGGGTCCTACCTGGTTGCGGAAACCAGAGGATAAATGGCCAAAAGAATCTCTAGAAGACCTGAAAACAGAACTTGAAGCCAAGACAACCACCAAAACCCTGATGACAAACCAACCAATCATCACTGAATGGTGGATGAAGTTTTCCTCGCTAACAAAAACACTGCGAGTCATGGCGTACTGCTATCGATTTATACACAATAGTCGAAGGAAGAAAGAGCGGTGCAACTCGCAGCTATTAGCGAAAGAAATCGAATGGGCAAGGACGAAACTAATCCAATTAGCCCAGAAACAAATGTTCCCCAAAGAATGCGAACAATTAAGTAACATCAAAACGATCCACAAATCTAGCCAATTAGCCAAACTATACCCATTTATGGCAGAAGATGGTACAATAAGAGTAGGAGGCAGACTACAAAATGCAAATCTAAGCTACGACACTAAACACCCTATCATCTTACAAAGGCATCATCACGTCACCAATCTTATTATTGATCATTTCCATAAGACAACGCTCCACGGGGGAGCACAACTAGTATTAAACACGATTAGGAACCAATATTGGATTACGAACGGGATGCTAGCCGTAAAGGAGAGAATTTATAAATGTGTGACATGCATTCGATATAGAGCTACAGCACCATCTCAAATAATGGGAAGATTACCAAGCGCAAGGATCACGCCAGCCAACCCATTCGAAAACGTAGGGGTAGACTACGCCGGGCCCATAGAACTAAAAATGTCCAAACATAAGGGATCAAAAGTATATAAAGGATACTTCTGTATCTTTATATGCATGTGTACGAAAGCAATTCATATAGAGGTAGCATCAGACATGACTACTGAAGCTTTCATAGCAGCATTGAGGAGGTTTATCGGACGGCGAGGATTATGTCGGAATATTTATTCAGACAACGGAACAAACTTCGTAGGAGCTAATAAACAATTACAGTCTCAGATGAAGCAGGTCCTAAATGATGCCACCGCGCAGGCCGCTGATGAACTTGCCAATCCGAACATACAATGGCACTTTAACCCACCAATAACTCCACACTTCGGAGGCTTATGGGAGGCCGGTGTTAAAAGCATTAAACATCACCTGAGACGCATTAATAATGACAGAATACTTACCTTCGAAGAACTAACCACATTACTCGTTCAAATAGAAGCTTGCCTGAATTCCCGACCGCTATGCCAGCTGTCGGCCGACCCATCATACCTAGAGATACTTACTCCTGGGCATTTTTTGGTAGGAAGAAATCTCAAGGCAGTACCAGAAGCAACATCCAAGGACAACATGCCATATTTAGATCGTTGGAAACATGTACAGCAACTCGTACAACGATTTTGGACTCAATGGTCACAGGAATATTTATTGGAGCTCCAAAAACGAAACAAATGGTTGCTACAACAACCAAACCTTAAAATAGGCCAGGTAGTTATCATTATGGACGACAATCGCCCACCAGCACAATGGCCACTAGGGGTGGTACACGAAATACACCCAGGATCCGATAACCAGGTGAGGGTGGTAACAGTAAGGACCTCCAGCGCAATCATTAAAAGGCCGATACAGAAATTGTGTCCATTGTCCGCATGATGGTGCAGTATTTATTGGTAAACTTAAGTAAATATAATATATAATAAAATATATAATCGGGAAATAAAGAAATATATATAATATGAAGTAAAATTACATTAAGCACATACATGAATTTTATAAATAGATTACTTAGATTTAGCATACAAATTGAATTTTATAAATAGATTAGTTAGATTAAGTGTTATATTTTGTATATAGCGAAATATAAATATAACATAAAAAGCAATTAAAATTTTTTGATGAGACGCATCAACGGGGGGGAGAATGTTTTGGCCTGAAAATAAAAAATATTAAAAAAAAAAATCAATCCAAAACAGACGTAAACAAACCGGTCAGACGCCGACCCGATATAAACTAATAGATTTCAAGCTAAAAAGAAAAAATAATAAATAAAAAATGATTATAAAAAATTACCTGCACATAGTCCTGAAACCCAGTCCGCTTCCTTCCTAAAAATAAATAAAAAATTCAAAAATAATATTTTAAAACAAAAATAGTAAACACTTACCTAAACTTAATGTCACCCAGTTAATAATAAAAAAAGCTTTAAAGAAAACTTTAATCATAAAATTGGTCGAAACTCCAACCACTGTAAAATGATCGTGCCGTGGTGAAAAAGCTCCACCAAGCGCCATCTTTCATTTCGACAGAGGAAGAGAAATAAAAGTTCTTGCACCGAAGGAAACTGGTCAGTCGATCAGACGAAGTCGTCAGAGAGGCTATCAACGCGTATACGTATATTAGGGATTTAGATATTGTCTGGGTTTTTACCGGCAATCTTAAAAGGTTAGACAGGCGTAACAAAAAAAAACTTTTATTAATTTTTTAATTGTACTTTTGGTGATGGATGTCGTATCCCGACAAATTTTTCACAATTAAATATTAGGGCGTAAATAATTGTCGGGTTTTCACCGACAATTCCTGTGTCAGGTTTAGAAAAAATATACTGAATATACGTCATAACCACTGGTGGCGGATATCACGGTTTATAAAAAACTAACATAAAACATTGATTAGGGCGTAGATAATTGTCGGGTTTTCACCGACAATTACTTTGTTAGGTTTAACATATAAAAAGTACTAACAACGTAGTTGTGTGGACGCCAAAGTTGGTGGAGGTTTTTTTTTTGCTATAAGTCGAATATCGACTATAATATTTTATCCTCTATCAGAGATTTGCTGTTTAGGAATCTCTGTTGAGGAATTTAAATTAAATAAATCAGCACAAATTCGTGTGTTCGGGTTGTCCATAGTGACTATAACCATTTTATCCTCTATCAGAGATTTTCTGTTTAGGAATCTCTGTTAAGGAATTAAATTCAAACAAATCCCTTATATATCGTATGATCGGGATTTTAAATGATTTTTGATAACTCACAGCTAGTGATTAGCAGAAATCATAAGCTTCCTATTTAGTCAAGTTCTAAACCGTAAGAACTTTCAAGTCGAATCTCGACTAAAAACAAAATTTTTGTTAAAAACAAAACTTAGCTAACCAGGTTGAGCGAAATTCGCTCTATTTTAATTATCTAAATTTCCAATATTGAATCGTAACAAAGTTGCGTATACATAGATCCATAGCGTATGAAAGGCTTTGACCCTGTTTTAAGAAGTCCAAACCAGTGGCAGGTAAAAAACATTATAGGCTGTAAATTAAAAAGGGACAGCAAAAAAGGGAGAAGACTGCGAATAAATCGCCATTTCTCCTGTATGCACTGAATACTGCGAATAAATCGCCATTTCATCCTGTGTGCACTGAATCCCGCAAGGTCATACAGATCTAAGTCGGGTTACAGTGGAAGCACAAGCGATTAACGAAAACAATTATTGGTCAGCTACAGCAGCTGGAATACAACCGGGACACTGTGGTGACCTAATTATATTCTGAATAGAGAAATAAGGAACAAAAGTAAAGAACATTGAATTTGAAATATAGATTGAATGATTTACTAATAATTACATTTTCAGATAAATAAAGGCAGCAGTAATAGTATAAGTAGTTATAAGCAATTTGAAATTTAAAAACTTAAAAATTGAATATTAAAGTAAAGTAGAGTTTAGAGGAATTTAGAATTAATTAGAAGTGTAATTTGTAGGAGATAATATAAGTATTTTAAACCATTTTTATCTTTGATTCCGCAACCTTTAACCATTACAGAAAGCTAAAGTAAAAGAAAGGTAAATATTGTGGGTTCTTCAATTTGGAAGAACTTAAAGTTTATAATAAAAATAAATTTTCTTATTATTACGGCTTGCGCCGTAACAGTTTATGATCAGTGACAATTTCGAATTTGTGTCCATACAGATATGGACGAAAATACTTCGTAGCCCATACAATCGCTAATAATTCCTTTTCGATTGTGGAATAATTTATCTCTGAATCAGACAAAGTTCGGCTAGCGTAACAGATCGGCTTATCGCTTCCGATAGCTCCTTGAGATAATATTAGTAGGTACTAGGTCCCTTGAGTCTGGGAAAAAACGGTTTTGGGATTTAGGTCAAGGTGATTAATCACCTGTAATTATGTTAATTGGTTGACAGGTCATAAATCACCTGTAATTATCGTAAGTGGTTGACCTTGGAATCTGCACCAGACGGTTTAGACTGAGAGCTAAATCACGTGGGATGGAATGTAGGTCAATGCCATCAGTTGCCTGTAATTTTGGAATCCAAGTCAAGGTAATCAATCAACCACTTGTCGGGGTCGTTGGTTTGGGCGGGGTATTTGGCGGGGGCGGGTGCGGGTTCCTCGGCTGAGGACTGGTCATGACTCTCGAACTGGTTTGGGGTCGGTGAGTTGGAGGTAGTCCATGTACCAAGCGGAAGATATGCTATGCCGGTTCTAACGCAATTTAACATGGGGTTTTACATATAACCTCTGAATTCACCTTTTCCGCCATCTTGGATTTTCTTCGCTGTGCCAATTGGTTTGTGAAGTCACATGGTCATGTACGAGATAAAGAAAGGGCAAGTGAATGTTTGTGCATGCGTGTGTTCGTGTGATGCTCATATTACATCATGTTGTGAAAAATGTGGTTTTTATTTTTGGGGATTATCATTATACGAAGATAGGGTATTAATTATTAACATCCGATAATAATATATAATTTCTAATAGCAGAATATTACGTGAGAACAATCAAAGTATTTATTTGAATGCAAATAGCTGTATGTATCACGCTAAGTAACAGGAACACAGGCTTGAAGGAAAGCCAGAAACACGATTGTCGATCTTGATCGCAGTTGCAAAAGCCCGCAAAATCTGGTAAAAAGAAAAACAAATATAAAATACTCTCGGTAGAATCAGCGGTAGAAAAAGCTTTTCCTTCATGTCAGTAGACAGCTTGCTGCTTTTGTATAGGAAGTTCCTGCCTAGTCACGAGACGCCAATTGGATTTCAAATGTGTTTTTACATATACTCGAGAAGGGCGTTCTAAGTATAATAAAATCTTGTGCACATGCGTATCTGTTAGCTAGAAAAATTTACATATTTTAAATTACATATTTTTTCATTTAAGAATGGAATTTCTTAATTAGGTGTAACCTTAGATCGTGATTAATAATAAATAATACTCCAAAAAATAAACTGCTTTTGCTGTCGCCCAGTCGGTTGTCTTTGCTAATTTATATAATTGTATAGGAATAGGATAGAAGAGGAACATGTTTTAGTAGGGTAGCAAAAATATTAAAACCAGCCATCCTATATTTTTTATTATTAAGAGCAATTGATAATATTATTTTTAATAAAAAAATATTATGCATAAACAAACAAAAGCATCAAAAGCAAAATAATTACGGACTACCAGTGAAAAGGCAAAGTAACAGGAACACAGTTAAAGAGAAGTCAGAAACACACCGCACAGTTGCGCTTGATGTGATCACAAATGCAAAGAGCCCGCGAAATCAAGTATAAGAAAAAACAAAATCGGAAACTAAGTAAATTGATTGAGCCAACAGGTTGTTTCACTTGCAGCAAAGCCCGCTTAGTGCATAACATTTAAACATATACTCGAAGGGTACCCCATATATGTATACATATTAACTTTGCTACAAGCACTAAAGCTTTAATGCTCAGTAGAATAAAGTGTGTTTTGCTGGAGGAAAAATGGGGTTTGCTGTATGTTTTATCAATACCTGGTATCAGCCTTTTAAAACGAAACTATGAAAATCATATTGATCTTATTATGAAGGCTTGCTCGCCAGAATCAGCTGCCTTACTTAAGCAGTTTTCGTTGTAAAAATTAGTTTTGCGCTTGCTGCTAAACAAACAGCTGATGAGTAGGGCTCCTAGTTGTAAAGAGAAAAAGTGAAAAAAAAATGCATCAGCTGTTTGTTTACCTGTTGTTACCAGCAAGCGCAAAACGAATTTTTACAACGAAAACTGCTTAAGTAAGGCAGCTGATTCTGGCGAGCAAGTTTTATGCGCGATAAAGTCGACTTAGTTGGTGGTCTGATAATAATCGTGCTGTGTCTTTCTTTAATTCTGTGATTCTGTTACTTTCGCTGCTTTTACAGGCACTTTGTTTTCACTCTAACTTCGTTTTTAAATGTTTTTAACTTCCCAGTATAGGAAGTTATTGTAATCGGTCCGAAAATCGAAATCGAAAATTTCAACGTATTTTCATCTTTCAAGGTCCCAGGAGCATTTCAAGCAAAAAATTGCGAGGAAGTATGTGTGTGTGTGTGTGTATGTGGGTACGGATGTGGTCATTTTTTCCTGCACGATATCGCGCGAACCAAAACTGATATCGACTTCGTTGAGGTGTTGTTCGAAGCGTATTAACCGAAATATGATCTGAAAAGATTTTCATGAAAATCGATCCAGCCGTTTTTTTGTTTGAGCGACGTAAGTGATTTTTGTACCTGCACGATATCGCCCGAACCACGAAAGATATTGACTTACTTGAGGTGCCGTTCGAAGCGTATTAGCGACAATATTATCTGGAAAGATTTTTATAATATTCGGTCCAGCGGATTTTTGGTTTAAATGACTTAAGTGATTTTTGTACCTGCACGATATCGCGCGAACTATAAAAGATATCGGCTTAGTTGACGTGCCGTTCGAAGAGTATTAACCAAAATATGATCTGAAAAGATTTTCATAAAATTCGGTCGAGCCGTTTTTTTGTTTAAGCGGCGTAAGTGATTTTTGTACCTGCACGATATGGCCCGAACCACAAAAGATGTTGACTTACTTGAGGTGCCGTTCGAAGCGTATTAGCGACAACATAATCTGAAAATATTTTTATAATATTCGGTCCAGCGGGTTTTTGGTTTAACTGACTTAAGTGATTTTTGTACCTGCACGATACCGCGCGAACTAAAAACTATATCGACTTCATTGAGGTGCCGAAAAACATTCATACATCAATTTTATATACATTTTCGTCATCCTAATCTTGTAAGTGCGCACATTAAGTTTGACATTTTAGCGAAAATATTGATAAACAATTGTGACAAATTCTCAGTATTATGCATATATTCTATATTGCTTATTGTTCATTTATTATTAAAATATCCAATCATAATATTCAACATCCATCATACTGGGAAGTTGATCTTGTGGACCGAAAGGGTCGAACCCACATCCCAACTAGTTGATGATTGTTTTTGCTACGTACATTTATTTCAATAATTAATACTCGTAGTAAAAAAAATGTTGGCAAAAAAATATCCTCTCTTCCGATGATTATAATAAACCGAAAATAAAATTGCTTTTTTCACATCATAATGTAGCATGAACTTCTCATACACTGACCGTCATCTTTCTCTCGCACATGACAATTTCAATTTAAGTTACATACTTTATATAAAAAAAATTATTTTTATATAGCATAAAAACATCTGAAAAAAAAAACATTTGCCTCCATTCGCGATGGATTTAAACAGTATTCTGAAGCTTTAAAATATTTTTTTATTCGCAAATATTTAAAACTATTCGCGGTTTCATGCCGGCTGTAACGGAGAAAGTAGGTTTAGCAAATATTTTCATTTTAGTAAATAATTTTATTTTGTTGCGAACTAACTTTAACAAATATTTGTTTGATATAATGATACATTATGATTACTGTTAACACTTGTGGCTATTTAACTCGTAGCGTCGTATTATGGGGATCGTTCCGTATTGGTGGACGATTCCTTCAGATTCCTTCTTCCAAGTACTCCGTGACGATGCGCCCCGTCTCGGTACGTTTTTAGCAATGGCGGTAGATAGTTCTTCTTCCTTCTGTGTGGGCGATGTTTAATGCCATTTTCTCCGATGGCGTTGTAATCGAATTAAGACTGCCATTGTCTCCGATGACTGTCAACTGTCAGTGTCGTTGGTGCCGGTCGTCCGCGTTTTATTAATATTTTTTTATGTTTTTATTGTAATTTTTAGTTACTAAATATTTAATTTTGTATTTTAAGTGGTTATTTAAGTTAGTGATAGTGACAATTTCGCTCGAGCATTTTATTTTTGTTTTCTTTTTCTTGTTTATTTTTCTTGTTCGGTGTTTTCTTTTGTTATTTGTGTTGTTTGTGCTACGGTTTCTCCAGCTGCTCGAGGTTGGTAACCTTTACCCTTGTGCAATTTTTAATCTTTTTTCTTTTTAAACATTTTTCTTTTACTTCTGTTTCTTTTCTGAATAAAAATAAAATTGGGTGGTAATTTTATTTTCAATACCATAACCTCATTTTTTTAATATTTTTTCCTTTTCTTATTTTTTCACCTGAGGTTATGCAACGTTTCGAAACCCATCTGCACTCAAACTGCATAAAATTGTTTTAAACAATTTTGTCTTATTTGTTTTCGCAGTTAAATCGGGGTTTTATCGTTTTTCAATTTTTTAATTTTTTTTTGTTTTAATTATACTATTTTTTTTTTTCCTAATGGCGAGTCAACAAGTCTGCAAGCTGTGCTCTTCGGAAATTGTCCGAGATGGGATTTTTTGCGATGATGTATGTGGAGGCGTTTTTCACCTCACCTGCCTCAATCCTCGAGTAAGTGGCAAACCTCCGACCCCTAGAGGGTCAACTTGCAATGAATGCTTCAACATTCAACCCTGCCACGTCCTAAGACTAATGAAAGACATTTCTGATGTCTTTCTCGATGGACATGAAAAAGTCATGGGTCGTTTTAACACCTTCTCTGGAAATGTCTCACATTTTCAGATGTTAGCCGATGATGTCCAGTCGATCAACGTCCGCCTTGATAGCTTATCAGACACCCTTGATTCTGTTGCGTCCAACTCGGGTTCCCTAATGAATAAACTCCAAGAAATTTCTTCCCGGGTTGCAACAGTCTTTGACTCGATCGACGATATACATTCAGCGATTGTCAATCCTGTCGCCACTTCATCCTGCTCTGTCAACTCCTTAGCTCCTCTTCATCCAATATTAGACGACATTAAAAGGAGTACGAAGCGTGTTCGGGCTGATATTGAATCGCTGTCAACAGCAGTGGTGCAAAATCACAATGCCCTGAGTTGTCTATCGCTAAAATTTGAAAATGTTTGTGATAGAATAAACTCCCCCTCGGTGGCGCCAGTATCTTATGACGCCTCGCAGGTAGGGGAGAAGCTTCTTTCTACACCCTGTCCCACAGCTGTTTCTCTAACGGCGGATGATGCAGCTGCTCTTAACACCACAGCCCTGAACGACCCGGTCATAACACTTGAAAAGGGCACTTCGGTGGAGACTGCCCCCAGCCCGGCTCATGACCACAAGAAAGCCCGTAGAAAGAATGGAAAACGCAAACGCAGTCGTAAAGTAAACGTTACGGATGCTGTCACTGCAAACCCCTATCTAAGCTCGTCTATCCGCGCACCCTCACTTCCAATGGGCTCAAACTATATCCCAGAACCGGTTGCGGCATCAACCTCTTCTATTAGTATCATTGGACCGTCGGGCACTGGAGATGCTGAGTCTCCGGTAACCTGCACTAATCTGACAACGGTACCCAGGCCACGAACTATTTTCATTTCGCGTTTCTCCCCAGAAACTACGTGCGAGGCAATTAAAGAATACCTAATGGGGAAAACTATTAATCCTGCTACAGTCTCCTGCAGGAAGATCAGCAATGTCTCCAAACCGGTTGCGTCTTTCATCTTGACTGCACCGCCCAATACCGCTGAAAAGCTTTTAGACCCCACGTTCTGGCCTCCTGGTGCCTTTTCAAAATGTTTTGTCCCCCGCACGCGCGAGCAGCGCACTCCTGATACTCTACAAGTTTCAAAAAACTTAAGACGCTTTCCCTCTATTACCAAAATGTGAGGGGAATCAGATCTAAAACCCAAGATGTGTTTCTGTCGACTTCGGCCAGTGATTTCGATATAATCGCTTTCACAGAAACATGGCTATACAGTGGGATTCTTAATGCCGAACTTTTCGACTCTTCCTTCTAAGTTTTTCGGAGGGATAGATCTATTGACTCGGAGGCTCGTGGAGGTGGTGTACTACTTGCATGTAGTAACCTTCTCAACTGTTGCTTAATAACGCTTCCTGATTTTTCCAACACTTTGTAACAGCATAATGGCGCGATAAAATAGTGGGCGCCACTTATGCGAGGTATTACCCCCTTAGCCACAAGCCCGGAAGAGCATGACCAAGGAGCCAATACCATACATAAGAAATGAAAAGAAAATCCGGAACTCCTACGCCGGCCACACGGAGTTATCTAGCTCGCCGGAGGGGTCGTGGGGTGTGTGGCCGGGGCTTACCGCGGTTGGTTCACCACTTACCTGTGCCTTTGCAATCTTGAATTCCACCTCCATCCTTCGCCGGACATCACCTGAGCCTCGTCAAACCCTGAAAAGAAATGATCCCCCCTCAACCATTCCACCAAAGAAAGTTAATACATGGCCATAATAGTTATAATCATTTTAATACATTGCAATAACTTGTATCTTACAGGCGCAATCAAAATGCCAAACAACATAGAGAACAAGGAACAATTTCACTAAAGATTATAGGTCTCCTTGGCAGATATTAAAAATATTATTTTATCCTATTAAGTGATCAATGTCAAGGAACTTACAATGAAATTTTCTTAGATATACATTAGTCTGAGGATCAAGAAGGAAAAAAACGCGCAGTCTTGGCACCAACACTCCTCGTTTTGTACATTCGATAACACAAACGTTTGGGTCAATCTACGGATGAACAAATTCCCGAAAAAAAAAACACAGAAATTAAGAAAGTAAGCAACACAAGATTAAAGAAAATAATTCTGACAAGGAGTCACCAGAAACACGACTTCATAAAAACTTAATAAATTGCTTCACAAGTTGTCACCTAAGGCTAGCACAATGATTATTAACTCAATATATGTACTCAATATATGTACTAACTTAACCTGAAAAGTGTATGTTATTACATAAAAAAACAAACCAAAATGTGTATATGTAAATGAAATCAAGACAAGAAGAATTATAAAAATTAAATATAAAAGTTATGTGTCCAGAAGCAAAGACCATCCAAGCGGGAGGAGGACTAGCCGCTAATCTTCCTGGTCTGGTAGCCGCACTTCTAATTGAGGGGTAACTTCTGGGAGGAACGGGCGGTGAGCAAAATTCTTCCTCTACAAAGCGAGGGGGCAGCGTCGGGCAGCGCTCTGTTAAATACGGCACCGACCGTCACGATCAAGGCTTGCTACCACTTCTCCTGGTTTTGGCCCTCACGTTTTGCCTAGCAGCCTTCCGTCGGGAATCCTACTTACAAATTATACCCAAGAACTTACGCGCAATCCGACCGGTTGGAATCCGGGGCTTCCGACACTGAAGTCAACAGATCCTGCAGGTTGGGATCTTCTAGTTCTTGTGGCTTGAGATTGGATTCGAAATCTGCATAACTGAGGAAATCTTCTGGCTCGTAATAGTCTTCATCGCTGTCTACATCCAGTATTTTCTTAATTACACCTCGTAATTAATAGTTGACATTAAAACGGACATCGAATGGGGGCTATGGAATCCAGATCCAATGTTCTTTTCTTATTTGTTCATTTTTTTGTGCTTATTTTTCCTTGTATTTTCGACTAGAATTCACAGCACCGAAATAGTCCTGATTGTTGCTAAGTCGAAACGAAATTTTTATTTTTTTTGCAAATGAACTGAATAATGAAGGTTTTTGTCCTCCAGCCAGTCGTATGTGTTCAAAACTGATTTTTTCCTTTTTTATTTCATCTTAAATTAAATTTTTCCCGAACACAAACTTTTTGCCGGACAAAAATCTCCCTACGTCAAAATTCGAACTCCCCTTTTTTTCTTTTCTTCATTTCTCCCCGCCTACCTTTTTGTTCCCAACCAACTACTCGATTTTCTTCCCCACAGTAATTTTTAGTCAAGTAGATATTTAGGCAAAACTGACCGTTACATACCCTCGGGTCCACGAGGCCGACTCGCGAGGCAGTGAGGAGCCGAAAAAAACGGACAGTTTTTTCTCTGTAGTGAGCTTCGGGTAAGATCAACGTGGGTCTCGACTCATCCCCTGAGATTAAGAGGCTCATGCTCTCCAGACTGAGATGCCGGGCTGTTCAGGTTCTCACCAGAGTCGTCTCCATACGGAGTGAAAAAGGAAAAGTTGGGCGTACGGTCACAACCGTATTTTCGGGATGATCAGCCTAAAAAACCTCCCGGAGGAATATCTGAAGGTACAAATATCAGGCGGAAGACAATACCACATTGTCCCCCTACTGATATCTATACGTCTCCAAACATTCTCACACAAACCCAGGGTGCTTTCGCTCCATCGGCACAACCTCCAGCAATGCCATATTGCCTTCGACTCATCCCGGTGAAACGACAGACACCCAGTTCGCCGAGAGACCTTCTCCAGACTGACCGAAGAGTAAAAGAATACCATGGTGGTCTGGCAGATCCGGATGATTACTTCATCAAAGCTTGGCCCCAGACGGCCAAGAGAAACAAGGAGGTGTACCATCCGCTAGGGAAGCTACCTAAGCGGACCACGCCGGGTACCCTATCATTAACCGGTGAAGCCGGCGAGATGCCTTCTTAGGGCTACTCAGAGGAGCGCTTGCTTCGATGACACTTCATGGCCGTAAGTCTTTAGCGTGATAAACGCCTATGCTGTTACCGCCCAAATCCTCCAGCTCGTACAAGCTAGTTCCAACTTTCTTCCGTATCCGAGCTTTCAAGAACCGGGGTGCCAACTTGGCGCTGAAACGACCCGCTCGGTTACTCACCCAGAAAGTCCTCCGGTAAACCTCATCTCCCGGACGAAAACTGCCCACACGGCACCGTAAATTGTATCGAATTTTATGTCTGGAGTGTGCGGCGGCTAAATTCAGCGCGATCCGCTCTCGAAGCATCTGCATTTTGTCCGTCAATGGCAAGAAAGCTATGTCACCCTCCTGGAAAACGTTCAGTTTCTTCAGGACTGGATATGCTGATCCGTGCAGGATCATGTAGCTACCAAACAGGGCCTGATACGGGGACATGCCGATCGCCTCGTGGTGGGTACTACGAAGAGCACATTCTATGGACGACAGATGTCTATCCCACTCACGATGATCTTCCTTTAAATACGCCCTAATGGCGGCGAGGACGGATCTATTCAACCGCTCGGAAGCGTTGGGGTGCGGCGAATATACAGCTGTGCGCACATGTTGTACGCCATAATCCTGTAGTAATTTAGCAAACTCCTTGGAGGTGAATTGCCGACCATTGTCGGAGAAGACTGTTTCAGGGACTCCATAGGTATGGAAAATAGTTTGCTCAAGAAACTTGACGGACACCGCCGTGGTCTCAGCGGACACGGGGTGCAGGAAGACAAACTTAGTGAAAGCATCCAATACAACAAATACTGCCGTGTGGCCTTTCTTCGACCTGGGATAAGGACCTAAGAAATCGACGTATAAAAATTGGAACGGCCTCGACACATCCATGGGGTTTCCCATAGGTGGTCGAAGTACTGAACTGGGGGCTTTGGTGGTCTTGCAGACCTCACACTTGGCGATGAATTCCCGAACTTGTTTTGCCATACCTGGCCAAAAGTACTTGCATCGCAATCGGGCTAGGGTTTTCCCTACTCCACCATGCGAGGCTTGGGGAGGCGAATGATACGATTCGACGAGCGACGCGGTCAATTCCATCGGAATCCACAACTTCCATGTCAGGTCGTCAACAATCGGGTTTCCAGTACGTGGTGATGTACGCTTGAAAACGTACCCATCTTCAACTCGCAGGTCTGGTAGCTGCGGTGAGGCTTGCCTGAGGCTATCACCCAGACGAAGATATTCAGGGGACTTGAAAGACGGGGCATTTAAGTCCACGTCGAAACACAAGGACAATTCGTCAACGCAATCCATGCGTGACAAGGCATCGGGAACCACATTGTGGGTGCCTTTACGGTGTTCGATTGTAAAGTCGAACCCCTGAAGCTTAAGACTCCACCGGGCTAAACGGCCGTTAAGCTCCTTCTGGCCCATGAGCCATTTCAGACTTGCTTGGTCAGTAATGACCGTGAAAGTCTGTCCGTCAACATACGCTCTAAACTTCTTTATACTCAGCACGGCTGCGTAGCATTCGAGCTCAGTAATGGTGTAGTTCCGTTGTGCTCCGTTCAATTTCTTGGACATATAAGCAATCGGATGTTCTCCTCCATCCATGTCCTTTTGAAAAAGCACACTACCTACACCAGTCCTGCTGGCATCGCACTGAATATAAAAAGGCTTAGAAAAATCTGGAGTGACTAAAAGAGGAGCTTCCGTCATCAGCTTTTTCAAGGTCTCGAACGCCTGCTGGGCCTCATCATTCCAACTAAAAGATTTAGACTTCAAACAATCCGTGATTGGAGAAGCCACGCTAGCATAATTGGGTATAAAACGCTGATACCATCCGGTCATTCCCAAAAACCTCCGGGTCTGCTTATGAGACTTCGGGGTTGGGAAGTCCATGATGGCCGTCACCTTGTTGGGATCGGTTTTCAGAGTCCCATCACCGATTATGAAGCCGAGATACTTCACTTCAGTCACGCAAAATTTGCTTTTAGATAAATTGATGGTTAACCCCGCACGACGGAGACAGCTGGCCACTTCGTCCAAGAGCTTTAGGTGGGAGTCAAAGTCAGGTGAAACTATGAGCAGGTCGTCCAGATAGACAAAAACGTTTTCACGTAAATGGCCCGGGATGGCTTTATCCATCAAGCGACACATGCGCTGTGGGGCGTTACATAAGCCGAAAGGCATAACTGTGAACTGGTACAGTGGACGACCAGGGACAGTAAAAGCTGTCCGCTCTCGCGACTTCTTCTCTAAAGAGATTTGCCAGAAGGCGTCCTTCAGGTCTAAGCTCGTGATGAACTTGGTGTCTTGAAGACGACCAAGAAGACCATCAATGTGTGGAAGAGGATAGGCGTCTTTGATAGTGACACTGTTCACCTTGCGAGAGTCAAGGCACAGGCGGACCTTACCTGGTTTACGAACCAACACCACTGGAGAATTCCAGGGACTATTTGATGGCTCAATCACCCCCAGCGACAGCATCCTGTCCAACTCACCATACATCAGCTGTTGTACAGCGGGTGAGACGGGATAATGCCTCTGTTTAATGGGAACTGAGTCACCAGTGTCAATGATGTGTTCCTCCAGGTTAGTCTTTCCCAGTCCGAAGACATCAAAAGAGGGAAATCTGGCCTTGACGCGTTCCAACCGTTCGCATTGCGTGGACGTTAAGTCGTGCATTTTTGCAGACACGGATGGAGCGTTTATCTCGCCGACTATTTGGGGAGCTAGGCCGAAAAGATTCCAAAAATCCATCCCTAGATACAGTCTCTGGCTGAGACTGGGCACCACATAGATGGTTATATCACGGGTCCTTCCTCCAAAGGATATCGGAACTCGAATATAACCGCAAAGTCTCTGCGGAGCCCCGTCAGCAGTATGCACTACAGAGCGCAAAGTGTAGACTGTCACTTCGGGATGATTAGCTAGAAACGCTTCGGCATCTCTTCCCAAACAGCTAACAGTGGCACCACTGTCCAACAAACCAACCACTTCTTCGTTAGCTAACAGGACCTTCGTAAACAGCCGAGGATCTGACGAATCAGAGATGAAGGCAGAAACAATTTTCTGCAAACATTGTCGCTTCTCCTTTGCTCGTACCCTAATTTGGGGAGGGGTATGCTTGGAAATTAGGGAGTCCACAAAAGGTGGCTCCGAAAAGATGCGGGCACGAGTGGAGATATATCTCTTCCAACGGGAAAGGAACGAAAGTTTAACCTCCTCTGAGGGAAAAACAGGAAGAGCATCAGGGGACGTAAAGTCGCTGATGGTAGTCATGTCACTGGTATTTGGAATATGTGAAGGGATAACGGGCGAGCTTAGCTCGGGCGCGGACTCCCGTACGGTCTCGCACTCCCGCTCCGGTTTCCCTGACAGGTAGGGCATACTGGAGTCACGACTCCTGGCTTGCCACACTTGTAGCAGAACAAGCCACGAGTCTCAGATGGGCAGTCCATAAATGGATGGCCCGGTTGCTGGCAATTCCAACATCGGAGCGATCGTGGATTCGTCTGGGTCTGACTCGAAGAGGTTATTGCGTCTACTCCTGGTGAAGACATGTCCGGTGGTATTTGATCAGCAGAATATACCGGCGAGTGTTCAATTTCGTGTAGCTGCCTATCGGGTCTACGCTCTAAGCGTTTCTGTTTCTGCCAGCGCTCCACACGAATGCAGGTCTCCCGCAATTGTTGCATGCTGGTGAAACTGTGCCCTATAACCGCTGACCCTAGCGTGTAATTCAAGTTTCGGACCACTATCCCTAATAATCCGTTTGCAGACATCGGATGAGTCATCCGGTTGTGCAGCGACAGCAGCTGGGCAGTGAAATCATCGAAGGAAAGATTTTGCTGCTTGGTGTCCATCATCTGCAAAATCAATTCTTCGTCTGATTCCCTACTCCGAAAATGTTGAATGAGTTGTGTCCGTACGGTTTCCCAATCAGGATCCAAATATTGACGCCTAAATTGTGACCAATACCAATCGGCGGCTCGGCCCGACAACAATGCCGAGAGATTACGGCACACCTCTGAGTGACTAACTCCATCGTCGCGAGCCTTCAGCTCCACCCGGAACAGAAACTCCTCCGCCGACAACATTTTGTCCTCGCCGGAGAACTTTAGGTTCCAGAAGGTAACTGGAGACTTGCGGTGTTGAATCGCCACTGACGAAACTATTCCGCCGTCTGCCTGTGGATTCCCCACTGGTATAGAAAACTGGTCACTGGCGGCGCGAGGGGTCACTGGCATTTCAACCGGTCGCTGCTGAGCTATAAGCGTGGTTACTAGTTGACTCAACTGTAAAACTCGCTCCTCTAGCGAAGGAGTAGGGTCGGGGACAGTGGGTGTATCACCTTGGCCGGCTTCGGTTCCATTACTACTACCAGCGACATTACGAAGATTACTTCCACCAGCAGTTGCACCCGCAGATTTCCCACTTCTAAATTCCATGCCTCAATTCACTTCAATAATACTAAAGATCCAACCCTTAACTTTGAGGAGATAATAAGCAGTGTACCGACAAATATACAATTCAAAAAAAAAATCAAAGTAAAATTTGAAGCAAAATTATCCCCCCGATATACTCTACACAAAAACAAACGATAACCAGTAAGCAAAGAGTGGAATTAACCAAATCAAATAGATGTTAATAATATTGTATGTAACCCCCGAAAAAAATCAACAGTGATTAGTGTGTAGTGATAAGTTTGTATTAGTGTATATATATGTTAGGGTAGGTGAGTGATTTGCTTTAATTCAATATGTGTGAAGAATGGTTGAGGCAGACGACAATTCCCTCAGGGCTCCCGCATGTCGATGGCCTCGATGGCAGTTGGTGAAAACTATGAAGCATAGTCATCACCAAGTGTCATCAAGGTCTCCGACCCAGCTTCAGGTCTACACCCGACAGAAGGACGGAAACGAAAATTCAAAATCGCATCGCCACGAAAGGAAAGGAAACTTCTTCAAAAATAAAAAAATTTGGGGGATCCGCTGTTCAACCACAACTGAGCTACCTTTCGGAAAATCAATCAGTTGGGAGAAACAGACGAAAAAAAAACTCAGGATATAAACAAAAAATAGAATTTAAAAAGCTGGATGGACCTTCCGAAGGAACAAGGGGCGCAGTGGCAGGCGTTAACACGCCTGTTACCAAAGACGGTTAAGCTCTTGTACCAACTTCAACTTCCACCAGGAAAAATTAAAAGAGGATCCTGTTCACGGACCGACGCAGTGGCAGGCGGTAACACGCCTGATACCAGAGTCGCCGACCCTAGAACCAGGACAGGGATGAACCACTACTACACCTGCACGCATAGCCAAGCGAACACCGCTTGTTAGCAAGCCGTGCAGGTCAGCATGGCTCGAAGCTACTCCAAAACGAAGAAGTTACCGCGTAAGTGAACGGACAGGCCTAAAAGCGAAGACAAAGAAAAATTCACATAGAATTTGGACAATCGCTGAAAAAAAATTCGAAAAACAGACAAGGACTAAGGCCTCGCGGTACTACCTTAGCCCACAGCGAGCGCTTGGTAAAAGTGGTGAACCATAAACAAAAAAAAATCAAACGTTGTCCGTGAAGGCACAAGTGGTACTAAACCAAAAAAATTTAAACTTCAAGGTCCGTGTAGGACAGTCAACGGGCTTTAAAAGCCACGTTGGGCGCCATTTATGTACCAGCATAATGGCGCGATAAAATAGTGGGCGCCACTTATGCGAGGTATTACCCCCTTAGCCACAAGCCCGGAAGAGCATGACCAAGGAGCCAATACCATACATAAGAAATGAAAAGAAAATCCGGAACTCCTACGCCGGCCACACGGAGTTATCTAGCTCGCCGGAGGGGTCGTGGGGTGTGTGGCCGGGGCTTACCGCGGTTGGTTCACCACTTACCTGTGCCTTTGCAATCTTGAATTCCACCTCCATCCTTCGCCGGACATCACCTGAGCCTCGTCAAACCCTGAAAAGAAATGATCCCCCCTCAACCATTCCACCAAAGAAAGTTAATACATGGCCATAATAGTTATAATCATTTTAATACATTGCAATAACTTGTATCTTACAGGCGCAATCAAAATGCCAAACAACATAGAGAACAAGGAACAATTTCACTAAAGATTATAGGTCTCCTTGGCAGATATTAAAAATATTATTTTATCCTATTAAGTGATCAATGTCAAGGAACTTACAATGAAATTTTCTTAGATATACATTAGTCTGAGGATCAAGAAGGAAAAAAAACGCGCAGTCTTGGCACCAACACTCCTCGTTTTGTACATTCGATAAAACAAACGTTTGGGTCAATCTACGGATGAACAAATTCCCGAAAAAAAAACACAGAAGTTAAGAAAGTAAGCAACACAAGATTAAAGCAAATAATTCTGACAAGGAGTCACCAGAAACACGACTTCATAAAAACTTAATAAATTGCTTCACAAGTTGTCACCTAAGGCTAGCACAATGATTATTAACTCAATATATGTACTCAATATATGTACTAACTTAACCTGAAAAGTGTATGTTATTACATAAAAAAACAAACCAAAATGTGTATATGTAAATGAAATCAAGACAAGAAGAATTATAAAAATTAAATATAAAAGTTATGTGTCCAGAAGCAAAGACCATCCAAGCGGGAGGAGGACTAGCCGCTAATCTTCCTGGTCTGGTAGCCGCACTTCTAATTGAGGGGTAACTTCTGGGAGGAACGGGCGGTGAGCAAAATTCTTCCTCTACAAAGCGAGGGGGCAGCGTCGGGCAGCGCTCTGTTAAATACGGCACCGACCGTCACGATCAAGGCTTGCTACCACTTCTCCTGGTTCTGGCCCTCACGTTTTGCCTAGCAGCCTTCCGTCGGGAATCCTACTTACAAATTATACCCAAGAACTTACGCGCAATCCGACCGGTTGGAATCCGGGGCTTCCGACACTGAAGTCAACAGATCCTGCAGGTTGGGATCTTCTAGTTCTTGTGGCTTGAGATTGGATTCGAAATCTGCATAACTGAGGAATTCTTCTGGCTCGTAATAGTCTTCATCGCTGTCTACATCCAGTATTTTCTTAATTACACCTCGTAATTAATAGTTGACATTAAAACGGACATCGAATGGGGGCTATGGAATCCAGATCCAATGTTCTTTTCTTATTTGTTAATTTTTTTGTGCTTATTTTTCCTTGTATTTTCGACTAGATTTCACAGCACCGAAATAGTCCTGATTGTTGCTAAGTCGAAACGAAATTTTTATTTTTTTGCAAATGAACTGAATAATGAAGGTTTTTGTCTTCCAGCCAGTCGTATGTGTTCAAAACTGATTTTTTCCTTTTTTATTTCATCTTAAATTAAATTTTTCCCGAACACAAACTTTTTGCCGGACAAAAATCTCCCTACGTCAAAATTCGAACTCCCCTTTTTTTCTTTTCTTCATTTCTCCCCGCCTACCTTTTTGTTCCCAACCAACTACTCGATTTTCTTCCCCACAGTAATTTTTAGTCAAGTAGATATTTAGGCAAAACTGACCGTTACAACTTTAGACATTGAGGCCCTCGCTCTCAAAGTCTCCCTTGTTCATAACATCACTTGTTTTTAATCTGCTGTTACATCCCACCAGATATGTTCAGCACTCTTGACGATAGAGGTCAAAATCTCTATGATATTCTAATCACTTGCATAAATTATATCCAAGATATGATGGATTCCAAAGATGAACTCCTACTTGTAGGTGATTTTAACTTACCCAATGTTAAATGGGTATCGTGCGATGATGACGATAACTACCTTCCTGGAAACAACCTTAACTCTAAGGAATCCAGCTTTCTGAATTCTTTATTTTCCTGCGGCTTGTGCCAAATGAGCGGTGTGAGTAATATTTTAGGAAGGCGGCTAGATCTTGTATTCTTTTCCGACTCAGACAACATGAATGTTGAGCCTAGCTCAATTGTCTTGTCACCTGTCGATAATTATCACCCTTCTCTCCTACAGAGCTATTGTTCTGTCTTTAACAATAAGCCAATCCCAGAGGAGCCAACTTTTACCTTTAACTTTAAAAAAGCCAACCTTGAGGAACTGTCATCCAAGCTCACGTCGGTCGATTTCAATTGGTTACTCTTACCTAATGAGTTGGATGTCGATGTAGCCAGATTTTACTCCGTCCTGTATGAAACTTTCGCATCCTTTGTACCTATCGAGCCGTTAAAATCGTCCAGATCATCCCCACCGTGGTACAACAACGAGTTGAGACGTACCAAAAACCTGAAGAATAAACTCTGGAAAAACTACCTGAAGAAGAAAGACACTGCGAGTTTCGATGCATTTCTCAATTGCTATGACCAATTTCATGCTCTCTCCGAAATCCTCTATAAAGAGTACCTCAGAAACATGGGAGGTAAAGTATTTGGTGATTCCAGAGCATTCTTTCAATTTATCAACACAAAGAAAAAAGTTGGTAATTACCCTTACACCATGAAATACGAGAACTCCCTTAGTTCTAATTCAGCAGAAATTTGTGACAATTTTGCATCGTTCTTCCTCAAATCTTTCTCGTCCCCTGTATTCCAACCAGATGAAGACAATTTTCGACATATCAATGCAATCCACGCGGCTCAAAACTTTTCCCTGTCTATAACCAGGGATGATATCTCGAAGCATATAAATGAACTTCCACAAGACTTTTCGTCCGGCCCTGATGGAGTCCCTCCAGCTGTTCTAAAATCCTGTGCAGGGGCCCTACTGTCTCCTCTTCTATGTTTATTTCAAAAATCCCTAAATAAAGGGCGCTTCCCAACCTTATGGAAGAACTCTTTTATAATACCTGTCCATAAGAAAGGCTGTAAAAACGAAATATCTAATTATAGGCCAATTGCGAAGTTATCGTCTATACCAAAACTCTTCGAATCTATTATTTATTCTGCTATCGCCCCTATCTGCAAGAGGCTTATCTCAACAAACCAACATGGTTTTCTTGCAGCCCGTTCCACTACTACTAATTTACTGGAGTTCTCTTCACACACAATTAGAGGCTTTGTCACTGGCTGTCAAACTGACTGTGTCTACACAGACTTTAGTAAGGCTTTCGATAAGCTCTCCCACTCTATTATAGTTCTTAAACTAAAGAAATTAGGCTTTCCGCATGCCCTTGTGGATTGGTTCCAGTCGTACTTAGCCGATAGAACCTACCAGGTTCTATTCCGCGGAGTCAAATCGAAGAATATCGAAGCGTCCTCTGGAGTCCCGCAAGGCAGCCATCTTGGCCCTCTTCTTTTTATTTTATAATTGACTTATTTACGCTGATGACATCAAACTGTATCGCCACATAAGGAGTATAGAGGATTGCAAACTTCTGCAAGCAGATCTAAACACCTTCTATTCTTGGTGTTCCAACAACAACCTTGTGCTTAATATTAGAAAATGCGAGATCATGACTTTTTGTAGGAAACGTGGTGTTATAACTTTTGACTATACTTTCCTTGACAACAAGGTCTTCCGTACTGAATCTGTAATCGATCTTGGGGTTAGGTTAGAAAGTAAGTTGGATTTCTCCACCCACATCAATTATATCTCCTCCAAGGGCAATTCAGTCCTGGGATTTATAAAAAGATGGTCCAAAGAGTTCAACAACCCCCTCGTCACTAAACACCTGTACGTATCTTTGGTTAGGCCTTTGCTTGACTACGCTTCTCAGGTATGGTCTCCTTACTACTCCTCCCATGTTAGTAGAATCGAATCGGTTCAAAGGAAGTTCGTCCGGTTTGCACTCAGCCACCTCCCATGGGATGACCCACTCGCTCTTCCGCCTTATGAGAACAGACTTAAATTGCTCAACTTAAGCTCCCTTCATAAGCGCCGCGAGGTCGCTGACGTTATATTCGTTCATCGACTGATGAATGACAAGGTGGACTCTGGTTTCTTAAGAAACCGCGCGTCATTTAGAGTGAATAACTACAACCTGAGAGGTGAACCTCTTTTGCACATTAATTCCTCTAACACCAATTATGGCATGTTCGAACCCGTTAATCGCATGCTTATAAATACTAACAACAATAGGAGTGTGTTTAGCTTGCTAACCAGTGAAGTTGTCCTTAAAAGGACCCTTCTCAATGTGGCATGACTCTCTGCATGCTCCACTCTCTTTTCAGTTTTGCATGCTCCTCTGTTTAATGTTTTTGATCTTTTATGTTTTTAATATTTTATGTTTGCATGTCTCAGCTGAGCCACGGCAGTGGTAAATATTTCTCAGCTCTGCTGGGAAGTGCGCCTTCTGTCTTAGAAGGGAAACTCTATATATGTATATATATATATATATATATATATATATATATATATATATATATATATATATATATATATATATATATATGTATGTGTGTGTATGTATATATAGATATTCATGCTTAGCTGTAAAGTGCGCCTTCTGTGCTAGAAGGGTTAACTCTAGAATAATCGAATTAAGACTGCCATTTTCTCCGATGGCGTTGTAATCGAATTAAGACTGCCATTTTCTCCGATGGCGTTGTAATCGAATTAAGACTGCCATAATACTCCCCCCTGAATAAATTTCGGTCTAATTTGCTGTGACAATTTTTGTTGAATGTATTGTCAATGGATATAATTAATCTTAAGCTAATGTACATATGTTTATAATCTTCCATAGTCGACGTGATTTTTACATAGTGTCACAAACATTTCTCTATTCTATTAAGGAAAATTCATTTAGTTTTACATTTCAAGTTAACTTAAATTCTGTTAATTTTTAGAAGAAAAAGAAAATGTTTTAATAAATTTAAAGAAAAGCTAAAACATAAAAATAAGGGAATTATAAACTAATTTCTTTGTAATTCTGGTAATTAGTTATATTTATCGTAACATATTGAATTATATTAAATAACTAGCATAAAACCCGCGTGCCTTGCAACGCCTTTAAATAAAAACTGTTTATTATGTGCACTGTTTTCCTTTAAAAGAAAACAAACAAAAAAGTCAGTTGTTATTATCCCTAAAAAAGGTTTATTATAGAGCATTTTTTTAATAAACATGGTAAACAAATTGCTGCGTATATCACCTCTGCTCAACAAATCTGCAAGTTTTGAAGCAGAGATTGGTGTGTATATGTCATCAAGAGAAGTGACAAAGGAATCCTAAATAAAGTAAATTTTGAGTCATTCATTTCCACGTGATTATAAGGACTAAGCACTGTCAAAATTTCAGCCCTTCAGCCCCAGCGGTTTGGGTTAACTCCATTTCACCCCTTTAGGGGATGAATTTCGAAAAATCTATTTATAGTGGATGTCCACGTCATTATAGGGATGCACTGTCAAAATTTCAGCCCTATAGCTCCAGCGGTTTTGGGTTGACCCCATTTCACCCCCTTATGGATGAATTTCTAAAAATCGCTTCTTAGTGGATGTCCACGCCATTATAGGGATGCACCGTCAAAATTTCAGCCCTATAGCTCCAGCGGTTTGGTAAACCCCATTTCACCCCCTTAGGGGGATGAATTTCGAAAAATCGCCTCTTAGTGGATGTCCACGTCAATATAGGGATGCACTGCCAAAATTTCAGCCCTATAGCTCAGGGCGGTTTGGGTAAACCCCATTTCCCCCTTTGGGGAACGAATTTCGAAAAATCGCTTGTTAGTGGATGTTCACGTCATTATTGGGATTCACTGTCAAAATTTCAGCCCTATAGCTCCAGCGGTTTTGGGTTGACCCCATTTCACCCCGCTTATGGGATGAATTTCTAAAAATCGCTTCTTAGTGGATGTCCACGCCATTATAGGGATGCACCGTCAAAATTTCAGCCCTATAGCTCCAGCGGTTTGGTAAACCCCATTTCACCCCCTTAGGGGATGAATTTCGAAAAATCGCCTCTTAGTGGATGTCCACGTCAATATAGGGATGCACTGCCAAAATTTCAGCCCTATAGCTCAGGCGGTTTGGGTAAACCCCATTTCCCCCTTTGGGGAACGAATTTCGAAAAATCGCTTGTTAGTGGATGTTCACGTCATTATTGGGATTCACTGTCAAAATTTCAGCCCTATAGCTCCAGCGGTTTTGGGTTGACCCCATTTCACCCCCTTATGGGATGAATTTCTAAAAATCGCTTCTTAGTGGATGTCCACGCCATTATAGGGATGCACCGTCAAAATTTCAGCCCTATAGCTCCAGCGGTTTGGTAAACCCCATTTCACCCCCTTAGGGGATGAATTTCGAAAAATCGCTTCTTAGTGGATGTCCACGTCATTATAGGGATGCACTGCCAAAATTTCAGCCCTATAGCTCAGGCGGTTTGGGTAAACCCCATTTCCCCCTTTGGGGAACGAATTTCGAAAAATCGCTTGTTAGTGGATGTTCACGTCATTATTGGGATTCACTGTCAAAATTTCAGCCCTATAGCTCCAGCGGTTTGGTAAACCCCATTTCACCCCCTTAGGGGACGAATTTCGAAAAATCGCTTCTTAGTGGATGTCCACGTCATTATAGGGATGCACTGCCAAAATTTCAGCCCTATAGCTCAGGCGGTTTGGGTAAACCCCATTTCCCCCTTTGGGGAACGAATTTCGAAAAATCGCTTGTTAGTGGATGTTCACGTCATTATTGGGATTCACTGTCAAAATTTCAGCCCTATAGCTCCAGCGGTTTGGGTTGACCCCATTTCACCCCCTTATGGGATGAATTTCTAAAAATCGCTTGTTAGTGGATGTCCACGCCATTATAGGGATGCACCGTCAAAATTTCAGCCCTATAGCTCCAGCGGTTTGGTAAACCCCATTTCACCCCCTTATGGGATGAATTTCGAAAAATCGCCTCTTAGTGGATGTCCACGTCATTATAGGGATGCACTGCCAAAATTTCAGCCCTATAGCTCAGGCGGTTTGGGTAAACCCCATTTCCCCCTTTGGGGAACGAATTTCGAAAAATCGCTTGTTAGTGGATGTTCACGTCATTATTGGGATTCACTGTCAAAATTTCAGCCCTATAGCTCCAGCGGTTTTGGGTTGACCCCATTTCACCCCCTTATGGGATGAATTTCTAAAAATCGCTTCTTAGTGGATGTCCACGCCATTATAGGGATGCACCGTCAAAATTTCAGCCCTATAGCTCCAGCGGTTTGGTAAACCCCATTTCACCCCCTTAGGGGATGAATTTCGAAAAATCGCTTCTTAGTGGATGTCCACGTCATTATAGGCATGCACTGCCAAAATTTCAGCCCTATAGCTCAGGCGGTTTGGGTAAACCCCATTTCCCCCTTTGGGGAACGAATTTCGAAAAATCGCTTGTTAGTGGATGTTCACGTCATTATTGGGATTCACTGTCAAAATTTCAGCCCTATAGCTCCAGCGGTTTTGGGTTGACCCCATTTCACCCCCTTATGGGATGAGTTTCGCAAAATCGCTTGTTAGTGGATGTCCACGTCATTATTGGGATTCACTGTGAAAATTTCAGCCCTATAGCTCCAGCGGTTTGGGTAAACCCCATTTCACCCCCTTAGGGGATGAATTTCGAAAAATCGCCTTTCTGAGATTTGAAACAAATAATTTTAAACCAGAATTGTCTAATCTTTCATTCGGTGGCATTCATAATGTTCTACGATATACATTAGCCGAGATACCAGGCGTAGAGCGTAAAAAATGGTGACAAATCGTAATAATTAATTAATTAAAAAAAAACTAATCAAAATAGCGAAAAACGGAAACTTACTTCCACCTTCTGGGGTATCCATGCATCCACAAAAAAAATTTCAGATTTCTATCTCTTCTAGTTTGGCTACAATGCGTGATGGTACGCACAAGCAGACACACAGATACACAGACACACAGATACACAGACACACAGACACACACTTTCCTTTATTAATATATAGATAACTGAACATATCGCTTTGTTTAATTATCCAAGTTTTGTTTACATTTCAAATTTAGGTAATTTCGATATGTTATCATCATCATTGCGCTCCTTTAATCCCTCATGGGACATAGGGCGGAAACAGTTGCCCTCCAGCGGACTCTGTTTTGCGCGACAGCTCTCAGCTCCGACCAGGATCTCCCAGTTGTTGCGGCTTCTGCTAGTAGGGTTCTCCTCCACGTTGTTCTAGGTCGTCCTACTCGACGGGGTCCTTGCGGATTCCAGTCAAGGGCCTGTTTGGCTAGATTTTTTTTCGATATGTTATACTTATGTTATATTACTGATTCTATTAATTTAGACAAAGTAGAAAAAAAATTTTATATACATATATTTATTTATTTATCTTCAGTTAGAATTTTAGTATACAGGGAAGAATTCTATTTTTTTATTTATTATATTTGGAAAATTACTTTTGACGTGACAACGTCTATTAAAACGATGAACGCCAGCTGCATGCACGAAAAATGATGACTCATTGTTCCGTTATGTCCCGTAATCTTAAAAATTTGATTAAAATTGTCAATATTTAATTAGATTAAATTTGTCAAATTTTCAACAATAAGCAAAGCAAGCCAAACACTCTGTCTCCTAACTGGGTGCCGGTGTATAAGAAAATAGTGAACATTACACTGACGAAAACTGTGAAATGCAAACGAAAACAGTTTCCTTGCGTTCCTGCTTGTGCTATTACCATTCACAAGTCGCAAGGTGGGACGTTTACTGTTATTGTTTATAAATACTCCTCGGAGCAACCACAACAGTTGGTGTACGTGGCGCTGAGTCGGGTAACGAATATAGACGGCTTGCACCTCATCACGGAAAAAGATGCGCCTTTTATCTTCAAACACGGACGGGATAGGAACGACTCACAGACTACGCGAGATGTCCGTAACAAATACATTCGACTCCGTGGACACGACCTTCAAACAATCACTTCGAAAGCAGTGAAATTTTGTGATGACGGTAACAGCGCTAGGCAAACTGTAGTGACAAACCTTAATGTTCAGAGTTTGTCTGCGCACTTCGCCGATATTGAAACGGATCCCGTGATACCAAGATCGGATTATTTGGTAGTGACTGAAACGTGGATGCGTGACAATTTTGATCCAGTTCCAATCAATAATTATGAATGTATAACCAGGCAGAATAATCGATCGGATTCTGATACAAACGCAGCTGGTGGAGTGGCAATCTATCGAAAATTAACATCAACATCCACGGCCAAAGTTCTCCACGTTGAATTGTCGGACACAACTCGTCTCATCAGAAACACAGGCAACGTCTGCTTGGCTAAAATTACATGCTTCACTGCTGATACAACGTTTAAATTTGTACTTGGCGCAGTGTATATTCATCCTGGAGCAAGTGTCTCAAACATTAGTGTATTGCTGCACCAAGCACTCTTTCCGTATGTGCATAACAGGCAGTATGTGCATCCGGTCATGCAAGTTGATACCAATGTACCAATTCTTCTTTGTGGCGACTTCAACACAAACGTGAAAAATGATGATACATTCCTCAAATTCATGAAGGATATGTACAATCTCGAATGCACATCAGATGTTACTAAGTCAACAACGCTGAGAGGAACAACCCTCGATTTGACTTTTTCAAGGCACATTACACTTGAAACACTCCCATTGATTTCATACTTTTCCTATGATCGACCTATCCTTAACAGAATAACACAGATTGCAAGAAGTTAAATATCAGACATGTATAAAAGCTGTAAACGAATTTGTTACTACACATTGTTACTTGTAAATAATCTGTTCATTAAAGTAATAAACATATTTGAATTCATTAGTGCAAATAAAAGCTAATTTATCAATAAAAATGAATATTTCATTTCACTCCTTTTTGTATCCATACAAAATAATGATAATTTAATATAAATGATTCAATTTTATTCATAAAAGTATGCAATCATTTCATCAATGTTTTCTCATGACGTTGTCACGTTAAACTATCGTCCGTAAACCCTTTTTACAGACAACAAATTGTTTTTCTTATTTTTAGGTCTTGTCAAATAGTTTGAGCTAACAACATTTATGTTTAGTATGTGAACTGGTTTTATTCTGTCAATATTAATTGTTGTTTCGTTTCCGTTCATGAGAATTTTAAATGTTTTTTCGTTTGTGGTAAGTACTTTGTGTGGCCCGGTATATGGAGGGTGTAGTGAACCTTTGTATAAGTTTTCTTTTACGAATTCATGTGTACATGCCTCCAGCTCTTGTGGGACAAATATGTTGTATTGTCGTCTCTTTCTGATTGTTTGAGGTCTTATTTTTTTTACTGTATCTTTGATTTCTCTTGCTAGTGAACTAGTAATTTCTGATTGTGTGCTTGTAGTAATTAGCTCTCCGGGTAGTCTTAATGATTGTCCATAAAGTATTTGCGATGGGGTTAAACCTAAGTCATCCATTATGGCTGAGCGGATTCCTAAAAGCACCCACGGTAAGTTGTGGTACCATTTGTTAGGCTCCTCTGTACTTCTGATCGCGACTTTTAGATGTCTGTGGAATCTTTCCACGAAACCATTGGACTGAGGATGGTACGTGGTCGTTCTGATTCGATTACTACCTAATATGTTGGTGAGTTCTTTGAAAAGAATTGACTCAAACTGCGTTCCTTGATCTGTGGTGATTCTTTGAGGCACACCATATCTTGCAATCCATTGGTGGAAAAAACTATGAACAATAGTACTGGCCGAAATATTTTTAATTGGTATTGCTTCTGGCCAACGTGAGAAACGGTCTTTAAGCGTAAGAAGATACGTGTAACCGTTGGAGGGTGGGAGTGGCCCGACGATGTCCATATGGACATGTTCGAACCTGCCGCTCGGAACTTGAAAGTTGCCGTGTGGGGATGATATATGTCGGTGTATTTTTGCCTTTTGACAGGGGATACACGTCTTGGCCCACAGGTTTACGTCCTGATTAATCTTTGGCCAGAAGTATTTGGTTGTGATTAATTTTCTACTCGCCCTTATACCTGGATGGGATAAATTGTGAAGATTGTTAAAAATCGTTCGTCGTATTTGTTCTGGGACGTATGGCCTACTTGTGTTGGTCGAAGTTTCGCACCATATGTGTACGTCTTCCATAGGTATGTGTACTTTTTTTAATTTAAAGGAGGTGTTGTTCGAGTTATTGGTTGATTCGGTGAGGATCTTTTTTAACTCTACGTCTACATCTTGAAGCCTAGCAAGTGTTTGGATATCTATTTTTTCGTCGTTTCTCATAGCGTCTATATGACATCTTGAGAGTGAGTCAGAGACTACATTCAGGCTTCCTTTTACATATCTAATGTCATTGGTAAATTCGGATATGTGGTTTAAGTGGTTTGTTTGCCTGGGTGATTTTTCCGATTTGGCACACAAAGCTTTGGTTAAGGGTTTGTGGTCTGTGAAGACCGTGAAGTTTTTTCCTTCTAAAAAGTATCTGAACCTCTTGATTGCCCGATAAACGGCTAAAAGCTCTTTGTCAAAGGTGGAGTACTTTCTTTCAGCAGATTGTAAACGTTTCGAAAAGAAACTCAATGGATGCCATTGGTTTCCGCTGTATTGTTGTAGGACCGCTCCTACTGCGTCGTTAGATGCGTCTGTCCAAAGGCTGATTTGCGCCTTCGGGTCTGGGTGCGCGAGAAGAGTGTACGCATTTAATTGTTTTTTAGTTGTGTGGTGGCAATTTATGGGATAAACCTATGATAATAATTTATCATGCCCAAGAAACGCTGAAGCTTTTTGACTGTAGAAGGTCTGGGAAAATCAGTTATTGCTTTTACGCGAGTTTCGGAAGGTGTGATTCCTTTTTCTGAAATGGTATGTCCCAGAAAATCTAATTTGTTGGCGCCAAAAGTGCATTTAGACGGGTTTATAGAAATACCGTATTTTTGTAATCTAGCGAATAAAGATCTTAAATGTTTTTTATGTTCTTCGGGCGATGGAATTCCTATTAAAATATCGTCTATATAAGCAAAAGTAAAATCTAGACCTTCTAAGACTTCGTTTATAAATCTTTGGAATGTTTGTGCCCCGTTTTTTACGCCGATAGGCATACGCACGAATTCAAATAGACCAAAGGGGGTCGTGACGGCGGTTTTATATACGTCCTCAGGTGCCACCTGTATTTGGTGGTAAGCTCAGACTAAATCGATGTGAGAAAATATTTTGCATGAATGTAAGTTGATGTTGCAATCCTGAATATTAGGCAACGGGTATCTATCAAAGACGGTTGCTGCATTCAATAGTCTATAATCTCCACAAGGTCTCCAGTCGTTCGAGTTTTTCTTGGGTACCATGTGTAATGGAGAAGCGACTGACGATGATGAAATTTGGCATATTCCTAATCGCACCATGGTTTGAAATTCCTCTTTCGCCACCTTGTATTTCTCTGCATTAAGTTTTCGTGGTCGAGCGGAAGGGAGTGCCCCCTGTGTATTTATATGGTGCACTACGTTATGCAACACTTTTGTGTTCAAATTAGGTGGTGCTTTGAGTGCACTAAATTCATTTAAAATGTTACCGTATTCCCCATCTAGAGCGCATAGTTTTAGTGAGCTATAATCTACTGCTCGTGCTATGCAGTTGACCGTAAGTGAAGTGGTTTTGTCTATGAGCCTTCTTTGTCGTAAGTCAACTAGTAGATTATATTTGTACAGAAAATCGGCACCGAGAATAGCATGTTCGACTGCTGCGATTATAAAGGTGTGTTCGAAAGGACGACGTAGTTTGAGATCGAGGGTTAGATTTTTGAGGCCATTATGTTGAGATTTGTGTACCGTTGGCCGAAACCAGGTTAAGAATTTGTTTAAAAGTATAGTTAGGGTACTCCTTTTTAGGGATTACTGAGACTTCGGCACCTGTGTCTACTAAGAACCTAGTAGTGACGAAAAGGCGGCGTGATGTAGTTCTGAGCCCCGTTGCCGCGGACGCGGTAGCTACTTTAGGTTTTTTGAATCATCACTAATATGAGTATTATTTTTGCATGGACTAATGCATTTCTTGGCCTTTTGCCCGAATTTTCTATGGTACCAACATAAATTTTCATTATATTTACATGGTGATTTGGATTTGTGGTAAAACCGGCTTTTGGAAGAGTTACGATACTTTGTTCTTGACCTGTTAAGTTCGATGCTTCCCAGTCGCTTTGAAAATTCATGAAGTTGCTGCATTACTTTATTGAGAGTGTTTTCTGTAGCGTTTGGGGATGTTCTAATTTCGGAAACATTATAAGTAGAAGAAGAATCGAAGATTCTATCCGCGATGGAAAATACTTCATCCTGACTATGGGAATTTTCTATTGCAATAATGCAGGCTTTCATTAAGGAAGGGAGTTTATTAATCCATAGTTTTTAACTTCCCAGTATAGGAAGTTATTGTAATCGGTCCGAAAATCGAAATCGAAAATTTCAACGTATTTTCATCTTTCAAGGTCCCAGGAGCATTTTAAGCAAAAAATTGGAAGGAAGTATGTGTGTGTGTGTGTGTATGTGCGTACGGATGTGGTCATTTTTTCCTGCACGATATCGCGCGAACCAAAACTGATATCGACTTCGTTGAGGTGTCGTTCGAAGCGTATCAACCGAAATATGATCTGAAAAGATTTTCATGAAATTCGGTCCAGCCGTTTTTTTGTTTAAGCGACGTAAGTGATTTTTGTACTTGCACGATATCGCCCGAACGACGAAAGATATTGACTTACTTGAGGTGCCGTTCGAAGCGTATTAGCGACAATATAATCTGAAAAGATTTTTATAATATTCGGTCCAGCGGTTTTTTGGTTTAAATGACTTAAGTGATTTTTGTACCTGCACGATATCCCGCGAACTATAAAAGATATCGACTTAGTTGACGTGCCGTTCGAAGAGTATTAACCAAAATATGATCTGAAAAGATTTTCATAAAATTCGGTCCAGCCGTTTTTTTGTTTAAGCGATTTTTTGTTTAAGTGATTTTTGTACCTGCACGATATGGCCCGAACCACAAAAGATATTGACTTACTTGACTTACTTGAGGTGCCGTTCGAAGCGAATTAGCGACAAAGCTTGACGTTGGATATGAAAATGAATGTTATCAGTCGAATTGAAAACGGTGATAGTCCGAAGTGTCTTCTGCTCTAGGGTTGGTTAGATCAACCATTAGAACCATTCTTAAAAATATACCGGTAACATTAAGAAATCCATCCACGATAGATTCATTATCAGCCAAGAAAGTAACACGCGTAATGCTAGGAACGTAACAATATATTTTAGTGTAAATAGCACCTCTTTTGACGCTGGTTTCTGTTAACACTCAATTTCAGCGACGCATTATGAGCGCTAAACGAGGTGTGCTTGTACTATGTATTTATTATTAATTGGTTTATATGTAGTTAAATTTGAATTATATAAATCATATTAATTTTATTTTATTTTACCAAAAAACAATTTAAAATTCTCATGAATTTTAGCAAATATAAAATTTTAGCAAATAATTTTTTACCAAAAAACAATTTAAAATTGTTTACTTAAATATATTGAATTTATTGTTTTGTTGTTCTCTATTTTTGTTATATTCTTTCGTCTGCTTAAAGTTTGCTTTTTTAGCACACGCTTTATTTTTAATATACTTCTTCTTATTAATTTTTATAAGTTCATTTACGAAATTGATTTATTATTGCAATTTTATATTTGTTAACAATATAAATATGAATGTGAAATTAAAATGTGTTTACTTTAAAATTTGTTTGTAAAATAAGAGTAATCTAGAAAGTAAAATAATATTCACTATTGCATTTAGCAAATAAATTAATATATTTGTGTAAAAATTGTGTATATTCTTAATGTGTTTATTATTAAGGTCTCTTAAAAGACTTCCGACACTTTTCTTCCTTGTATACTTAAATTTTATTATTTTATATAAAACTGTTTAGTACATAAATAGCTATAATTACTTACGAGTAATTCCGTCGACTATGGTTGATTCTTGCATTAATTATTATAAATTTGCAATTAAATATACTTATGTGTCGCATATTAGCAATAGCAAATAATTTCTTATCTAAAAAAAATATTTTAAAATTATATTGAATTTTAAGTGTTTGAAATTATCATTGGAAAAATTGAAAAAGAAACAAAATTATCTCAAAAAGTTCTTTTGTGTTGCTGACTTGTCCGCTTCTTCGCCTTTGTTCCCTTCCATGTGCTGCTGTGTCCCGTTATGTGGGATTTGTTTGATGAGAATGATTTTACATATATATTTTTTTTGCAATATTTTTGCATTTAACTATATGTATAGCTGGTAATTTTTGTTAATCCGTTAGGTCATCACATTTTGCAATTATTTGCCAATTGTGTTAAACGAACTAAAGCCACGATGCCCACTGATTGAGAAATTTCGCCGTTACTCAAATATGTAAAATTTGCGATTTTTTTTTTCACTTTTTCGCGAATTGGATTATTGTACTTTGTTTTAAATATATAAAAACTCTGTTTTTATTTGTCTTTAGGAAGAAATTATTTTTAGTTATCACAAATCACGTCGGGGTCATCATTTTAGCAAATATTTTCATTTTAGTAAATAATTTTATTTTGTTGCGAACTAACTTTAACAAATATTTGTTTGATATAATGATACATTATGATTACTGTTAACACTTGTGGCTATTTAACTCGTAGCGTCGTATTATGGGGATCGTTCCGTATTGGTGGACGATTCCTTCAGATTCCTTCTTCCAAGTACTCCGTGACGATGCGCCCCGTCTCGGTACGTTTTTAGCAATGGCGGAAGATAGTTCTTCTTCCTTCTGTGCGGGCGATGTTTAATGCCATTTTCTCCGATGGCGTTGTAATCGAATTAAGACTGCCATTTTCTCCGATGGCGTTGTAATCGAATTAAGACTGCCATTTTCTTCGATGGCGTTGTAATCGAATTAAGACTGCCATTTTCTCCGATGGCGTTGTAATCGAATTAAGACTGCCACAGTAGGTTTTGAAATAAAGCGTTTAAAGTTCTGTTTATAAGTGTAACTCAATTAGGCAGAAGCCGCAATTATTAGAATTACCCATCAATGCAAAGGAATTTTTATCTTTTTTTAATTTTTTATTAACTTCCCAGTATAGGAAGTTATTTTAATCGGTCCGAAAATCGAAATCGAAATTTTCGACGTATTTTCATCTTTCAAAGTCCCAGGAGCATTTTAAGCAAAAGATTAGGAGGAAGTATGTGTGTGTGTGCGTACGTATGTGGCAAGACCTTCTCAAATCCAGGCCTCGTAGATGAATTTTTCGTGGTGTTGGTAATAGGCCCAAAAGTCACCGCACACCGGAGTAACATGGTTCGGAAGCTGTACGCGCAGAATTTTTGTGTTTATTTTTGCAGTAAAAAGTGATAAAATATTGTATTTTAACACTTTTAACTGCACTTGGATTTATCAGTGAATAGTTTTTTAGTGATTTCATTAAAAAAAAATAAAAAACAAATTTGGTGATTAAGTGTGTTTAAGTGTTCTAAATTGTTAAGGCGATCAACTTTTTTCACATTCACAGTGTTTTTTCATGTTTATTTACGAAAAAAATGTTGAATATTTAATGTTTTGTGTAGTTATGGAATTAAAAGTGATTTTAAAGTGATTAATACATATATTATGATATTATTATTAAAAATATAGGTGCCGAAAAACACTTCTCTTATTCACTTTTCCATTCGCACTTTTCTGTACTTATATGTTTAGTAATAATTGCAAAATAAATTAATTAATGACTTTAAAATCACTTTTAATTAAATATTCAGCATATTTTCCCTTAATATACACGAAAAAACACCGCGAATGTAAAATAAATTGATCACCTTAACAATTAAGACCCCAAAAATACACTAAATCACTATTTTTTTATATATTTTTTATTAAATCACTAAAGAAATAATCACTGATAATCCTTGTATGGTTTAAAGCGATAAATTTCAATAATTTACCACTTTTTACCACAAAACTATCATGAAAACACTCCCGAACGTACTCTGCGCCATTAAATTCTCAGCAACTGTCAAATTTTGGGACCATTCTCAGCTATGGTTGTATTGGTGCCAGATACAACTGCATGGCCTGTAGTTGAGAGGGTCTTGTATGTGGTCATTTTTTCCTGGACGATATTGCGTGAACCAAAAAAGATATCGAATTCGTTGAGGTGTAGTTCGAGGCGTATTAACCGAAATATGATCTGAAAAGACTTTCATAAAATTCGGTCGAGCCGTTTTTGAAGTTATACTTGTTTAGGCGCGTTTTGGAAAATATTATGAGAGTGAATTTTGACGAATTCGCAACGCAACGCGAGGATATGGGCGAAGGGGTGGAGGCAATGGAGGGCAAGCATTTCAACTTCCATTCTTCATGCGCACTGGGATTATCATTATTATGCACGGTATACAGAAAACGAAGGTAATGTAAAAGCGACGGCAGCTTCGAATACCGTAAAGCTGGTGACAGAATTTCGCTCAAACGCGGTGCGGACATTGACAGATAGAATAAAGTATGTGTATTGCAATGCGAACTAACGAAATGTGGCTTGAGCACTACCCACACACCGCGTAAGTTGCTTTACTTTCTACTTCTGGCGCGTTGCCGCGCGGTCCAGTGTAAAAAAGTTGTTTGTGTGTTGTGTTTTGAGTCGTGTTTTGGTGTTGGTGGGCATTTTGTTTATGTTTTGAATCGTGTGCTGGTGAAGGGGATAAGAAATTTGTTGAATTTCATAATTATTTCGAAATTGTGGTGATGAAATTAGTACCTAGAACAAATACAAGTCCTATAGGATAGAAAATTAATACGCAAATCATACAGCTTTTTCAATTTATTTCGTATCACGTCCACTTGTCACTTTGATTTTTAGGTTGTGTCAAAGTCGGAACGCGACACCAGCACGGCGACTCTGTGTCAGTGAAAAATCCGCGCACACCGCGAATCCAATGTCCGCACCGCGTTTGAGCGAAATTCTGTCACCAGCTTAAAAAATGGGCGCCTAGTGACGTCAGCCGTAATGCTGAAACAACAACAACAGCTTCGATTTTATATGGGAAGTGTCCCCCACGTGACATCAGCACTAAAATACCGTAAACGGTATACAGTCTTTTAATTTACCTTGTTTACCGTGATTACTATGGGCATATGAAAACTCGCAGCCGATGCCGGTTCACGATGTCGATGGGTGAGGGGTTTTTATGCTGAGGCTATGGACGGAAATCAATTTCATGTTCGAGTCATCAGCTAAGCGTATGTTTGGTTTTTCGTGGGCATAGGAAGGTTCGTAGTGTTTATCGTGTGCTGTTTGTGGGTGAGGGGTTTTACTGGATGGAAGGCAATTTCTCTAACTCGTAGTGTAATATCATAGACTCGCCAAGTTTTTAACTTGTAAAAAGTGGTAAAATATTGTATTTTAACATTTTTTACTGCACGTGCATTACCGGTGATAAGTTAGTTAGTGATCCGAGTGAATAAATTGAATGAAATTGATAAGGTGGCCAGTTTTGTTTACATTCATGGTGGTTTTTTCGTGTTAATTTAGGGAAAAAATCTTGGATTTATGGGGTAAAGAAATTAAAAGTGAATTTAAAATGGTTAAAAATTATTACGGAATAGTTATTAAAACATAAGTGCAAGTACCACCACACAACATGAATAACAAAAATTTTGAACTTTTTCCTACACATTTTTCTGCTTTAATATTTTTAAAAATTATTCTTTAACAAGCTTTAATCACTTTAAATTCACTTTTAACTCAATAACCACACAAATTCAACATTTTTGCCCTAAAATAACTCGACAAAACCACAGCGAATGTAAACAAAATTGGCCACCTTCACAATTAAACCATTAAAACATATTGGTTCACTAAATTTTTTGAAATTGTTTTAATTCAATCACTGAAACACTAATCACTGGTAATCCAGGTGCAGAAAAAAATACAATATTTTACAACTTTTTATTGCAAAAATAAACTTAAAAACTTGACTCCACTATGTTATTACACGAGAAATGTTCTCCATTCAAGCAAATGTAGAATCGGCACCGGCTGCTTCCAGGCCTGTAGCTACGATGGGTTTGCTGGAGGCCCTATCAGAACCTCAAATATGCAGCGTACTGCAAATTTAGGACATGATATGAACATGCAGCAACGCTGCTTTGCTTGTCATTTTACCAGCCACAGCCAATTGAAATACTTTTGATTGCAGCGTGCTGCATTTTTATCTCATGCCCTAATTTACTGCACGCTGCCAATTTTGATGTTCTGATACCGCCTGCGGACGATATAGGCGAAGGGGTAGAGGCTATAAGGGGCAAGCATTGCAACTCCAATCCTATGGCTATTAAGTTTATCATTATATGGGCATATGAAAATTCGTAGCCAAAGTCCGTTCACGATGTCCATGAGTGAGGAGGTTTTTACCCAGAAACTATGGAAGGAAATAAATTATATATCCTAGTTTTCAGCTAAAGCCGGCTCTAAACGATGCTATGAACACTTTCCAACGTTGGACGTTTAATGGTAGAACGCATTGTGTGGCCGCTACTCGAACTACGAATGCCCAATGTCAAGCGTCCAACGATGGTGTTTGGACAGATTCGGAGTGTTGTCACTCCTTACTCCCTACATTAATGTCCTTAGTCTGAAACTCTTCGTATCATATTTCAATTACCCTAACCCACTTAATTTAATTGAGTAACAACTAAAAGAAGAAGCTAGGGAAGTGAACAGAATTTGGAAGTGACGTTTATTTCAATAGTGGCAAAGGAAATAGAATGAATGAAGGTCAATGAACCCACAGGTGAGTTATGAGAGCATACCGGCAAAATGAGTCTACGCAACGCCTGGAAATCCTCATTGTGACAGAGGACACAGACGATGTCCTTTTGGATTGCCGGAGATTGGCCGAGCAAACTGCTGCACTGTAACCTACAGCTAAAGCCACGGCTAAGGGCAACGAACGTCTTAGACCTACTGATCTACTGACTAAAGTGGAGGAGAAGCTAAATTCCTCAATTAGAAGCTAAGGCGAAGTGAGTTGGGCTTAGAAGTACCAGTAGTATTATCAGGTAAATAAATGCTGATCCAGCTTTACGAAGCATATTAAGCTTAACATTCATTACGTTTTGGTAGAAAATTACCCAGTCTTAAGAGCATTTCATGAGGCTTCTTAACCCCATCTTAAGATAATTGTAATTAGGCCTAAAACTAGTTGGTGATTTTAGTTAGGATTACAATACGGTATAACCGACAGCTTTGAGTGTGTCGGCATCATAATACTTGCACCTTCCAACGCACGAAAATAGAAAGAATCCAATAAAATATTTGTGTAGAAATTAAAAATTAGTCTTAAAATCACCCCAAAGAAGTATAACTTCTAATGCGTGTACATAAGTACACACACCCACTGTTTTTTTTTTTTGTTTATTAACCAAAATATGATCTGAAAAGATTTTCATAAAATTCGGTCGAACCGCTTTTTTAAATGTCGTTTATGATTATTGTACCTGCACGATACCGCGCGAAATACAATGATATCTAATAAACTCGATGGAATTAGACCCGTTCTAAACGAAGTGATATTTTTTGGGTTCTGCGAAAGCCTTCGAACAAAACATCACTTGTCAAAATCCGACAACCCTTCAAAATCGTGCAAAAATTTCGTTACCCTTTACAAACAGCGCAAATTTTTCAAACCTTGGATTAGCCAATTTTCCACTAGTGCTAAACGTATAACTATTTTGTAAGAAGTCAGTTTATTCCATCTTCGTTCATCATACTGGGAAGTTAATTGTGTGGACCGAAGGGGTCAAACCCACATCCCAACTAGTTTTTTAATTAAATAATAACTTTGAAATTTATTTTTACATGATTTAATATTTTGTTCTGTTTTGTGATAAAATAATGTTACCTTCACCGTCGGTCACATTCAGTTCAAAAACTTAAAAAATAAGTATTTTGAAATATGTGCATATATATTGTAAAAATTGTTTCCCTTTTTTTAACATTTATCTGATATTAAAAATTTAAACATTTTCCAAATTATTTACTTGTTTGTTACCAAAATTGCGATAATTTTTAATTATTTCAAAAAGTTTGAACGTTAAATTCATTTTTATGAAATTTTTGAAAACGTAACTTATTACGGTTATGTTAATTTTTCCCCAAAATACAATAATTCTTTAATTTTCATCAGTTTTTTTTAACATTCTTGTAAGGTTACAATATTGAAAAATCAAATGGAGTTTCTAAAATGATAAACACTTTTTTAAGTTTAAAAATAATTTTATTAATATAGATTTTTAAAAAAAGCATACATTAAATACATTTTAGATAATGTAAGAACAAATATATTTGCAAAAATTAATTATTACTTAGTCGAAATCCATAATGCTGAAATTTCCCCAAGGTGACGTTTCTGCTGAGTTAAGCTTCACAATACCCTTGTTGTTAAAGGGGCTCGAGGTGTTATTTTCTTTGAGCAGTGCTAAAGATCTAAAGGAAGTTACACAGTCGGATGTCCAAACCTTACAACTCCGAATGGAAATCATAAATTGTAGTCTTTGCCAAATCGAGAATGCACGTACCCACATAAATTGATTTATATAAATAAATCTCAGTCTTATTAAGTTCGATGGCTGCTAGGTTCTCATTGAAAATTATCGATGTCTTGAATTCGGGTTTGGATATAAGAGCTTCGGCACCGTATCGCCCTAAAATATTGCAAAAAATGTACATACATATTTCATTGGATTATTTTTGATTATAATTTAAATTATCGCGAAAACCTTTATAAAAGGAGTTTTTAAGCATTTTTAAAGGTGACATGCATATTTTAAGACTGTGGGACCCTGATTTTCGTAATCAGCGACCCAAAAAACATATCGAGGGTTTCCTGCCAAAAGGGCGTATCAACCAAAACATGGATTTAGAGGATTCAATAAAAACATTTAAAAAATCGGTGTATTTTTTTTTCATATTGCTTATCATCGAAAATAAATGTTTTTAGGCGTATGTTTTGGATACTTTTATTCACTTGATGGATACGACCAGTCTGATGGATACGACCTGACTCTAAGAAAAAGTTATAAGCTCAAAATCGCGATTTTGTGGATACGCCCTTCTGGCAGGAAACCCTCGATATGAGGAACGATTTTCACAACAGTGTAATGTTTTGACATAAACGATTCGTCGATTTGTTGTCAAGTTAAAAAAAATGTAATTTGAAAAGGGGAAAGGTAGAGCCCATCTCACCGAAGCGGAAGTGGGTGCTAATTTTAAAACAAGAGCACCTCACACATTTAATTCGCCACTCCCTTTTGGTATTCTAAGCACCCAAACCACTGACATACGGTTTTAACAACCTCGGTTTTATCAATTGAAGCGTGCAAAAAGTATTTTATATTGGAGATAATTACAAATCAGTCAGACGTTCATGCTACATTATGATATGAAAAAAGCAATTTTATTTTCGGTTTATTATAATCATCGGAAGAGAGGATATTTTTTTGCCAACATTTTTTTTTTACTACGAGTATTAATTATTTAAATAAATGTTACGTAGCAAAAACAATAATCAAAAACATTTAAAAACGAAGTTAGAGTGAGAACAAAGTGCCTTTAAAAGCAGCGAAAGTAACAGAGTCACAGAATTAAAGAAAGACACAGCACGATTATTATGAGACTTCACCAACTAAGTCGACTTTATCGCGCATAAAACTTGTTCGCCAGAATCAGATGCCTTACTTAAGCAGTTTTCGTTGTAAAAATTCGTTTTGCGCTTGCTGGTAACAACAGGTAAACAAACAGCTGATGAGCAGGGCTCCGAGTTGTAAAGAGAAAAAGTGAAAAAAAGCTGGGAGCTTTGTTTCTGAAGAACCGCCGTGGTCTTGACCCCTGCCGCCTTTACCCCCATGTATAAGTCGATTTTTTTGGCAGGTTATGCGAAATAAGAAATAACACTGACGCGTCATGACGTCACGAGAATTTTTTTTCACTTTTTCTCTTTACAACTAGGAGCCCTGCTCATCAGCTGTTTGTTTACCAGCAAGCGCAAAACGAATTTTTACAACGAAAACTGCTTAAGTAAGGCAGCTGATTCTGGCGAGCAAGCCTTCATAATAAGATCAATATGATTTTCATAGGTTCGTTTTAAAAGGCTGATACCAGGTATTCATAAAGCATACAGCAAAACCCATTTTTCCTCCAGCAAAACACACTTTATTCTACTGAACATTTACCACGTTTATAAGCGGAGTTTCACTCCCGGATCTTCAGTCCAAAGTAAAACTCCTGATGCGTTTATAAGCAATGGGAGTGAAAATCCAAAATACTTTCTGGTTTGAAATGACAGCTCCAAGCTCAAATTTAAAATCATAGCAAAGACAAATTGTAAACCCAATGTTTAATTTAATGTATTTAAAAAATCAATAAATAAAGAAAAAAAACTATTGTAGCAAAATAAAACACCCAGCTTCTTCTTTACTAAGTTTTCCCCCCTTGAAAAAAAATCTCACTCCAAGTCAGCGTTTATAAGCACAACATAAACCGGGATCGAAGTTTCACTCCAGCTTTTTCTTCGGGAGCGAAAATCCAAGTTCTGGAGTTTCACTCCCAGTTTATAAGCGGTGTTTCACTCCGGATCGAAACTTCCATCCGGAGGGAAACTCCGCTTATAAACGTAGTAATTAAAGCTTTAGTGCTTGTAGCAATGTTAATATGTATATATGGGGTACCCTTCGTGTATATGTTAAAATGTTATGCACTTAGTGGGCTTTGCTGCAAGTAAAACAACCTGCTGGCTCAACAATTTACTTAGTTTCCGATTTTGTTTTTTCTTATACTTGATTTTGTGGGCTCTTTGCATTTGTGATCACATCAAGCGCAACTGTGCGATGTGTTTCTGACTTCTCTTTAACTGTGTTCCTGTTACTTTGCCTTTAAATTCATTGGTACATTCCGTAATTATTTTGCTTTTGATGCTTTTGGTTGTTCACATAATATTATCAATTGCTCTTAATTGTATTAACTCTTGCCTATTGAGTCCAAGACTGCTTTATTTCTTATCAAATTCCATGCATTGTACAATTATTTGATACAGTATATTTGGTATTACCAGCTCTTATTCCTAATACTAGATTTAGTCAAACTTGTGTATACTACATCTCCCTTCTTTTTTTTTAATTCATTTAATATAACTGATCTTAAAACTATACTAGTATTTATTTAATTCAGTTCAATTTCTTATGTAATTGTTATTTTACTTTTTCACAATTTTCTATAATTTTATTCTACATTATAGGCTATATATATTTTTATTTCATATTATATTTTATCATACAAAGTTCTAACTTAGTGATTTGCTGTTTTCTAACTTCTAGTTCCTATGACGAATAAAACGTGTATTTCTTCTCAAAACCGTCCCGTCTCCTTTCTCAATTAAATACGATCGTGGTGTAACATACTTTTGCTTTATACTACCTTTCTCCCAGTACGATTTGTTTTTTTATCCAGATTTTGTCGCCTTCTTCAAACATACTTGGTTTTCGAACACCTCTATTATAATATCTCTCATTTCTTATATTATTACGTTCTACAGTTTGTTTACATTGTACAGCGCCACGGGTTCTGAAACACCTTTATTTTTCTGGCAGTGAACATGTGAGTTTCCTTCCCATCAAAACTTCCGCAGGTGATAAAATACTTCCCTTAATTGGAGTGTTGCGGTACTCCAGCAATGACGTCCACAGTTCTTGCGAAGGAAGGCTTTTTTGATGAGCATTTTCGCGAGTTGAACAGATTTTTCTGCTAAGCCCTTTGCTTGGGGGAATTCGGACTGGTCGTTATAACTTCGATATCATATAATTTAGCAAATTGCCGGAACTCATACGAATTGAACGGTACATTATCTGCAATGATTGTTTTTGGGATACCATGTGTTGCAAAAATTGATTTTAGTTTATTAATGACTTCGTTGGATGTTTTATTTCGAACTGGTGTTATTTCTAAGAACTTGGAGAGATAGTCTGTAACTATTAAATATGATTTATTTTCAAGTTCAAACAAATCCATTCCTACTTTATTAAACGGTATACATGGTATCTCATGGGATATGTACGGCTCTTTAATATTTGCGTGTCTGTACTTTTGACAGATCTCCCAAGAAGATACTTTATTTTCTATAGCTCCATTGCTTTGGTTTTTTCCACTCCTAAATGAGGTTGATGTAATAATTCTAATATTTCTTTCGTCATAGAGCTTGGAATAACGATCCGATCATTAAGAAAAATAATTCCCTCGTCTAATACTAACTCGTTTTTCATTTTCCAGAAATATTTAATTTTTTCATTTACCTGTTTTTTAATTTCAGGCCATCCGACAAGTAACATTTGTTTCAATTCTTTTAACACCATATCAGTCTCTGTCTCTTCTTTAAACCTTTTGTTTTTTTCTTCACTCACATTAATCGAATGAACCACATCATTCAAATCTGGAATTTCTTCAACTGCTTTCGTTACATCACAGTACCTAGAAAGGAGGTCTGCGATATACATATATTTCCCTGGGCTATGTATCAATTTAATTTTGTATTTTAATAATCTCAACATCATTCTCTGTAGTCTTGAATTTGGCACTTTACATATTTCTTTTTTAAAAATTCCCAATAATGGTTTGTGATCCGTTATCACTGTAATTTCTCTTCCATAAATAAAATAATGGAGCTTTTGGCACGCGGATATAATTGCGAGCAGCTCTTTTTCGATTTGTGCATATGACTGTTCTGCTTCGGTTAAACTTCTAGATATAAAATACACGGGCTTATTTTCTTGAAGCATACACGCTCCAAGACCATATTTCGAAGCATCTGCTTGTATGACTATATATTTTGTATGGTCATAAATTCTTAGCGTTGGGGAGTTAGAAATATTATATTTAATTTTGTCTAAACATTGTGTGTGCGTTTCTTCCCATTTAAATACCACATTTTTCTTCAATAATTCTCGCAATGGCTGCGAAATTTCCGCTAAATCTGGGATGTAATTTCGAACATAATTAACCATGCCTAACAGCTTTTGCAGATCTTTTTTGTCTTTGGGGATACCTATATCTTTTATCGCTTGCACTCTATCCGGGTCGCAAGATATTCCGTCTTTTGAAACTACGTGCCCTAAAAACTTAACTTGACTCAATTTGTATTGAATTTTGTCCCTATTAAATTTAATATTGAGATTTTTAGCTCTTTCTACGACTTTGGGCAGAACTTCATCATGTTCCTTTTCGTATTTTGCTGCTATCAACAAATCATCAATGTAAATATACACGCCTACAATATCCTTGAATTTTTTTCATTTTGGGCCTGAATTATTTCTGGGGCCGTTTTTATACCAAATGGTAGTCGTTTAAACCTATACAAACCAAAAGATGTACTAAAAGAACATAACTGACTCGATTTTTCATCTAGTTCAACTTGCCAATATCCTTCTTTTAAGTCTAGGACAGTGAATAACGATTTATTTACTAATTGACTTGATAACTCAGCGAAAGTGGGAATGGGGTGACTGATTGGCTTTATCGCGAGATTCAGCTCTCTCGGATCTAAACATAACCTAATTTGTTTGTTCGGTTTTTCCACTATCACAATGTTGGAAATCCACTCTGATGGTGAACTACTTCTTTCTATAATATTCAAATTCTCAAGTCTATGTAATTCCTTGAGCACAGATTCCTTAATAGCGAGAGGTATTCTTCGTGCTTGTTTGACTACAGGTACGGAACTGTCTTTTAATTCAATTTTAATAATTTTAGCAAAGCCTCCTTCAAATAAAATTTTATTTTTCTCAATAAATTCCTTTTTCTCATCAACTTCTTCTATCATTTCCACTCTTTTTATTAAATTCAATTCTTCAGAAGTTGCTAACCCTAAAATCATTGTTAATCCACATCTTCTAATTCTTTTGTTTTATTTCGTATAACACAGTTTATTTTTGCTTTTCCTATTGCCCGCAATAGGCTGGTCGTCCACTGGAAGCGTATTCGAGCGGCTTCGCGCTACGGCCATACAAATGAGCCGCTTGTAGCCGCTCATATGTATGGCCGTAGCGCGAAGCCGCTCGAATACGCTTCCAGTGGACGACCAGCCATATTGTACCCCCATACGCGTAAACATTTCCTTCAACTTTTCTTAAATTTCGATTTCTAAAATTTTTCCAAATTTTTAAAAGCAACACATTAATATTTGCACCCGAATCTATTTTAAATTGTATGACCCGGTTCTCTATTTCTACATTTTCAAACCATGATTTGCATTTTTTATTTTCTATTGTACTTATGGTGCTTCGGATTCTGAACCATAATTGCTAGTTTGTTTTATTTCACTTACTTGTCTTGTTTTGCTATTGCACACTACAGCAAAGTGATTTCTTCGTCCACATTGTTTGCATATTTTTTTGTACGCTGGGCATTTTCCGTATGAATGCTTTTGTCCACAATAATTACAATTGATCCAATTTGCTTCCTTAATATTAAATTTATTATATTTTTTTATATTTTCCTTTGGGTTTTTTATGTCATGATTTTGTCTAAAAAAATCTTTTGATTTCTATTGGCTTGTATGTTATTGAAATGAGAATTAGGGTTACCTGCATACGATTTAGTTATCTTTTTTAAAGAATATACCTCAGAGGATCCGTTTTTTGACAATCCTGCTTTCTGCATATGTTCCTGTTGCGCACGTGATATTTCACTTGCTCTCGATATTTCTATGGCTTTATCCATGGTTAACCCGTTTGTTTCCAGTAATTTTGTTTGCAATTTTTTGTCGTTTATTCCGAACACAATAGATCCCTAATCATGCGATCTTCAGTTCCCGTATAACCACGTGAATGAACTAGCTTTGTTTGGTCACATAAAAGGTGCGCAAATGGAAACAATGCAATTTACCTAAAAATAAAAACGATTAAAAACCAGACCTAAATTTATACTTACCTGCCAACACTGGTTACAGCAGCTCCAGCCCATCCCATCTTCGATTCCGATCCAACGCACTGGAAAAATATGAGATATAAAATAAAAATAAATCAATAAAAATAAAAACATCACTCCGCTTACCTCAAAATCGAACAGCTGCCAGAATGACAGCAATACACCAACACATATAAATACATATTGCAAGATGGTGGGAAGGTTCCCAAGTTCCCCACCAACACCTATTGTGTACACCGAAATAAATATCGCAGCATGGTCATCCAAAATTTCAGATCATACTTGATCTTCTCAGCGTGTCGAGCGAGAAGAAATTCAGCAAACAGCTAATGATCTCAAATTTGAATACATGAAACGCGTTGAAGTTCATGTAAATCTATATTACACTTAACGTGCCGAGTTAAGTGCAAATTCTTTATTACATACTTAACGTGCCGAGTTAAGTGCAAATTCTCTATCACATACTTAACGTGCCGAGTTAAGTGTAAATTCGGGATCACATTACATGAGATGAATTAATGTGAATTTCCGATTCCTGGATCCAATTTTATTTATCTAACAAAACTTTGAATTCTAGCGAAACCTCGAACCAAGTGATAGCCAACACGAGATTCAACCATATGATAATCAGATTTGCGGATAGACAACATTGCCAGTTAAGGATAATTGGAGTGGATTTAACCGGGTGAAATAATAATATATTAAGATTAGAATTATTAAAGATTTAAATTGAATTTATGTTTTACTAATTTGAAATATTGTAGAAATCTTATTAAAAATTAATTGGAAGTTGTATTTGCTAAATAATGAACCAAATCTAAGATTATAGGAAAGTTAAGTTTAAGATTGAATTATAATTATTAAATAAAAGGGAAAAAATCGAATTATTACAACAGTCTTTTACTAAGCTATCCTTGCAATCACACATTGAGTTCGCACTTAGGCTTTACAAGCCAAAACAAGCTTTTTTATATCCATGAGAAATGAGTCAAAAGGCTCGCTGTCCCGTTGATTTCTGCTCCAAAAGACAAAACTTTCGTATATCCTTTCGTCTATCCTATTCCTATACAATTATATAAATTAGCAAAGACAACAGACTGGGCAACAGCAAAAGCAGTTTATTTTTAAAACGTTTTTATTAGCTCGCTTTCTTGTCTGTCTGTTTGTCCGGTACAAATCTTGCATTCGATTTTTTGACTACTTCCCGTTACCTGATCACCCTGAAATTTTGCACACAGCTTCAGCTCCGATGACAATGCAATATGGTATACTCATTATACCGCTAGATCCACGGCGGAGGTCTCAAGAGGACGGAGTACTGTTTTCTTCACGGAACAAATTTTGCATTCGATTTTTCAAATATTTCCGAATATCCTATCATGGTGAAATTTGGCACACAGCTTTAGCTCCGATGACCATGCAATATGGTATACCTTTAGGTCCATGGAGGCCGTCTCAGGAGTTCGGATTGAAATATTCTTCACAAACCCTTCGACGTGGGTATCAAATGAAATGGTATGATAAGTACAACACCATAAGCAATATAGTATACTCAATTTATCGTTTGGTCCATGGCGGTCATCTCCACAGGGCGGATTACAATTTTCTTCACAACCCCCTCTATATGGGTATCAAATGAAAGGGCATCATAACACGAATACAATAAGCCATGCCCTTAGATCCATGGCAGACTCCTCAGGAGGGTGGGTTACCATTCTCTTCAGAACCCTTTCGACATGGGTATCAAATGAAAGGGTTTTGACATGGGTATCAAATGAAAGGGAATCATGTGTCGAATGCAATAAGCTATGTCTTTAGATCCATGGCGACCTCCTCAGGAGGGTGGGTTACAATTCTCTTCAGAGCCCTTTCGACATGGGTATCAAATGAAAGGGTATGATAATTAGAAAACAATAAGCAATATAGTATACTCAATATTTCGTTTGGTCCATGGCGGCCATCTCAAGAGGACGGATAAAAATTTTCGTCACAACCCCCTCGACATGGGTATCAAACGAAAGGGCATCATAAGTAACGCAATAAGTTATGTCTTTAGATTCATTGCTACCTCCTCAGGAGGGCCGGTTACCATTCTCTTCAGAACCCTTTCGACATGGGTATCAAATGAAAGGGTATGATAAGTAAAACACCATAAGCAATATAATATACTCAGAACATCATTAGGTCCATGGCGGCCTCCTCAGGAGGGTGGGTTATCATTTCATTCAGAACCCTTTCAACATGGGTATCAAATAAAAGGGTATGATAAGTAGAATACCATAAGCAATATAGTATACTCAATATTTCGTTTGGTCCATGGCGGCCATCTCAAGAGGACGGATTAATATTTTCTTCACAACCCCCTCGACATGGGTATCAAACGAAAGTGCATCAAAAGTAATGCAATAAGCTGTGTCCTTAGATCCATGTCGACCTCCTCAGGAGGGCCGGTTCCCATTCTCTTCAGAACCCTTTCGACATGGGTATCAAATGAAAGGGTATGATAAGTAAAACACCATAAGCAATACAATATACTCAGAACATCATTAGGTCCATGGCGGCCTCCTCAGGAGGGTGGGTTACCATTCTCTTCAGAACCCTTTCGACGTGGGTGTCAAATGAAAGGGTATGATAAGTAGAATACCATAAGCAATATATTATCCTCAATATTTCGTTTGGTCCATGGCGGCCATCTCAAGAGAACGGATTAAATTACTTCACAACCCCCTCGACATGGTTATCAAACGAAAAGGCATCAAAAGTAATGCAATAAGATCCATGGCGACCTCCTCAGGAAAGCCGGTTACCATTCTCTTCAGAACCCTTTCGACATGGGTATCAAATGAAAGGGTATAATAAGTAAAACACCATAAGCAATACAATATACTCAGAACATCATTAGGTCCATGGCGGCCTACTCAGGAGGGTGGGTTACCATTCTCTTCAGAACCCTTTCGACATGGGTGTCAAATGAAAGGGTATGATAAGTAGAATACCATAAGCAATATATTATCCTCAATATTTCGTTTGGTCCATGGTGGCCATCTCAAGAGAACGGATTAACATTTTCTTCACAACCCCCTCGACATGGGTATCAAACGAAAGGGCATCATAAGTAATGCAATAAGTTATGTCTTTAGATCCATGACGACCTCCTCAGGAGGGCCGGTTACCATTCCCTTCAGAACCCTTTCGACATTGGGTCGGCCATAAGCAATACAATATACTCAGAACATCATTAGGTCCATGGCGGCCTCCTCAGGAGGGTGGGTTACCATTCTCTTCAGAGCACGGCTTACCATTTTCATCACAACACCTGCGACGTAGGTACTACAGAAAAGGGTGTGATAAGTAGAATACAATAAACTATATGAGGTCATTGTAAATTTAACTTGGCGGCTGACATAAACTGGTGGATTGCCTAACTTTACAACAACCTTCACATGTACCAGTTACATAATTTAAATTAATACGGTTATTCAAAGTAAAATGATAGATAAAAGTTTCAGATAATCACGACTCAAATTTAATTTATAGATGTTTTTATATGAAGAAAGCAGTTAAATACAATCAAAAGTCAGTTAAGCGCTTTTCAGTAAAAGAGTAGTTGCAAGCACTCACGAGTGAAAATAGTAAAAATGATCAAAAAAGAGATGCAGCTATTATTGAAATAAAAATCATATAAAATTAATTTAGCTTTCTCCTTCATTTTAATTTTCAGGAATTTCAAAATTAAAAAGATTGGTATATTATTAGTAGATTTAGGTAACAATTTTCCACATGTATCCGTCATAATATCATGACCATGTTAAAAAGTGATTGCTAAATGTCGCACACAAGACTAAAAAGCAGATAATAATTATTAGATAAAAAAAACTTTTTAATATAACACGTTTTTATAACGAACTAAAAAGTATACAATAATGGCACTAGCCCCATACAGATTTAGAGCCTCAAACATATTTCTAACACCATACAGATAGTCCTGAAAATTTGTGATTGTGAATTTGTAATAGCTATGAAAATATATGTAAAATTTTAAACGAAAAAACGTGATAAGCCAACGAACCCGAACCAGTTCCCGAACCCCAGCAAACCAATCTCAAGGTCAACGACCGCGACCTAGATTCCAGGGCCAACCAACAGGTGATTGATTGATAGACTGATGGCCTTGACAGGTGATTGATTGATGACCTTGACTTGGATTCCAAAATTACAGGCAACTGATGGCATTGACCTACATACCATCCCACGTGATTTAGCTCTCAGTCTAAACCGTCTGGTGCAGATTCCAAGGTCAGCCACTTACGATAATTACGGGTGATTTATGACCTTTCAACCAATTAACATAATTACAGGTGATTAATCACCTTGACCTAAATCCCAAAACCGGTTTTTTTCCCCAGACTCAAGGGACCTAGTACCAACTAATATTTCGGCAATGGCGAAATTGCTAGCATCTGTAGTTAACACGAAAAATTTCGTGAAATCGGGATGGGTTCATTTATTAGGATTTGTCTGCAAGTCTCAAAGCACTTTGTATATTTTTTGTTAGGTACAACGCTTCTACCTTTTTTCAGACATTCTGTAAGGGGTTTAACTAACTTGGCAAAGTCTCTAATAAATTTTCTATAATAGCCAAGAAGGCCTAAAAATGACTTTTTCTCTTTTTGTGTGGTGGGGATGGGAAATTCCTTGATTGCTCGAATTTTTTCAGGGTTTGGCTTAATCCCTTCTGTGGACACTACGTAGATGGGGCCTTTTTCAAGCCGAATGGCATTCGTACATATTCATAATGGCCACTTTCCACTGTGAATGCAGTTTTTGGTATGTCTTTGGGGTTCATCTCGATTTGGTAGAAACCACTGGCCAAATCTAAAGTAGAGAAGTATAAGCAGCGTCCCAATTTATCTAATATCTCGGTGATATTAGGAAGTGGGTAGTTGTCTGAGATTGTTTTATGACGAGACGCCATTTCTGTTTACCGCTTGCTTCCATCTTTTTGGGAACAACCCATACGGGAGAACTCCACGGAGAATAGCTAGGGCGGATGAATCTTTGCTCTAGGATCTCTGTGATTTATCTTTGGACTTCGTGCTTATGCACATATGGATACCTGTATGATTTTGTATATAGAGGTTCGTCGTCAGTAGTGGGTATGGAATGTTTAATTTGGTTACTGAAGCTGTAGCTGTTCGCCTTCCGTGAAGAAAAGATCTTCATATTCTTGACATGCTCGGAATAAAGCTACCTTTTCTTCTTTATTTAAATGGTTTCCGCGAATTAACTCGGTTATTCTTTTCTCTTTGCCTATTTCATAGATGTCATGGCTAATATTGAAATTATTTACTTCTACGTAGTTTGCGGTGAAGGCTTCTGCCTTGAGGGGTTGTTCCATGAAAAGAATTTGATCCGTCTCTGATTGGTTGCTTACTTCAATCAGGCTAAACCAATCTTGGCCGTATATAATCCTTCGGATATGTATAATTTTGGTTTGATTTGGGAAGCTGGGACGAAAATGTCTCCATCGCGAACATCGACGGGAAGTTTTATCACTACTCTCGAGTGGCTAGGAATCACACGTTTTCCTGAAGAGAAATTTGGTTTGAACAGTAGGGGTAAAGCAGACGTCCTTGTTTTTAGCGTCATGTCCTCTAAATCAACTTTTGCTCCAAGTTGCCTTAATGAGTTTAAACCAAGTAGACCGTCGAAATAATTGTGAAATTTAAATAATAGAAATGGGAAATTTCCACGTTGGTTAAATTCACGGAAAATAGGGATGTACGAGGTGTGACACTTAAGTAATGAGACTGATTATATTGCCGCGATTGTGGTAACCCTGCGACCTTCAAATTCCCTTTCCCTTCTCTCGGTATCCTTCCCCTCTCCATTGATATATGTATTTGCCATCGCTCTAACTTGTTTAGTTCACCTCCTCTGTCGTGTTGAGTAAACGTGTGTTGGTGCTGTTGTGATATTGTGGGAAATATGTAACTCGCGGAGCTTTTATTTGATGATTTTTGAATTTGGATTTGTTAGTTGGATTAATTTATATTAGTACATTAGTTAAATTATATTAAACAAGGTTTTTTTTAAAAAAAGGTGGAGTTTTTTTCATAATTTGTGGTGTTAGCTTTGATTTGATGATTTTTGAATTTGGATTTGTTAGTTGGATTAATTTATATTAGTACATTAGTTAAATTATATTAAACAAGGTTTTTTTTTAAAAAAAGGTGGAGTTTTTTTCATAATTTGTGGTTTTAGACGTTAATTCGTGGTCCAGGTCAGTTACGGGTCAAACAGGTCGAAAAACAATTTCGCATGAACATACAAAATTGGTCCTTAGAGCCGGATCTGCTAAAAGGCAGAAGTGGACAGAAACAAATATAAAACTAAAACTGAAAACGTGATTTAGAAACAGTGTTTAAAATTGTTGAATAATAAAAACAGTTTATACAGTGCAACTGGATGCTCTAGGAGAAGAAGGGACGAACTGGAATTGCAATTACACATAGAACAACATTAAATTTGAGGAGCTAATTTGGTGAGTTCTTTCCAATTTATTTACTGAAATCCACTGTTTCCTATAGCTGTTTTTACGGATTAATTTTGCCCTGAAAATTATCTTGTCAAAAGCAATAAAATTATCTTATCAAAAAAATGAGAAAAAAAACAAATTTGCCACGAATGAAATGCCCTGGTTTCGATCCTGGGTCCGAATTTTTGCCGGCGTCTCAGGTATGACGATTTCCTATATATGCCAGCCTCGACCTTGCAAACCAATGTTTTAACTTCACAAAATCAAACGCACTATATTCTTTTTTCATCAAAAATGTTTTATAATTCGCCTCTATTTATGCAAAGTTATAAAATTTATAAACATCATTTAAAATGTATAATTCAATAAATTTTAACTCACAGAAAACTTAAAACTTTTAAACATTTTTACACTTTTAAAGTTTATTTAAATTCGGCAAAAGAAAAAAAATGCAAATTAAACAATTTAAATTCACTAATTTATAGGGAACGCGATTTTCTTCCCTTTCATATAGTCTGTAAGAAATAATTGTTAATATTGTACATAGAATTCACTCACCAAGGGCTGCAAATTTCTTCGATGTCTTTCTCCTTTCGTGGAGAAAGTGGTGAAAACGGCCAACTCATCCCAATCAGAATTTTTCTGGGAAGATCGGGTTGACCTTTTTGCCCTTGCATTTTTCGGGAGACCCTCTCCTGTATCCTGTGCCTAGCGGTTAGGCTCTCTTCACAGGGTGTTACGAGATTACGATATTGTTGTAGATAATGCAGCCCTTGGTGATATGGTTGTCCAAGACAGCTGATTTTGACAAGTTAATTTGTCATCAGGTGTTTATATTCGTGTGTTTATGTTTGCTTAATTTTGAGTGAATTTTATTTTGGATTTTCTTTAAATCAGGTAAGTAAATCACGTTCCCTATATTTGATTAATTTAATTTTAGGTCATCAAGTTAGTATTGAAGAGGCAATTTTTGTATATCTACTTGTACGAGGATCATTATATAAATAAGGTATGTACAATATTGTTGTTTTTCCTTTAGTTGAATTTTGCTGTAATCTGGTCATTTAACTTTTTTAGGTAGCTCTCCGGAACATCCACATTTGATAAAGTGCATGCAATTTAATTTGAAAATGGAGTTAGCGGTTTTCGAAACGTTAGTAGCCGAACAATACGCCACATACGATAGTGCTCAAAAAAGTTTACGGAACTTTAGAAAAGACTCGAAAGCGCGAAAACCAAGGCCTACTTTAATGGTCGTTTAGGGGCCCTAAATGAATTCTGGCAAGAATTTCGAACGCGTCATCGTGAGCTGGCGCCTGCCAGTAAAACCATTGAAAAAATACCACAAAAAACAAACAAATATTTTGAAGACGATCTTCTCACAGAAATGCACAAGGGCTATATTCTTGGGAAAGGAGAAATGCAGGACGAACTACAATTATTACACCCAGACACAACTGGTGATGAACGTCGGCACCGTCCTGTCCTAGAAGTAGGAGAAACCCACGCACATTGTTTTGTCCTAAAAGAGACAAAACAATTAAAAATAAATTAAAATACAAAAATTACCTTTTTTCCATATCCTACTCGAATAGAATAACCTTCCAAATCACATTCAGAGAATGAGCACAGCCACTGTATTCAAAAGACATGCATCTATTTTTCTATCTTCTTCTTCTTCTCGCTAGTTTTCTTTATCTCTCTTCCTTCACTTACCTACTTTATCTAAATCTTAATTTTCTTCTACTCTTATTCTTTCTTTAATTTTATTCTACTTTTAATTTTAAGTGTAATTTTTTAGATCAAATTTCTTTTTTTTTGTTTTAAATTAAATTTTAAGTTTGTTTTTTAAGCTATTGCATAGCTTTTATCGCAGGCTTTGAGCGGGGTGACCGAATTGAGAAATTCCGTAACGAAAAAAAACCTAACACGAGAGGGGAAATTTTATGAAGCGCCTACTTCGATGTTTAAAAATTTCAAAAATTTCAAAATTAAACGGAAGTAAAGTGTCTGTTGACAACTGTTACACGAAACCCCCCTCTACAAAATAATAAATAAGTTTCTAAAAAATCAATAATTTTTATTTTCTAGCGAGGATTTCGTGTAACAGTGAAAAAAAAAATACGGGCTGTGGCACTCGAGGACTGCCGCGGTAAAGCTATTACATAGCATTTTTTATCAACTCATGCAATTATAATTATTTATTTATTTTATTTATGCAGTATTTTTAAGCTATTGCATAGCTTTTATCGCAGGCTTTGAGCGCGGTGACCGAATCGAGAAATTCCGTAACGAAAAAAACCTAACACGGTGCGTCATTGAATGGGGTTTACCCAAACCGCTAAAGCTATAGGGCTGAAATTTTGACAGTGCATCCCTATAATGGCGTGGACATCCACTAAAAAGCGATTTTTCGAAATTGATCCCCTAAGGGGGTGAAATGGGGTTTACCCAAACCGCTAAAGCTATAGGGCTGAAATTTTGACAGTGCATCCCTATAATGGCGTGGACACCCACTGTAAAGCGATTTTTCGAAAATCATCCCCTAAGGGGGTGAAATGGGGTTTACCCAAACCGCAGGAGCTATAGGGCTGAAAATTTGACAGTGCATCCCTATAATGACGTGGACATCCAATAAAAAGCGATTTTTCGAAATTCATGCCCCAAGGGGGTGAAATGGCGTTTACCCAAACCGCTAAAGCTATTGGGCTGAAATTTTGACAGTGCATCCTAATAATTGCGTGGACATCCACTATAAAGCGATTTTTTGAAATTCATCCCCTAAGGGGGTGAAATGGGGTTTACCCAAACCGCGGGAGCTATAGGGCTGACATTTTGACAGTGCATCCCTATAATGGCGTGGACATCCATTAAAAAACGATTTTTCGAAATTCATCCCCTAAGAGGGTGAAATGGGGTTTACCCAAATCGCTAAAGCTATTGGGCTGAGATTTTGACAGTGCATCCCTATAATGGCGTGGACATCCACTAAATAGCGATTTTTCGAAATTCATCCCCTAAGGGGTTGAAATGAGGTGTATCCAAACCGCTAAACTTATAGGGCTGAAATTTTGACAGTGCATCCCTATAATGGCGTGGACATCCAATATAAAGAGATTTTTCGAAATTCATCTCCTAAGGGGGTGAAATGGGGCTTACCCAAACCCCTGGAGCTATGGGGCTGAAATTTTGACAGTGCATCCTTTTAATGACTTGGACATCCACTAAGAAGCGATTTTTCAAAATTCATTCCCTAAGGGGGTAAATTGGGGTTAACCCACACCGCTGAAGCTGAAGGGCTTTAATTTTGACTGTGCATCCCTATAACGACGTCGACATCCACTTAGGAGCGAATATCAAAGAAAAACCTTGAATTGATATCGGTGAAAAAATACTGCATAAATAAAATAAATAAATAATTATGAGTTGATAAAAAATGCTATGCAATAGCTTTACCGCGGCAGTTCTCTAGTGCCACAGCCCTTTTTTCTTTTTTTCTTTATATAAATCCTTTCTGTTAATGTTACTTTATATGTACTCTAAAAGATGTAAATCTTGTGTACCATCCTTTAATAAATTATTATTATTATTTTTCGCGATGTCTAAACAAAACAAACTGGATGTGTCAAAATAATGACATGCGAGTAAGTATAAAATATGGAAAGCGACAATATCGTAATTTAGTACCTACGATATATATATATATATATATATATATATATATATATATATATATATATATATATATATATATTAGGGTGGCGGCCCTTATTTGCAAAAGTGCTTCAATTTTGGGTCTCACCCCCTAGAAATATGCGAATAGCCAAAAAACTAAGAAATTTAAAATTTTAGGCAAATCGGAAAAGATTTAGAGATCGCTCATGGCGAACGAAGTCTTAAAAAATGATGATTTTTTACCTTTTTTCACTTTGTTCGACCCTAATTACCATTTTATCAGCCCTTTAAGGGTCAATTAATATTTTTTATCCATTCTACAGATTAATACCTTTCTAAAATGATCAAAATCATAAAGATCAGTTTACAAATAATAAAGCTATGAAATAAAAAGCACAGTGAAGTCTTTATAAGGAAATAAAAAAAACTATCAGTTCAAAGAGAAACTGTACTAGGGTCCACTAATCACCGCAACCTTCGCATAAAGCGGTGTGCTTTTCTGTTCATCTTTGACTCTGCAAAGTTACGTGTACGATCAGTGATCTTCACTCAACAAATATACTACACGGGAGTCTATTCCATCCCTCCGTGTTATGAAAAAAACGTGTTTTCATTATTTTTCATATACATATGTATTTAACAATAATATCATTTTAAACAGCAATATAACTTTTGTATAACTGTTATTACATAATATTGTTTAACATAAATGGTAAATGTTTTAAAAATTTATGAAGTTTGAAAATGCATCTGTCAAACGTCATTCGCTTTGACTGCATTCGAAAATTTACCAGCTGCTCAGAATTGGCAGCACGTCATTCCAAAAATCAAGCCGCTGCAGCCGGGAATATATGCCCTGCAGCCGATACTGCGATTCTGCTTATTCTGCGTAGGTGGCTAATTTTCGAATGCAGCCAAAGCGAATGATGTTTGACAGATGCATTTTCACTAGTTCTGACTGCGCTCATATAACAGGAAAAGTTGAAGTGGATAGGTTACCTACCTTTTTACGTTATAAATGGTGAGCAATTACTTGGGGTTCCAAAATTATCACCTTCAACAGGAATAGAAATAGCTTATGCTATTTATGAATTATTAATAGATTGGAATGTGGATGAAAATATTGTTGCTTTTTGTTTTGATATCACTGGGTCAAATACTGGAAAACTAAATGGAGCGTGCACGTTATTAGAGCAAAAATTGTAAAATCTTTACTGTATTTACCATGTCGCCATCATATTTATGAACTAGTCCTGCGAGGTGTGTTTGAAATAGAATTTCCTGGTACCTATGGTAAAGGTGTTCCTTTATTCAAGGGATTGGAATTATATTGGAACGACATAAGCAAAAATGAGTATAAAACATTGCTAGAAAATGCCAAATTGAAAGAAATTCTAATTGAAAGATGAGTTCACAGATTTTTGCAACGAACAATTAAAGAAACCAATTTGCAGAGATGACAATCGATAATTATTAGTGTTTGGCCCCAAACCCTAAAAAACAAATACCAAAACACAAATAAACCTAAAAAGAAATTTTATTAATATGAAATTAAACATAAAAATATACCTTTCGGGTTATATCCAGCAAACTCCAAAAATATCCGGCCAAATCTAAAATGCATAAGAAATATTAATGATTTAATTAAAAAACATTGAATTTAATTAGAAATAAGTAGAAATTCCACAAGAAGTTTTAGAAATTTCTACTGCAATAACAAGAATCCAAAATGACATAAAAACAACAACAACAAGTACATAAAAATGTAAACAAAGCAAAATATACACAATTAACATAAATTATACATATAGCGCAACGAAATGATAAAAAATATATTAAATAATATTTCACCTGTATAATAACATGAAAATAAACTAAAATTCCAGGTGAAATATTAAATGAAAAACATAGAATAACACATAACCTACCTTTTATGGACAAACATTGAAACAAGCAAAAAACACTTAGTTCACATGCACATATAACACCAACACACAGCATAAACACTAAAGAACTTGCGCAAAGGCTTTTACTTACCTGAAGACGACTGGAACACACGTATAACGCACTTTTTACGCGAAATTATGCGCGCGCGACTTCGCGATAAAAACACCGGCGAACAAACGTCAAAATCAAACTTTACGTATTGTCATGGTGTGATACATGAAACCACAGTAAAATTTAAAGAGGAATTCAATGGTGTGGCCAGAAAGGCAAAATATTTTATGTGTAAAAAGATATTAAGATAAATAAAAATTTTTCATAAAAGGTAGTAAGAGTGAAAGAGAAAGAAAACAAAAAGGATAAAAAGAACGAGATACATATATTTTCAAAAATACATTGATAAAAATATATGTGGCCATTTTGAATAAAAATAGTAAGAATATTGGTGTTTGAATTTGGACCGTTGCTTTCCTGGCTATAAAATCCGAGCACCAACAGCACTCATGACCAGTCGCTTGGTAGCAGCAAACGAATTGAGTGATCAAACTTCTATATGCTAAATAGTAATTGAAGTTATATATGCTCAAAGATTTGCAAGAACTTCAAACGTTAAAAAGGACTTGGACAAATATTAAGTGATTGTGTCACACATATGCCAATTAGGTTATAGTGGCGCTGTATGCTTATATTTCAAAGTCCAGTAGCATAAGTATATAAAATTATATTAAAGTTGTTTTATATATTTAAATTTTTTTCATAAATAAAGAAAACTTGATCGTTAACTGACGCGTTTTATTTCTATTCCTAAACTCTTCAGTTTGCATTTAACAATTAGAGTTAACCACACTTGCTTCGGGCTCATGCTCTAATAGTCAAATTTCGTTCTCCAGGTCCAATGCATCATGCTCGTTGGATCTCAAAAGCACTATATTGTATAAAAATATATTAATTCAGAGATGAGTTTAAATTAACTGTTTTAGAAGAGGAGAAGAAAAAGCTAACGTTTGTGCTTTTATCATTCGCTTTTACGTGAGGGCTTGGTTTAAATGTCCCATAGCGCCAGAAGCAGCATACCAGCACTATTGCTTCTTACAAAATATGTAGGAATATCGAAATGTTAATTTTCACAAATTGGTATTAAGAAAATGAGTAACCATTTGTGGTATTTAGCAGACGAAAACGTTGGTGTAGCATTTTTCGATGAAAATATTCCATTGGAAATCAAACATAAAATGAGTAACAGATTAAAGCATTTTATTACCACTGGTGAAAAAAAGAAAGATCATGATGTCTATGCAGATAATGATGTTGAGCCAGATAAAATATCTAGGGAATAAGTTAAACGTATTCCATTAAAACTTCAAGAAATTCAGAAATTTATAAGAAACCCGTAAAATACTCAATCACTACGATGAACACATTCGATTTTTTTCAACGGTTTAACATTTCAACGGACTTCCTATATTTCCCACTAGATAAATGGAGTTATAATATTAATTATAATCAAGCATTCACCCTTCTTCATGAATTAAGAACTGTTAACGACACAGCTGAAAGAAGTGTGAAGTTATTCGAAGAATATAATAAAGTATTGAGTAAAGACGAACACAATAAACAAAACTTATTACAAATTCTAATTGATTACAAAAAAAAAATGCGTTATTAAAGCAACTACTGCCTGAGTAATTTCAATTTTAATAATTTTGTTTGTATTTTGTATATTACACTATTGAAGTACAGTTTATGCCTTTTATTAGCTACTAGCATAAAACCCGCGTGCCTTGCAACGCCTTTAAATAAAAACTGTTTATTATGTGCACTGTTTTCCTTTAAAAGAAAACAAACAAAAAAGTCAGTTGTTATTATCCCTAAAAAAGGTTTATTATAGAGCATTTTTTTAATAAACATGGTAAACAAATTGCTGCGTATATCACCTCTGCTCAACAAATCTGCAAGTTTTGAAGCAGAGATTGGTGTGTATATGTCATCAAGAGAAGTGACAAAGGAATCCTAAATAAAGTAAATTTTGAGTCATTCATTTCCACGTGATTATAAGGACTAAGCACTGTCAAAATTTCAGCCCTTCAGCCCCAGCGGTTTGGGTTAACTCCATTTCACCCCTTTAGGGGATGAATTTCGAAAAATCTATTTATAGTGGATGTCCACGTCATTATAGGGATGCACTGTCAAAATTTCAGCCCTATAGCTCCAGCGGTTTTGGGTTGACCCCATTTCACCCCCTTATGGGATGAATTTCTAAAAATCGCTTCTTAGTGGATGTCCACGCCATTATAGGGATGCACCGTCAAAATTTCAGCCCTATAGCTCCAGCGGTTTGGTAAACCCCATTTCACCCCCTTAGGGGATGAATTTCGAAAAATCGCCTCTTAATGGATGTCCACGTCAATATAGGGATGCACTGCCAAAATTTCAGCCCTATAGCTCAGGCGGTTTGGGTAAACCCCATTTCCCCCTTTGGGGAACGAATTTCGAAAAATCGCTTGTTAGTGGATGTTCACGTCATTATTGGGATTCACTGTCAAAATTTCAGCCCTATAGCTCCAGCGGTTTTGGGTTGACCCCATTTCACCCCCTTATGGGATGAATTTCTAAAAATCGCTTCTTAGTGGATGTCCACGCCATTATAGGGATGCACCGTCAAAATTTCAGCCCTATAGCTCCAGCGGTTTGGTAAACCCCATTTCACTCCCTTAGGGGATGAATTTCGAAAAATCGCCTCTTAGTGGATGTCCACGTCAATATAGGGATGCACTGCCAAAATTTCAGCCCTATAGCTCAGGCGGTTTGGTTAAACCCCATTTCCCCCTTTGGGGAACGAATTTCGAAAAATCGCTTGGTAGTGGATGTTCACGTCATTATTGGGATTCACTGTCAAAATTTCAGCCCTATAGCTCCAGCGGTTTTGGGTTGACCCCATTTCACCCCCTTATGGGATGAATTTCTAAAAATCGCTTCTTAGTGGATGTCCACGCCATTATAGGGATGCACCGTCAAAATTTCAGCCCTATAGCTCCAGCGGTTTGGTAAACCCCATTTCACCCCCTTAGGGGATGAATTTCGAAAAATCGCTTCTTAGTGGATGTCCACGTCATTATAGGGATGCACTGCCAAAATTTCAGCCCTATAGCTCAGGCGGTTTGGGTAAACCCCATTTCCCCCTTTGGGGAACGAATTTCGAAAAATCGCTTGTTAGTGGATGTTCACGTCATTATTGGGATTCACTGTCAAAATTTCAGCCCTATAGCTCAGGCGGTTTGGGTAAACCCCATTTCCCCCTTTGGGGAACGAATTTCGAAAAATCGCTTCTTAGTGGATGTCCACGTCATTATAGGGATGCACTGCCAAAATTTCAGCCCTATAGCTCAGGCGGTTTGGGTAAACCCCATTTCCCCCTTTGGGGAACGAATTTCGAAAAATCGCTTGTTAGTGGATGTCCACGTCATTATTGGGATTCACTGTGAAAATTTCAGCCCTATAGCTCCAGCGGTTTGGGTAAACCCCATTTCACCCCCTTAGGGGATGAATTTCGAAAAATCGCCTTTCTGAGATTTGAAACAAATAATTTTAAACCAGAATTGTCTAATCTTTCATTCGGTGGCATTCATAATGTTCTACGATATACATTAGCCGAGATACCAGGCGTAGAGCGTAAAAAATGGTGACAAATCGTACTAATTAATTAATTAAAAAAAAACTAATCAAAATAGCGAAAAACGGAAACTTACTTCCACCTTCTGGGGTATCCATGCATCTACAAAAAAAATTTCAGATTTCTATCTCTTCTAGTTTGGCTACAATGCGTGACGGTACGCACAAGCAGACACACAGATACACAGACACACAGATACACAGACACACAGACACACACTTTCCTTTATTAATATATATATATATAGATAATATTCATCGTACAAAAACGTAATAACCCGATTTGAACTGGTAAATTTACGATGAATAAGTTAACTATGTTAAATTAGCTTTCGTAAATTTATATTGTTGTTTCAACTGATATTATTGTTAAATATTACTCCTATAAAATATGATAAAAAAACACGCTTTGGATGTTATAGAGTCCCGTGTAGATTGTTTGCTAAGTGAGGATCACTGATCGTACACGTACCTATGCACGATCAAAGATTAACAGAAAAGCACAATGCGAAGGCTGCGGTAATTAGTGGGCCCTAGTGCAGTTTCTCTTTGAACTGATTTTTTTCCTTATAAAGACTGTGCTTTTTATTTCATAGCTTTATTATTTGTAAACTGATCTTTATGATTTTGATCATTTTAGAAAGGTAAAAATCTGTAGAATGGGTAAAAAATATTAATTGACCCTTTTAGGGCTGATAAAATGGTAATAAGGGTTGAACAAAGTGGAAAATGGTAAAAAATCATCATTTTTTAAGATTTCGTTCGCCATGAGGGACCTCTAAATCTTTTCCGATTTGCCTAAAATTTTAAATTTCTTAGTTTTTTGCCTATTCGCATATTTCTAGGGGGTGAGACTTAGAATCTTAGCAATTTTTTTCTCTCCATACAAGAGAGGGCCACCCTAATATATATATATATATATACTAGCAAAAACCCGCGTGCGTTGCAACGCCTTTTAATAAAAAAAAATTATGTGGGCATACTCCGGGATAGGAAATGGTTATAATGAAGCATGGTTATGGGTACATAAAAGAATTTAGAGTTACCTATAAAAAATATTCTTCAAATTTATTAAAATTCGAGGTTGAGCACCACCTATCGGAAAAATTGTGTACTACGTGCATAACAGACACCTAGGCAATCATATTCAGAATACGTTGGCAACATTAGCTGTGTTCCTTTTCTACTTTTTAGTACTTGTGAGCAGAGCAGAAAAGGAACGCAAAATTTGCTGATTTGAGTAAAACCTATCCTAACATTTTTGATGTTATTTTATTTGTATATAAACAAAAAGTTAAAAGAATTTACAACAAAATAGAAATTTATGTGATTAATTTTCAAAATGAAACGAAAGAATAGTTTTAGATAATTATACAAATAAAATTTTGTTTATAGATGTTTTTATATGAAAAAAGCTCAAAACAATCAAAAGCCATCTATGGGATTTTCAGTAAATGCAAAATAATTCACACTAGACTCCAAATAAGAGCTTTCCTCTAGCGGATTTCAATTGCGTTATTGCAAGTGATATCCACTCGTTTATAAGAGCAAGTGTAGTTGCTAGTACGCACTTGTAAAAAATTGTAAAAATTAGCAGAAAAGGAACGCAGCTAGTATAAGACGGCACTACTGATTTGATCCTGAAAAGGGCCATGGTGCTTCTCGTTTACATGTTTCGTCGTTTTATGTTTTGGCAGCTGGTCATATCGCCCGCACAGCATTGGCAATACAAAAATGTATATATTATGCACAGGTTAACAATTTACTGTAACGGTTATTTATAAACGATAGCTTCTGCCCGCAGGATTAGTACTTCGAGGAGCCTATTTTCTTTTCCTAGGTCCCATCTATGTTTAGACCAAAATTCATCAAAATTGATTCTACAGTTTAGGCGTGAGGGAGTAACAGACAGAAAGTAACTTTGAGAGGCCCTTGTTCTATGTATGTAAATTGAAACTGGGAATTTTTGATGATGATTCATAATATGCAGAAGCTATAAATAAATAGCTAGTTACTGCAATACACTTCTATAAACTACGTTAAATGTTTTATTTTGTTCTGCGTAAACATGCAGATTTTGCGATGTAGAAACACGCGAGCAAGCTACATAGAGCTGGCCATGGGAAAAACATGGCTTGCCCAAATGTAATCCTGCTACCTTTAAGGTTTGACCCTGTGATTTATTGACAGTCATTGCAAATGCAACTTTTAATGGGAACTGGAGACGCTTAAAATTAAATGGTAAGTTATTAGGTATGATTGGGATGCGTGGTAAAAGCACATTGTCTCCCTTGGCTTTGCCAGTTAAGATTGTGGCCTTCACAATATTCCGTCCTAGTTCGGTGACTCGCAACCGAGTACCGTTGCATAATCTTGGCGCGTTCAAATTGCGCATTAACAAAACGGGTACACCTACTTTTAATTCCAGCTTATGGGATGGCACCCCGGGTAACTCCAAAGAATTTAGGAATTCCACGGGATAGCTGGTAGTGTCATCGCATGACATGACTGTGTCTATAGAGTTATATACTGATGTCTCGCTAGTTATTTCATCCAAGATTTTTATATTTATTTTCGCAACAGTCTCATTTTTTGGTGCCAGTATGGTTCTTTCACACAACCAGTTTTCGTCGTGAATATTGTGTCGCAGATTTGGGAAAACTTGAGCAATAAGTTCGTCTTCCGACTCCACAACATGACAAAGTTGGTGTGTGAAAAGAATCATACCTTCTTGGTCGGTTTCAAGACGGCCTTCACCAATTTCTAGCAGTTTTTGAGCATATGCTCCTGACTCGACATAGCTGAATAACTGGACTCGCATGTTAGTGGTGAGATAAAGCTTCTCAACTTTGGTCCACAGGTATGATGCTTTCAGACACGCGTTAATTTCGTCTGCTGCAGTGCCTCTTTCGATAACAGGTAAAGTCTGTCTAAAATCCCCTGCCAATAACACTACCACACCACCCATTAGCTTTCGATTGCTTTGTATGTCTTGTAAACAGCGATCGAGCGCCTCGATGGCGCGTTTGTGTGACATAGTGCACTCGTCCCACACGATTAGTTTACATTGTTGCAACAGGGCGCCGCGGGCGCCGCTCTTACTGATGTTGCACGTTGGGGTTTTTTCGCTGGCCAGATTAAGAGGTAATTTAAAAACTGAGTGTGCCGTCCGTCCACCGCTCAGTAATGTTGCGGCGATCCCAGAGGAAGCCACAGCTAATGCAACATTACGATCCCTACGAATTTTTGCTAGAAGCAAATTAAGCAAAAAGGTTTTGCCTGTTCCGCCCGGGGCATCAAGGAAAAAAAGGCCGCCCTCACCTCGCTCAACTCGTTGTAATATTTTGTCATAAATGTCTTTTTGCTCGGGTAGCAAGCGTGGCTCAGTTTCGCTGATCTGAGCATCTAACAATGTGGTATCGTAGCTCAGCTCTTTGATCAAATCGGTCGACAGCTCTCGTCGACGCTGTGGTGTAGGCATACCGAAGTCGGACAACTTCTTTCCAGAAATCGTTACTATTTTGTCTTCGATAAGACCCAGTGCTTCATTGAAACATAGATCATTGTTGACTTGATCCATCCTTTCAAATCTATGCAAGATATCTTCTGATAATGCAGTTTTATACTTATCCCATAATTGAAGAGGATTGGATAAACCGCAACTGCATATCAATATGGCAAATAGTTCTCTTATTTGCGATGGAGAGCGGCATAGAACGGCCTCTTCTATTGTGGAATTCCAATGGTTGTCATCTTCCAACAACCCTAACTTCTCACACGTTTGTCGAAAAGTTTCAAGTTCTTGGCCGTCAACTGTTTTTAGATCCAAAAAGTTAGTGGGCCCTCGTATTACATTCAGCAGCATTCGCAAACAGTAACATTCGAAATTGCTAACGTGGACTGTGTAAATGCGACCAAGAGCATCTCCTGCCTTTACACCAGGCCAGCCGTCGACAGCTGTTCCTTGTAAACGACGTTTCCATTTTTTTAACGACACGTTCCATGTGTAGTAACGGGGTACGTCAACATAACGTAAACTTTTTGCAAATGCGTCATTTTGACATAGTAGGAAAAATGCAGTAAGTGTCGTCCTAGGTGGTACGGCCATTCTCTCCCTAAAATTGTTTTCAGTGAAGTAAATCCGCTCGCCATTGGGCAGATGTACCGCAAGGTGAGTGGCTGTTGGGTGTCTCTCATGCAGAGGTAGACCCAAGATCCGCCACGCTGCTTCGTTACTACTAACATATCGCCCTGTTCGAAATGTCTGCACCTCATCTCTCGGATCAATATTTACGTTCCCTTGCTGTCGGATGTTAAAAATAGCCTGGTCACTACCTTTATTTATATATTTACAAATATATTTTATAGCCTGTACCGTATTGCAGAACTCTACATTTATATGGCAATTAAAAATTTTAGAGAGAAGAGGAGATAAGGACAACCCAGCTATTGTCAACCAATATTTCCCGTATTCCACCTCGGGGCTTTAGAGCTATCGTACGTCCACCATCTTCTGGTGCTCTACGCCTGTACAGAGGATAGCCTTTCTCGTTGGTTTGAGTATCTTTTAAAAGCGCCCTTGGATAATTTTTGGTACATTTTCCTTCCCTTAGTGATGAAGGATTTAGTGCACCACATGGCCCGTGAATCATATTTTTGATCACAGTATCATAGAGCTTTCGATCAGTTTCTGGGTTCGGTATCTCCGCACATATGATTTCGTCAATTTGGTTAGAACGTAATTTTTCCGTCAACCACAGCAGCAAGTGCACGTGAGGCAAACCTCTTTTTTGCCACTCAATCGAGTACATAAAGCACCTCATGTCACCAAATATCTTACCTTTCGTAAGTAGCGCAACTAACTTTTGAACTTTTATTTTAAATACTCTGGCTGTTAAGTCATGTCTGTCCGTTGAATTTTGACCTGGCATGAGCTCTATAGTAATTTCTGGCCAGGCGGGATTACATGTCGTTGTAATAAATAGATCAGGCCTCCCGTAGTTGCGCACATATGTGAACGCATCCTGGGTGTATTCATGAAGATATCTCAGGCTATTTACAAATGATGACGGGAGAATCACCTTTTGACCCAAGTTATTCGGATTTAAATCAGCATCATTTCTTATCGCGTCTTGTAAATGAATATAGTTTTCTGCTCGCAGTTTCGTTTGGTTCAAAGCAATAAATCTTAAGCGCTCACTCTCCATTTTGACGTACACGTCCACTAAAAATTGATGAAGGAGAAGTCTACATCGAAGCAATAAATTAAAATTGTTGCGACGTACCATAATATGATACGCATAAAAGTCTTTGCAGGACACTGTTTTGTAAGGTATGGTTTGTTGGGTAACTGGGTTTGTCTGAGGAATGTCAAAACTGTATCCCTCTTGTCCTTTCCAAAAAATTATTGGATACTCGAGAGCGTCATAAAATCTATGAGTGTCCGGAACTCTAGTGAGTCGGCCATTGCGCCCCTGAACAACGATGTCTCGAGACGTAGTTTGTTCACTACTAACTACTACGGCAGCTATTTCATTTGAGGTCGGGGCATTGAATCGTCTTTCGTGTTCACCACGTGGTACACGATCTGGGTGTATGACAACCTTGTAATTATCGCTAGTCACTCTATCTTTAGCTATTTAAATTCATGCACTAAAATGTTGTGATCATGTAGAACTTGTTGTATTTTTTTTAACGTGTTTCTTTCTACACCTTGTACGTACTCAGAACGCCTATTGACTTGTGCGTCCTCATTCCCCCATGAAATAAACTTGCAAAAATTTTGGTTGCGTATTGGTAGCAGGACGCAAAGAGCCAATTGTGTGGTATACTTGCCCTTGGATTGTGAAAGTCGGGCAACATCCTGGCATTGATACAATGTTATCCGCCCCAAAAGATGTCATATGGAAACATGTATTGTATTTCCTTATGTTTTTTAGAAAACGGCGAGACTCATCTGTTTCATAACAGAAAAGTTCTTTAAGAGGTTCAACTGGCTCGTCTATTGAAGGAAGGACTACTTTTCCACCCGAACAACATATGCCTGTTGCTTCATCTATCCATTTAAGAGCATTGCAAAATCTGCATTCTTTGTCCATCCCTCCTATTTTTATAAGATTGTGGCTTTCATAATCAAGAGTCTCGTCGTACACAAATGCAGATTTATCGAAAACACTCCACGTGTTCCTTGTGAATATTTGACGTCGTTGTTGTACTCTTTCAGCAACAGCGCGTCTGCGAGATTCTGCTGCTTCAACGGTTTCTGTAGCTCTTTGGGACTCATTGTATGTAGCTCGCTAAAGACGCCGAACTTGAGACTGTTCTGGTGTCTCAGCAGCCCGTTGAGATGCTATATATTCAGCATTCTTCTGACGCCGAGCTTGGGACTGCTCTGGTGACAGAGCAGCTCTGTGTGCTTCCTCACGCACTGCCTGTTCAAGCCTTCGCAGTTCAGCTTGTGGAAACGTTTTCGTCAAGTCTAGCAACTTGCATAGCTCGAGCTCTATTAGAGCTTTGGGAAAGATTAGACTTACGCTTTCGTGGCATAATTCTTTTTATTGTTTCTTTTTCTATACTATGTACTAAAAAATCCAGTACGGCTTTTATTATTTTATACTTCAAAAATGCAATACCACTGCCTATCCAATTGAAATAATAATTATTGTTTAACAGAAAACAGGTATTATTGTAAATATGTAGCTATAATTATAAACTAAAAAGAAAAATTAAATACATACCTATAAAGTAACTCGGCTTTTTCTATTGTATTATTTTAACTTCAATTTGTGTGTACGGTAAAGAGTGATTATTTAGAAAGTAAACAATTTAATTGAAATTTAATAATATGACTATTTAATATTTTAAGTACCATACTAAGTAAGTTAACTACAAACAAATTTACGGTTTCGCAGTATTATTGCAAGTAGCTCTTATTGTAAAGAAAACAAAAAATCAAACGCCTACTATGTAATATAAATAGAAATAATTTGTTGTAGGTGTACAAATTGTTAATAAAAATATGCATTTGGAAATAAATATCAAATTGTATTGTATTTTCGATTCACTATTTTTTAGCGATAATGGCTTACAAATAAAAGATAGATATGTATATGCTTTCGCGGACTGTTTTTGTATAAATTTTTTTGTAAAGATACATTTCCATCATACATTATATTCGTGTAACTTTTAAGCTTTTTGCAGCGCACGCCAGAATGGGCGAATTTTTTCCGATTTACGTGATACTTATATTGTTATATTTTGGCCTATTTACTCAATTATTGTTATATTTTGGCCTATTTACTCAATAGCTTTATAAATTATAGCCTATAGCAAAAAACCCGTGTGCGTTGCAAGGCTTTTAAATAAAAAAAATTATGTGTGCGTTGTACGCGGTAGGAAAAAAAGTATAATGAAAAAACAATAAATCTGGAAAAAATAGCCTCTTCCCAATCTTATCGGTGATTCAATTAGAACAGCGTTATGTATTCAAGTAGATGCATCTAAACATATAACTTCTCGGTGAATTGCAATTTTAACTTTCTCTTTTCGGTTAGCCGTTACACTGCTCCCTTCTTACTCAGTATTCGTCCCGAACACAGCTTCCTCCAGGTCCCGTTTTTTCCGATCGAACTTTTTGGAAGCGATAGATGACATCGTTTAACCTCGTGATGACAATGTAGGGGCGCACAAATTTGCAAACTTCGACTCTTTCTACCGTTTTTACTGTTTCTATACTGGTTAGAGGCAATTTTAGAAATTTACTACATTTCAGAATGTGGCTTGGGAAAATTCGTGCGTGATATTGGACCCGCAATTTTGAATTTATAAGCTTTGATCATAAATTCGTTGTTTGCCCTAAAAGCCCAGATACCGATTTTCATTGCAATCGGAATACAATTGGAAAAATTCGTCGGCCATATTGGCGCGGCCATTTTGAATTTATAAGTTTTGATCATAAATTCGTTATTTGCAACCTTAAAAACCCCTAGATATTCACTTTCATTGGAATCGGAATACAATTGGAAAAATGCGTCCGCCATTTTGAATTTATAAGTTTTGATCATAAATTCGTTATTTGCAACCTTAAAATCCCCCAGATTTCGATTTTCATTGGAATCGGAACACAATTGGCAAATTCGTCGGCCATATTGGCACGGCCATTTTGAATTTATAAGTTTTGATCATAAATTCGTTATTTGCAACCTTAAAATCCCCCAGATTTCGATTTTCATTGGAATCGGAACACAATTGGCAAATTCGTCGGCCATATTGGCACGGCCATTTTGAATTTATAAGTTTTGATCATAAATTCGTTATTTGCAACCTTAAAGTCCCCCAGATTTCGATTTTCATTGGAATCGGAACACAATTGGCAAATTCGTCGGCCATATTGGCACGGCCATTTTGAATTTTTTTATAAATTATAGCCTATATGTTATTCTGATATATGAGCTATATTATTTGTAAAATTTCATTAAAATCCATTCAGTAGTTTTTGCGTGAAAGAGTAACAAACCTACATACAAACATTCACGTTTATAATATTAGTAAGATAAGATATATAATATATATATATATATATATATATATACTAGCTGGGACCCGGTGCGCCTACGCTGCACCCATAAGTCAATAGTAAACAATAAAAGCCATCCATTGACTTAATATTTTTCGAGATATGAATTTTACACAGATGAAATGCCTCAAAGAACATGGGTCTTGCGTCGGCCGCCATTAATCGGTATATTGAGTCTACTACATTGCTTATTGTATTCTACTTATCATTCCCTTTAATTTGATACCCATTTTGATAGGGTTGTGAAGAAAGTGGTAATCCGGCCTCTTTAGACGGCTGCCATGGATCTAAAGATATATTTTGTATACTACATTGCTTATTGTATTCTACTTATCATACCCTTTCATTTGATACCCATGTCGAGGTGGTTGTGAAGAAAGTGGTACCCAGCTCCCTTTTGAGACGGCCGCCATGGATCTAAAGATATATTTTGTATACTACATTGCTTATTGTATTCTACTTAACATACCCTTTTATTTGATACCCATGTTGAGGTGGTTGTGAAGAAAGTGGTAATCCGGCCTCTTGAGACGGCCGCCATGGATCTAAAGATATATTTTGTATACTACATTGCTTATTGTATTCTACTTATCATACCCTTTCATTTGATACCCATGTCGAGGTGGTTGTGAAGAAAGTGGTAATCCGGCCTCTTGAGACGGCCGCCATGGATCTAAAGATATATTTTGTATACTACATTGCTTATTGTATTCTACTTATCATACCCTTTCATTTGATACCCATGTCGAGGTGGTTGTGAAGAAAGTGGTAATCCGGCCTCTTGAGACGGCCGCCATGGATCTAAAGATATATTTTGTATACTACATTGCTTATTGTATTCTGCTTATCATACCCTTTCATTTGATACCCATGTCGAGGTGGTTGTGAAGAAAGTGGTACACCGCCCTCTTGAGACGGCCGCAATGGATCATTTTAGTTTCAATAGCGTCATGGCCTACCTATTGTTTGACAGCTGCGTAAATTTGAAATTTTCATTAAATGTAATGATTCAATTTAATGACAATTTTACATTTGTCAAACAATAGGTAGGCCATGAAGCTATTGAAACTAAAATGAAGTGAAAATTCCTAAAATTACCATTTTTGTTTGGATTTTGCAGCTGTTTTTTTGGTTAAAGGTATAAAAAATAGCCTACGACCTATTCTCAGACCTACCAAATATACACAAAAAATTTCATGCAAATTGGTCAACCCGCTTCGGAGGAGTACGGTAACAAACACTGTGACACGAGATTTTTATAGATATAGATATATATATATATATATATATATATATATATATATATATATATATATATATATATATATATATATATATATATAAGTACAAGCTTAACCGTGATACCGTGTGGACGTGCTGCCGCGAGTCTTCTCTTGTTAATTTCAACCGCCCTTACCCGTTTCGTTAGTGCACAATAAATAACATACATTTATATATAATTAAGTGATCTAGTGTAAATCTGCCCGAAGAAGTGCTAATTTGTTTGTTTTTCGCCATAAATTTAAAATTCCCATAATTTCTTTGCCGAAATTATTTAAATAATTGGACTGCATAAGCTAAAAATTGTGTCACCATTGTGTAATCCGTAATTACAAAATGTATAAGTGCAAATATAACGGGTGCCCCGCTGAGAACTTCTCATACGCTGACGAAAGCGAATGGCTAGTGTGTAATGGAATATGCGATAACTTATTCCATGCGTCATGCATCGGACTTTCCCGCACAGCCATAAAAAGCCTCAAAGAATATCGGAAAGTTTTTAAATTCTACTGTGTAGACTGTAAGTCTATAGACTTATCGCATATCTTGTTGGCAATTAAGTCCAACAACGATAATTTAATAACTTTAACCGAAACCGTCAACGATATGAAAGCCCGCAGCGATAAGACGCTCAACATGGTCAAAAGCTCCCACCAACGGCTGGAAAACATCGATGAGCTTTCTTCCGCAATTGATCGTATCGAGACGAATTATGACACCAGTTCAAATAATTTTGAAATGATTAAATGCCGGCTGGACACTTTATCCAACAAAGATGATATGTCCAGCAAATCGATCGACGACTTTTCAAAATTAATGAAATTTGAACTGAGTACGATCAACTCAAGCATTAAAAAACTAAAGTTAAATATGGAAAATAATGCTTGCCCAGACAACAACAACCAGGAGCTCACTATTTTGCTATCCAAAATCGGCGACTTCCTCGAAAAGCTCTCCCCCCTCGAGCACAAAATCTCGGAGCTTAAAATGGATTTAAAGACTCAATTGGATCATGTGGAGTCGGAATTATACATCCTGAGATCATCGCTGAAAAATAGTGAAGTAGAACTTCCGGTGCTCAAAGTAGCTGCATCTGCGAACGCTGGCCTGAATGAGCGGAGAATATCTCTCTATGAAGAATTGGAGAATTATCGCCTGCAAAGCAACAACAACAATAGCCGCGGGGATTTTACATTAGGTCATCCCAATTTAACGGAGAACCTTTTCAACCAGACCACAGCCATCTCGTCAAGACCATCCCTGTATTTGCCACCGATGCACTTACCTGAACCTACTGTTGTAAAGTTTGGCACAACATGGACAACAGCCGAATGGGATAAAAGACTTCAAAGAATCAGCGCACATAACAAGGTTCAGAAAAAGAAGAAAACTGAGGAAAATAAAGTATCTGTAAAATCCAAAAGAAGGACGGTCATTACAAAGGCTCCAATCGAAGGACCATGCACCTCGTCAGTTGATGTGTCAACATATCACCTCAAAGGTGCACCAGCACAAGCAGATCCATCCTGGGTGCAGAACTTTTTCAAAAAAAAATTCTCGGTAAATCTGCTTCACTGTGAACCAATTCTCCCGCGTAAACCCAAAGTGCTGAAATATAGAAATTTCAAGCTGGTTATGCCAACAAAATATGAGTGGCTGTTCCTAAACTCCACAACAGACATCTTCAGGTGGAATAATCTCGCGTTGTGTCTCTGGAAGGATAGGTTAAGTAATAGATCTAAAAGTAAGTTAGCTACTACTAAAAATAAGCCAAATAAAAAACCTCCTAGTTTTAACACTAACATTAAAACTAACACCACCCCGTCCTCAGCTCCTTACTCATATCCTAACCCTAATAATATTAATTCTAATAAAAATAACTATGAATGCACCTCAAACTACGCGCCAACTTCATCCTCTACTGTCCCGCGGTCTTCTAGTAATAACCGAAGCCTTAAAACTAATCCGACTACTAGCTATAATACTAATACAACCACTACTGCACCCAGCACATCCTCCAACGTCCCCACGCCAAGTAATAACAGAAATCCACAGACTACTTATCCTAATTTTTCACGCAGCCACATTGTCGTCGGTGGTCGTTCCTTTGCCGATGTCAGCGAGGCCCTTACAAGCAATCAGTCTCCACTAAACCCGCAGCCTACTGTCGGTACAAACACACTAATACCGGCCGTTTCTTCTGAGAGCCGAATGAACAACCACATAATCAAACCACCTTTCTTGAATCCATTACAGCCTCCGGTGGTAAAAAATACCCTAATGTCGGCGGATGTCGTGCCCCCAAGATATATGTAACATGTTTGCCGTGAGATTTAGTGAAGTCTTCGCTCCCAAATCTAACACAACGCACACTGACCCCACTTGTACTGAATCAACGATCATTAACAATCTATCTCTGTCAGGTGACGAAATAAGAGCAGGTTTAAACAATCTTGATATTAATAAAGGTCACGGCCCCGACAATCTACCTGCGAGCTTCTTGCAGCGCTGTTCAAATGAATTAGTATTTCCTCTTCGTCTTATCTTTAACAAATCGCTCTCGTTGGGAAGTTTCCCTAAATTCTGGAAGAAATCCTTCTTAACACCAATCCATAAATCATCCGACAAGAAATTAGTGGATAATTATAGAGGCATTGCCATCCTATCCGCAATTCCTAAGCTCTTCGAAAAGCTTGTGCACGACAAGATTGCACCACTTATAGATCCTAACATTAACGAGCAACAACACGGTTTCAGAAAGGGGCGTTCGACCACTTCAAATCTAATGATTCTTGTCTCCGAACTCTTATGTGGTATGGAGAACGGCCATCAAATTGATGCTATCTACACGGACTTTAGCAAGGCCTTTGATCGTGTGGACCACCATATTTTGATTGCTAAGTTATTCAAATTTGGAATTAACGGCCGTGCCCTGGAATGGATAAAATCATATCTTAGCGGTAGAACTCAGGTCGTCAGATTTCAAGGATTCTTATCCCAAGAAATCGAAGTTACTTCCGGTGTCCCCCAGGGAAGTCATCTTGGTCCGCTCTTGTTTAACATCTTTATCTCCGATCTGTCTCAAAAATTAAATAATATACCACATCTATTTTATGCAGACGACCTGAAAATATATAGTGTTATAAGGTCCGACACCGATGTATCATTCCTTCAGACAAAACTAAATGCATTGCAGGACTGGTGTAACACCAATAAGTTGCAACTTAACACTAGCAAATGCCATGCAATAACCTTCTCCCGGAAAAAAAGCGTACAACTGCAGCAATACTATCTTGACAACAAGTTATTAAACCATGTTGATCAAATCGTAGACCTAGGCGTTGTCTTAGATAATAAGTTAAACTTTAACCTACACTACGATAGTATTACTGCCAGAGCTAATAAACTCCTTGGTTTTATAAAAAGAAGGGCTAAGGAATTTGATAACATCTGGGTCACAAAAACTCTTTTCTGCTCACTGGTTCGCCCAATCCTGGAATACGCATGCCCTGTCTGGGATCCCATATTTCACGCCAGTAGCAACAGGATTGAATCCATTCAAAAGCAATTTCTCCTGTTTGCACTAAGAAATCTATATAACCCCGCTGATTATCATAGTCTTCCACACTATACAGACAGGCTCAAAGTTTTGGATCTTCTACCGCTGTCATGCAGGAGAAAAATGCTCATCTCTTGCCTCACCTTGGATATTCTAAACGGCGATCTCAAGGTGAAGTTCTTGTCGGATAGGATAATACTCAATGAAGTAGTTCGGCGTACTAGGCACACGAAACTACTTAAGGAATATTCTCATCGCACCGACTACGCTAGGAACGAGCCCATTAATAGATGTTGCATGGTCTTCAATGATCATAATCAATGCTTCCCCCATCCCACTAACAAATTGTCCTATAAAAGAAAGTTAATACTAATGATGAAACCCCAAACTCCCGTTACTACTTAAGCAATAAAATTAGTATAGTAGATTTAGCCTAATAGCCTTGCCCAATATACCTGTACCTGACAATGTGATAATTAATTAAGCTATTTAAAAAGTGTACTTAGATTTAAGTGTGCCTTGTTTGGCAAAATAAATAAATAAATAAATAAATATATATATATATATATATATATATATATATATATATATATATATATATATATATACCTCTAGGGGACCTACAGACCGATATGCCTCCTTAGTTGTATAGGCAAACTTTTCGAGCGGGTGATCTGTAACAGGATTCTCCCTAGCGTCGAAAGGGTAGGTGGCCTGTCGGACAAGCAATTCGGCTTTAGCAAGGCAAGGTCGACGACTGATGCAGTCAATATGGTGGTGGGCATAGCAAGAGCCGCCATAGAGAAAAATCACTGCTGCGCATTGATAACCCTCGACGTAAAAAATGCTTTCAACTCTGCGAGGTGCAGCAAAATAGTTGAGGCGTTGATCAAGCTAGGCACACCAAAGTACCTAGTGCGTGTAGTGGCCGACTACCTCCAGGGTAGGTCGCTTCATTGTGATTCGGATGATGGTCCTAAAGTGTTCGGGACAACATGCGGTGTCCCGCAAGGTTCCGTCCTGGGCCCTCTCCTATGGATCGCAATGTACAATGATGTGTTGGGGCTTCGTCTTCCAAAGGAAGCAGTGGCGATCGGGTTTGCAGATGATATCGGGGTATTTGTCGAAGGAAAACACCCAGATGATATCGAACTGTACGCAAACGAAGCGATCTGGGAAATTAAAGCGTGGTTAGAACGCGCGGGGTTGAAGCTTGCTGAGCACAAAACGGAAGTAGTGCTGATCAGCAAGCGACGAAAGCTAGTATCCGTAAGGATAAAAGTAGGGGAACAGACCATCCACTCACAGCCCGCACTAAGGTACCTGGGAGTGATGATCGACCGGAGGCTAAACTTCAAAGCGCACTTGGAGGGCACGGCAGACAAAGCGTCTGCGATTTGTGCAGCACTCGCAAGAATGCTGCCCAATGTTGGGGACCCTAGACCGAGTCGCCGCCTCCTCTTGAGGAGGGTGGTCAGCTCAGTCCTGTTATACGCAGCGCCAGTGTGGGCAGCAGCGTTAAACAGGACTGCGAATTGTAGGAAATGGAGGGCCGCATATAGGCTAAGTGCACTACGCGCTTGCTGCGCGTACAGGACCACGTCCGACGATGCGGCGTGCGTAATAGCGGGGATGATTCCCGTAGATATTCTGGCCAGGGAGGGCATGCGTCTCTATGATCCAGAATATGGTAGAGGGGAGCCAAAAAGGGTGCGGCGGCAGATTGCGCGCTGCGAGTCCCTAAGGGAATGGCAGGCGAAGTGGGACGAGTCTGTTAAGGGTCGTTGGACCCACAGACTTATCCCTAATGTGGAAATATGGGCTACGAGGGAGCGTGGGGAAGTAAGTTACGACCTCACGCAGTTCCTGAGCGGACATGGGGGGTATAGGAAATACCTCCACCGCTTCGGGCACGATGATTCACCGTTGTGCCCGGTATGCCCAGCGACGGAGGAAGACGCAGAACAAGTCTTCTTTACCTGCTCGAGATTCGCCGAGGAAAGGGCGAAACTAGAAGAAAGGGTCGAGGAGCCACTAACGCCCGAAAACATCCTAGACCATATGATGAGGTCTGAGGAAATGTGGAGGGACGTGGAAGCAACCCTAAAGACCATTCACAGAAAGCTAAGGCAAGAAGAAGCCGTAAGAAATAGAGAAAGGCACAGAAATGCCGCGAGCAGAAGCAGCTGAATGAAGCTGAACGACCCCCGCGATGTAATGCTTATTAGCCAGTCCCGCGGGGGTGGATCACGTCGGAGGGGCTTTTTTAGTTCTCATGTTCATAGACCCATATATGCGTATGTGCACTTATGTGTCCATATGTGTGTATGTGTTGATTTACGTGAAACATAACCGTCATGCGGGATCGGGCAGTAAGGGGCACATGAGTCATGCCGGTAGCGAATGCTTTTTTACCCCCAGGAAAAAAAAAAATATATATATATATATATATATATATATATATATATATATATATATATATATATATATATATATACTATATATATACTAGCTGGGACCCGGTGCGCCTACGCTGCACCCATAAGTCAATAGTAAACAATAAAAACCATCCATTGACTTAATATTTTTCGAGATATGAATTTTACACAGATAAAATGCCTCAAAGAACATGGGTCTTGCGTCGGCCGCCATGAATCGGTATATTGAGTCTACTACATTGCTTATTGTATTCTACTTATCATACCCTTTCATTTGATACCCATGTTGAGGGGATTGTGAAGAAAGTGGTAATCCGGCCTCTTTAGACGGCCGCCATGGATCTAAAGATATATTTTGTATACTACATTGCTTATTGTATTCTACTTATCATACCCTTTCATTTGATACCCATGTCGAGGTGGTTGTGAAGAAAGTGGTACCCCGCCCTCTTGAGACGGCCGCCAAGGATCTAAAGATACATTTTGTATACTACATTGCTTATTGTATTCTACTTATTATACCCGTTCATTTGATACCCATGTCGAGGTGGTTGTGAAGAAAGTGGTACCCCGCCCTCTTGAGACGGCCGCCATGGATCTAAAGATATATTTTGTATACTACATTGCTTATTGTATTCTCCTTAACATACCCTTTCATTTGATACCCATGTTGAGGTGGTTGTGAAGAAAGTGGTAATCCGGCCTCTTGAGACGGCCGCCATGGATCTAAAGATATATTTTGTAGACTACATTGCTTATTGTATTCTACTTATCATACCCTTTCATTTGATACCCATGTCGAGGTGGTTGTGAAGAAAGTGGTACCCCGCCCTCTTGAGACGGCCGCCATGGATCTAAAGATATATTTTGTATACTACATTGCTTATTGTATTCTACTTATCATACCCTTTCATTTGATACCCATGTTGAGGTGGTTGTGAAGAAAGTGGTAATCCGGCCTCTTGAGACGGCCGCCATGGATCATTTTAGTTTCAATAGCGTCATGGCCTACCTATTGTTTGACAGCTGCGTAAATTTGAAATTTTCATTAAATGTAATGATTCAATTTAATGACAATTTTACATTTGTCAAAAAATAGGTAGGCCATGAAGCTATTGAAACTAAAATGAAGTGAAAATTTCTAAAATTACCATTTTTGTTTGGATTTTGCAGCTGTTTTTTTGGTTAAAGGTATAAAAAATAGCCTACGACCTATTCTCAGACCTACCAAATATACATACACAAAAAATTTCATGCAAATTGGTCAACCCGTTTCGGAGGAGTACGGTCACAAACACGACACGAGATTTATATATATATATATATATATATATATATATATATTATATATATATAGGGGAGAGTGGGGTGAACCGGGACGGTTGGGTGAACCGGGACAGTGCTTTTTTAATTGTTGTTAATGTTTTTATGTTGGTTTTTTTTTGTGAATTATGTTTGTATTGGCCCTCTACATTATTTTATGAGAATTGAAGGTCAGCACCTGCATCACTTTATTAGTAAGGATTGTTAATAAAAATCGACACTCCACAAAGTTTTATTTTCTCGGAGTTTAAGGAAGCCTAATGTTATGGTTTTTAAGACTACAACAAAGGTTATATAATAAAAAGTAATCGTTAGTATGTTATCTTTTAAAGTTCAAATGGAATTTGTGATAACTTCAAAAATATGTGATAACCACGCGATTGTTTAAAAAACAGCACCGTGGGGTGAGCCGGGACACGGTTTCTGAGTTGACCGAGAAATGTTTCGGCCCACTCTTTAGCTGCAAAATCTACTTAAATTCATTAGTTATTAATAAAAATGATTGTTAACAATTTTTTATTAATGATTTTTACGTTTATTTATAGTTTAAACCAAAATACACATTTTATATTGTTTATAATAAAAAAGTAAAAAAAAAATATGTTCAAGCATTGTTTATAATAATATCGTAACATATTTTTGACATAAAAGCAAATAAGACTATTAGTTACAACATAAACGCCACTTTCACCTGCTCTTTCTATCGTGTCCCGGTTCACCCCACGATTTTTCGGAACTGCCGATTTGACACTTTTTTTTTAAACGATTAGAAATTATTGAAAATATAAAGTTATAATATTAAGAATGACAAATAATGAAAGGTATTGAAACCATCTACAGGATAGGATGTCCAAATAAGAAGAAAAAATTGTTTAGTTAGGTTTTATAAGGCTTGGAACAAAGAGTGTCCCGGTTTACCCCACTCTCCCCTATATATATATATATGTGACGCGATTCGAGAAAAGGGACCTACTGTCCAAAAAGAAAACTTTACAGGAGAAGCGATTGAAAGAAAGACGGAGGAGAGCGAATACACTGAGCTGCCACTTTAAACACTTTTGAAGGCACATTTGTAAATATTTATTGCTCAGAAAGTAATTGGAATAAATTAATTCTGATTGCACAGAATTAAAGAGGAGATTTAAAACCTTAAGAATCACTCATAATCCGAAAATCGATTTTTTGGACAGTAGGTCCCTTTTCTCGAATCGCGTCACATATATATATATATATATATATATATATATATATACTAGCTGGGACCCGGTGCGCCTACGCTGCACCCATAAGTCAATAGTAAACAATAAAAACCATCCATTGACTTAATATTTTTCGAGATATGAATTTTACACAGATGAAATGCGTCAAAGAACAAGGGTCTTGCGTCGGCCGCCATGAATCGGTATATTGAGTCTACTACATTGCTTATTGTATTCTACTTATCATACCCTTTCATTTGATACCCATGTTGAGGGGATTGTGAAGAAAGTGGCAATCCGGCCTCTTTAGATGGCCGCCATGGATCTAAAGATATATTTTGTACACTACATTGCTTATTGTATTCTACTTATCATACCCTTTCATTTGATACCCATGTCGAGGTGGTTGTGAAGAAAGTGGTACCCCGCCCTCTTGAGACGGCCGCCATGGATCTAAATATATATTTTGTATACTACATTGCTTATTGTATTCTACTTATCATACCCTTTCATTTGATACCCATGTTGAGGGGATTGTGAAGAAAGTGGTAATCCGGCCTCTTTAGATGGCCGCCATGGATCTAAAGATATATTTTGTATACTACATTGCTTATTGTATTCTACTTATCATACCCTTTCATTTGATACCCATGTCGAGGTGGTTGTGAAGAAAGTGGTACCCCGCCCTCTTGAGACGGCCGCCATGGATCTAAATATATATTTTGTATACTACATTGCTTATTGTATTCTACTTATCATACCCTTTCATTTGATACCCATGTCGAGGTGGTTGTGAAGAAAGTGGTACACCGCCCTCTTGAGACGGCCGCCATGGATCATTTTAGTTTCAATAGCGTCATGGCCTACCTATTGTTTGACAGCTGCGTAAATTTGAAATTTTCATTAAATGTAATGATTCAATTTAATGACAATTTTACATTTGTCAAACAATAGGTAGGCCATGAAGCTATTGAAACTAAAATGAAGTGAAAATTCCTAAAATTACCATTTTTGTTTGGATTTTTCAGCTGTTTTTTTGGTTAAAGGTATAAAAAATAGCCTACGACCTATTCTCAGACCTACCAAATATACACAAAAAATTTCATGCAAATTGGTCAACCCGTTTCGGAGGAGTACGGTAACAAACACTGTGACACGAGATTTTTATAGATATAGATATATATATATATATATATATATATATATATATACAGGGTGTCCCACATAAACTTACAAAGCGGCCGGCTGCGGTTAGGTCTTGGATAGACGAACAAAAAATCGTATGGGTGGGTGGGGGGGGAAATCGTAACGGTTTAGCCGCTAGGGCGTTTTGAAGTTTTTTTGCTAGAGTTTTACATATCACCCTATATTTTTGTAACCGTCTAACCTATTGTCAAGGTTTTAGTACCAGTGCACGCAGAATTCCTCCACCTTTCTACAACGGTAAAAATAATGGTCCTATCTTATAAACTTTTGGAGTTATGAGTCGCCAAAGTCAAAATTTTGTATTTTTTTCACTAAAATTTCAACTAAAACCACCTTTTTCTCCAAAAAATACGTGATAAACCTAAATTTTTTTTTTCCAAAATTAAAAAGTTTGGACAATTTCCTATAAATTACCGTTTATTACCTACTCTTATAGTGGAGGTTTCTGGCGAGTTCGCTTTAGTCACTTCATAGGGGCCTTCGAAAAGTGGGGTTAGTTTTTTATTAACTTCCCAGTATAGGAAGTTATTGTAATCGGTCCGAAAATCGAAATCGAAAATTTCAACGTATTTTCATCTTTCAAGGTCCCAGGAGCATTTTAAGCAAAAAATTGGGAGGAAGTATGTGTGTGTGTGTGTGTATGTGCGTACGGATGTGGTCATTTTTTCCTGCACGATATCGCGCGAACCAAAACTGATATCGACTTCGTTGAGGTGTTGTTCGAATCGTATTAACCGAAATATGATCTGAAAAGAATTTCATGAAATTCGGTCCAGCCGTTTTTTTGTTTGAGCGACGTAAGTGATTTTTGTACCTGCACGATATCGCCCGAACTACAAAAGATATTGACTTACTTGAGGTGCCGTTCGAAGCGTATTAGCGACAATATTATCTGAAAAGATTTTTATAATATTCGGTCCAGCGGTTTTTTGGTTTAAATGACTTAAGTGATTTTTGTACCTGCACAATATCGCGCGAACTATAAAAGATATCGACTTAGTTGACGTGCCGTTCGAAGAGTATTAACCAAAATATGATCTGAAAAGATTTTCATAAAATTCGGTCGAGCTGTTTTTTTGTTTAAGCGGCGTAAGTGATTTTTGTACCTGCACGATATGGCCCGAACCAACAAAGATATTGACTTACTTGAGGTGCCGTTCGAAGCGTATTAGCGACAATATAATCTGAAACTATTTTTATAATATTCGGTCCAGCGGGTTTTTGGTTTAATTGACTTAAGTGATTTTTGTACCTGCACGATACCGCGCGAACTAAAAACTATATCGATTTCATTGAGGTGCCGAAAAACATTAATACATCAATTTTATATACATTTTCGTCATCCTAATCTTGTAAGTGCGCAAATTTAGTTTGACATTTTAACGAAAATATTGATAAACAATTGTGACAAACTCTCGGTATTATGCATATATTCTACATTGCCTATTGTTCATTTATTATTAAAATATCCAATCATAATATTCAACATCCATCATACTGGAAGTTGATCGTGTGGACCGAAAGGGTCGAACCCACATCCCAACTAGTTTATTTTATTTTTTGATTCCAAGAAAACGAAGTCTCCGGTAGTGAAATTAGTGGGCTTAGTGCCGTGATCATAGGCCTCTTTGGCTTTCTGCTTGGCCTTTAGCTGGTTCTCACGTATGATTTGGTACCCGTGTTGTAGCCTAGACTTTAGCTCGATGACATAATCGTCATAGTTGTATACCGGTTCACAATCTTTGGTGATGGAAGATGGTAGTTCGGGTTTACACCCAAAGAGAGCTTCGTAAGGAGTGAAATTAGTTGAAGTGTGCGGAGTGGTGTTATAGCAGAACACCGCATAGTCGACCCAGAGATCCCAATTTGTCGGATCCTTGGCGGCGTAACATCGTAAATAATCGCCTAGGGTGCGATGGCTTCGCTCTAGGGAGCCATTGCTTTGGAGGTGATACGGTGTGGTCTGTAGTTTTTGGATTTTAAGTAGTCGACAGGTGCGTTTGAACAGTTCACTGAGAAAAATAGTACCCCGATCGGTAAGGAGAAATTTAGGTATACCGAATATACATATCAGTTTCCGAACGTAATATTCGGCCACTGTATGGGCTTCTTGGTTAGGGATGGGGACGGCCATGATGAACTTCATGAGGTCGTCTTGAAAGTAAGAATTTACTTGTTTCTGCTTTCGGTCTCAGGAAGGGGTCCCACAATGTCCAAGGCGACCCTTTCGAAAGGAACCCGTGAGGTAGTGGTTACTTTCATAGAAATTCTAGTCTTGTACCCTATTTTATTCTTTTTGCAAGTTTCACAGGACCTGATGTACTCTCTGACGTCTCTAGAAATGTTTTCCCAAGTAAATTTCTGTCGGATTCTTTTGAGCGTTCCTTTTATCCCTTGATGTCCCCCGATTGGCTTATCGTGGTACTCCGACAGCACTCGTGAGATCTCGGAAGGGTCTGTTAGTTCTATTATTGGGGACACAACGTTAGAAGTTGAGCTCGGGAATTGAACTTGAGATGAGGATTTTGTTTAGTTGAAGGTTGAGACTGCGGGTGAGACTGTGAATGAGACTGTGATCGGGTTATTACGAGGGTTTCTGCCGCTGGCAATCGAGAGAGAGCGTCCGCATTAACGTTTAGTTTTCCCTTTTTATAAGTGACATCGAAATCGTATTCTTCTAACTTGATTCTCCATCTCATTATTCTAGAGCTAGGATACTTGAGGTTAAATATCCAGACTAAAGGTTTGTGGTCGGTTATAATGGTGAATTTCCTTCCGTAGACATAGGGGCGGAAACGATTTACTGCCCACACTACTGCCAAGGCTTCCTTCTCGATAGTCGAGTAATTCTTCTCGGCTTTATTTAATGTTCGGCTAGCATATGCTATTGGGAGATCAATGCTACTGAAGTCGGGCCTTTGAGAGAGCACGGCGTCAATGGCGGAATTACTAGCGTCTGTTGTAATGAAGAAATTTTTTGCGAAGTCGGGATATTGGAGAATCGGAAGTTCGGAAATTGCTTTCTTTAACAGGTTGAAGGATTCATCGCACAGTGCGTCCCATACGAATGGGACATCCTTTTTGAGGAGGTTCGTAAGGTGTTTGGCCATGCCGGCAAAATTGGGGATGAATTTGCGGTAGTATCCTATAAGTCGTAGAAATGATTTGACTTGCTTAGGATTTTGTGGTGCATTTATGGTTTGGATGGCGGAAATCTTTAGAGGGTCTGGCTTGATGCCTTGATCAGTGAAGGTATGCCCGAGGTACATTACTTCTGTACTGTACTTTGTCTTCGAGTTTTAGAGAGGAAGTTTTTGGCACATGGTAGTTGGACGACGCACACTGGGGCAGATACCCTCAAAGACTGGCAGAAATTCATAAAATGAAATGTTATTTAGAAATACCCACTTGTACCATTTCAAAATAACACTTACCTACCTACGATTTCGCAGAAATTAAATGCTTCGTAACTTGATATATGCTAGTTGTATCAAGTTACGAGCTAAAGCACAGTTTCAGGCCTCAAAAGTTATAAAAAATATAGCCCCAAATCCAGAAGAGGCCAGAATTTATCAACAAAACTACATTAAATTATTAGAGCCGCAACAGGTTTTATCAGGAGAAGATGCTCTGGCTGTTTTAATAGATGCTAAGTTATCTCGTGAACAGGATTGATTTCGTTATAAGTTTTTATTTAAAATTTATATTTTAAGCTATTGCATAGCTTTTATCGCAGGCTTTGAGCGGGGTGACCGAATTGAGAAATTCCGTAACGAAAAAAAACCTAACACGAGAGGGGAAATTTTATGAAGCGCCTACTTCGATGTTTAAAAATTTCAAAATTAAACGGAAGTAAAGTGTCTGTTGACAACTGTTACACGAAACCCCCCTCTACAAAATAATAAATAAGTTTCTAAAAAATCAATAATTTTTATTTTCTAGCGAAGATTTCGTGTAACAGTGAAAAAAATAACACTTGACTTTCGTTTAATTTTGAAATTTTTAACCATCTAAGTAGGCGCCAGTGAATACCTGTACGCGTAAAATTTGTGTATTTGTGTAATAAGTGTTTCAAATATGAATAAACAAAGTGCATTTCTTAATGAAGAAAATGATGAGAAAATAGTTCAAGTAAATGAGTGAGTACATACATTTTATTATTATCACAAATGAAGTCTTTTTTTAAATCTTTTTTTGAATTTATGTATAATACTGCTATAACAACAACCTCAATTTTCGATATTAAAATGAGCGATCTTAAAAGTAGCCCTCTTTTATACACTCAAACACACATACATATAGTTTGAATTCTCATTATGTATATAATAGAAACCATTAAACCAAGCACGTGTACTATTTAGTACCTTTGTTTTTTGTGCATAGGTAATACACATTAATGCCGTGCTGAAAAAGTATATATGATATTATATCTATATAAATGTACATCGCGTGAAATTCGATGATCAAACTCTTAATATCGTTCTTTTCGTTCAAATTTTTGAATGAATAATTGTTTTGGTGTGTAATTACACTATTTATACCTGATTATTTATACCTATTATTGATATCTAGCTATTTTCGTTTTATAGAGAAGAGCTAAAAAGAAAAAGAAATTGTGAACGTCAAAAGGCATATTATCAGCGTCAGAAAAATTTGAAGAAAAATGAAAAAAAATAAAAATAAAAAAAGAAACAGTACCAAAATCAAATGCTGAACGTCAAAGGAAATTTCGTCAACGAAATGCAGAAAAATCTTACGTGGATATGTAATTTGACTTAATAATAATATTTAAAAACAAATTGTAATATATGCCTCAATATTATTTAACTTTACGATTTCCTAATTTTTTTCACAGGAAAAGACAAAAATTGGACAGTAATGAAGAGAATGTCGTGCAATGTAGGGCTGTTGAAAATATAGAAAATGTAACGCTACAAGAAAATCAATTTCACAGCCAACAACTTCAAATTTATGAACAGCGTAATGAATGCATTACTTCCGAAGTTATTCTGCACAGGAACACAGGAATTCCTGGCGATGGTAATTGTCTATTCCACTCGCTCATAAGTGTTTTGCAACTTCAAATTGAGACTTGTGACTTGAGAAATCAGTTACGCGATTCACCCTATTTAAACTCCTGCCACAATCCGCAAGAAGCCTATAACATTCTATCAAGCACTAATGATTACGGAGATTTGGATTGTTTGTACTTATTTTCAAAAATGTACAATCAAAATGTTTGTGTACATTATTGTTTTTACCACATAACTACAAAGAATGAAGACACTATCTTTTGTCATTTTAAAGCGAATGATACACAAAACTGGATTCATCTTCATCTTCGTGAACAACATTTCACACCTTTTTATGAAGTATCAGATTTATTGGAGACAATACAAGACGCTACCCAAAATGAAGCCCACGCTAATGCCAATATTCAACTACTGCGTGAGAATTATGATGAAGATCCTACTGGAGATAACCATAACAATCATGAAAATGAAATTGAGATTGATAGAGAAGATCGAATTGGTGAAAATATTATGGATTTTATTGTTGATGAGACTATTCCAGTTTACACAAATTATCGTAAACACAGTACAAGTCATATTGATTTTTATAAAGGCTTTACGAGTAATTCATTTGGTCATTCTTGTATTATTTGCGACAGACTATGGTGGAAAAGAGACTTGAAAATGTCAACCAGTAAACATGAAAGTATTATCAAAACAATGCTGCAGGTAATCTAATTATATATATGTATATATATATTTTTGTTAATTATTCACTTTATATTTTTTAAGCTATTGCATAGCTTTTATCGCAGGCTTTGAGCGCGGTGACCGAATCGAGAAATTCCGTAACGAAAAAACCTAACACGGTGCGTAACCGCTAAAGCTATAGGGCTGAAATTTTGACAGGGCATTCCTATAATGGCGTGGGCATCCACTAAAAAGCGATTTTTCGAAATTCATCCCCTAAGGGGGTGAAATGAGGTTTATCCAAACCGCTAAAGCTATAGGGCTGAAATTTCGACAGGGCATTCCTATAATGGCGTGGACATCCACTAAAAAGCGATTTTTCGAAATTCATCCCCTAAGGGGGTGAATTGGGGTTACCCAAACCGCTAAAGCAATATGGCTGAAATTTTGACAGTGCATCCCTATAATGGCGTGGACATCCACTAAAAAGCGATTTTTCGAAATTCATCCTCTAAGGGGGTGAAATGAGGTTTATCCAAACCGCTAAAGCTATAGGGCTGAAATTTTGACAGTGCATCCCTATAATGACGTGGACATCCACTAAAAAGCGATTTTTCGAAATTCATCCCCTAAGGGGGTGAAATGGGGTTTACCCAAACCGCTAAAGCTATAGGGCTGAAATTTTGACAGTGCATCCCTATAATGGCGTGGACATCCACTAAAAAGCGATTTTTCGAAATTCATCCCCTAAGGGGGTGAAATGAGGTTTATCCAAACCGCTAAAGCTATAGGGCTGAAATTTTGACAGTGCATCCCTATAATGGCGTGGACATCCACTAAAAAGCGATTTTTCGAAATTCATCCCCAAAGGGGGTGAAATGGGGTTTACCCAAACCGCTAAAGCTATAGGGCTGAAATTTTGACAGTGCATCCCTATAATGGCATGACATCCACTAAAAGGCGATTTTTCGAAATTCATCCCCTAAGGGGGTGAAATGAGGTTTATCCAAACCGCTAAAGCTATAGGGCTGAAATTTTGACAGTGCATCCCTATAATGGCGTTGACATCCACTAAAAAGCGATTTTTCGAAATTCATCCCCTAAGGGGGTGAAATGAGGTTTATCCAAACCGCTAAAGCTATAGGGCTGAAATTTTGACAGGGCATCCCTATAATGGCGTGGATATCCACTATTAAGCGATATTTCGAAATTCATCCCCTAAGGGGGTGAAATGGGGTTTACCCAAACCGCTAAAGCTATAGGGCTGAAATTTTTTTTGACAGTGCATCCCTATAATGGCGTTGACATCCACTAAAAAGCGATTTTTCGAAATTCATCCCCTAAGGCGGTGAAATGGGGTTTATTCAAACCGCTAAAGCTATAAGGCTGAAATTTTGACAGTGCATCCCTATAATGGCGTGGACATCCACTAAAAAGCGATTTTTCGAAATTCATCCCCTAAGGGGGTGAAATGAGGTTTATCCAAACCGCTAAAGCTATAGGGCTGAAATTTTGACAGTGCATCCCTATAATGGCGTGGACATCCACTAAAAAGCGATTTTTCGAAATTCATCCCCTAAGGGGGTGAAATGGGGTTTACCCAAACCGCTAAAGCTATAGGGCTGAAATTTTGACAGTGCATCCCTATAATGGCGTGGACATCCACTAAAAGGCGATTTTTCGAAATTCATCCCCTAAGGGGGTGAAATCAGGTTTATCCAAACCGCTAAAGCTGTAGGGCTGAAATTTTGACAGTGCAGCCCTATAATGGCGTGGACATCCACTAAAAAGCGATTTTTCGAAATTCATCCCCTAAGGGGGTGAAATGAGGTTTATCCAAACCGCTAAAGCTATAGGGCTGAAATTTTGACAGTGCATCCCTATAATGACGTGGACATCTACTAAAAAGCGATTTTTCGAAATTCATCCCCTAAGGGGGTGAAATGAGGTTTTTCCAAACCGCTAAAGCTATAGGGCTGAAATTTTGACAAGGCATCCCTATAATGGCGTGGATATCCACTATTAAGCGATATTTCGAAATTCGTCCCCTAAGGAGGTGAAATGGGGTTTACCCAAACCGCTAAAGCTATAGGGCTGAAATTTTGACAGTGCATCCCTATAATGGCGTTGACATCCACTAAAAAGCGATTTTTCGAAATTCATCCCCTAAGGCGGTGAAATGGGGTTTATTCAAACCGCTAAAGCTATAAGGCTAAAATTTTGACAGTGCATCCCTATAACTCGTGGACATCCACTATAAAGCGATTTTTCGAAATTTATCCCCAAACGCGGTGAAATGGGGTTTACCCAAACAGCAGGAGCTGTAGGGCTGAAATTTTGACATTGCATCCCTATAATGACGTGGACATCCACTAAAAAGCGATTTTTCGAAATTCATCCCTTAAGGGGGTGAAATGGGGTTTATCCAAACCGCTGAAGCTATAGGGCTGAATTTTGACAGTGCATCCCTATAATGGCGTGGACATCCACTAAGAAGCGATTTTTCGAAATTCATTCCATAATGGGGTAAAATGGGGTTAACCCACACCGCTGAAGCTGAAGGGCTTTAATTTTGACCGTGCATCTTTATAACGACGTCGACATCCACTTAGGAGCGAATATCAAAGAAAAAACTTGAATTGATATCGGTAAAAAAAAAATACTGCATAAATAAAATAAATAAATATTTATAATTGCATGAGTTGATAAAAAATGCTATGCAATAGCTTTACCGCGGCAGTCTTCTAGTGCCACAGCCCCTTTTTTTTTTGTTAAAAAAATGCCGCGAAATCGAATCGAAATCAGCGACCCCCGTATACTAAGTTTTGTAGCAATTGAAGAATATTTCACTACTTTTTGTCGCCATTTTGAAGCCGCCATCTTGTTTATGATAAAATGGACACTAAATTCGTAATCAGCGACCCCAAAAACCCCCGTATACCAAGTTTTGTAGCAATTGAAGGATATTTAACTGCTTCTGGTCGCCATTTTGAAGCCGCCATCTTGTTTATGATAAAATGGACACTAAATTCGTAATCAGCGACCCCAAAAACCCTCGTATACCAAGTTTTGTAGCAATTGAAGGACTGCTTCTGGTCGCCATTTTGAAGCCGCCATCTTGTTTATGGAAAAATGGACACTAAATTAATGTTAAAGACTTTTGGCCAGCTTTTCAGCCTTTTGCCCCACTGTGCGACGGTTCGAATTTTGGAGCAGTGTGAAGTATAACTTCCTTTTCGGAGGTATTTAAGTCAGCTATGTTTATGAAACCATTGATTGGTCGGGCAATAGTTTCGGGTATATATATATATATATATATCTGAGGCAGTATTTCTTGTGAGTGACAAATAATTTCTCCTTCCGTGTCGATAGGCCTAATTATTTTTTCGCACCGAGGGGGTATTGCCGGACTCCTAAAAGTGTTCGAGAATTTTGAAGTGTGTAGCTTTCCTAAATGGTAGAAGCTGAATGTTAGAGTATCATAATCTAATTTAGATTTGGTTTCAAGAAGAAGGCTTGTCCTATGATGCCATCGGCAGGTATAGGGAAATCGGACGGAACTACGTGAAATGGGTGCGTTAAGGGCTTACCGGTAGTAGTTTCTATATTTAGATATACTAATCCTTTCGTGAAGATACTTTCAGGTGTAATACCAGTGATTTGAACGATAGTATCTGTAACTGTCTGGGTAATTTGTGACGGAGCACGAAGAAGGGAGTGGGCCCTAAAGGCTAGAAAGTCATCGTCACAATAACAAGGGATGGAGAAAGGGTGAACGAAGAAGAAGTGGCAGGGACGGTCCGACCGCCGGGAGGGCGCTTCGTAGGGCACATTCAATTGCAGACAGGTGTAGGTCCCAATCCCGGTGATCTTCTTTCAAATATGCACGGATAGCAGCTAAGACTGAGCGGTTCACCCGCTCGGAAGCGTTGGCTTGTGGGGAATAGATAGCGGTGAGTTGGTGTTTGATGCCGTACTCGGACAACAGCTTCGCGGATTCTTTGGAGGTAAAATGACTTCCATTATCAGAGAATATCACCTCGGGGACTCCGAAGGCGTGAAAGATCTGATGTTCAAGGAAATTCACGGCGGCTTTGGATGTTTCGCCTACTACGGGGTGGAGAAAACTGAATTTGGAGAACGCGTCTAGTACTACCAGCACAGCCGTGTGGCCTTTCTTCGTCCTCGGGTAAGGGCCCATATAATCGATGTATAAGAGTTGAAAGGGTCGGCACACATCCATGGCTTTACCCATAGGGGGCCGAAGGGGTGTGTTTGGAGCTTTCGTTTCTTTGCATACTTCGCAGCTCGCGATGTACTTCCTGACTTGGCTAGTCATGCCGGGCCAATAATACTTTTCTCGGAGGCGTGCAAGGGTCTTGTGAACACCGCCATGGGCAGCTTGGGGGGGCTCATGAGCTGACTCGATCAAGGGAGCAGTTAATTCTGCAGGGATCCACAATTTCCAAATCAGATCGTCCGTCTCGGGGTCGCCAGTCCGTGGGGCCGAACGGTGGAATACGTATCCCTCCGAAACCTGCAGGTCAGGCAACTGCTCAGCATCCCTACTGATTCTGTCAGCCAGATGTTGGTAGTCCGCTGATCTGAAGGCGGGGGACGTTAGGTCCACTTCACGACAGAAGGTCACTTCATCGACACAGTCGACTCGTGATAATGCGTCCGGCACCACGTTTTGACTACCCTTGCGGTGCTCGATTGAAAATTGGAAGCCCTGCAGCTTTAGGCTCCACCGCGCTAGGCGACCGTTTAGGTCGGTCTGGCTCATGAGCCACCTCAAGCTGGCATGATCGGTAATTATAGTGAAGGGCTGCATACGCCCGGAACTTCTTAACGCTCAGCACCGCCGCGTAGCACTCGAGTTCCGTGATGGAATAATTACGCTGGGCGCTGTTGAGCTTCTTAGAGAAATATGCGATGGGATGTTCTTCATCGCCCTGTCTTTGGAAAAGGACGCTTCCTACCCCCGTTTTACTGGCGTCACACTGGATGTAAAAGGGGCGGGTGAAATCTGGGGTGACCAGTAAGGGAGCCGACATCATTAACTTCTTAAGTTCCATGAAGGCTTGTTGGGCCTCGTCGGACCAAGCAAATTTGCCACCTTTTAGGCAGTCAGTGATGGGAGAGGCGATGCTCGCATAGTTGCCTATGAAGCGCCTATACCATCCTGTCATGCCTAAAAAGCGTCTCACCTGCTTGGCTGACTTTGGAACGGGGAAGTCCCTGATGGCGGCCACCTTGTCGGGGTCCTTTTTTAGTGACCCGTCGCCAATGATGAACCCCAAATATTTTACCTCCCTGACGCAAAACCGGCTCTTGGACGGATTTACTGTCAACCCGGAGCGACGAAGGCAGTCAGCGACCTTTTCCAACAATTTGAGGTGAGTCTCAAAGTCAGGAGACACCACCAACAAATCGTCTAAGTAGACGAACACATTTTCTCTAAGAGAGTCTGGTATCGCTTTATCCATGAGGCGACACATGCGTTGCGGAGCGTTACAAAGCCCGAACGGCATTGTTAAGGACAGTCTATGAGCCTTTAATTTTATCTTCACATTCATTCATCTAGTACCATCTTCACATCCAGTCAACTACTACCATCTGCACATATATCATCCACTGGAAGCTCTTTTACACATTTTAGTCAGTAATTAATACGCTGTGTCAGAGACCAGATCTCGGCCAGTTTCCCTATTGTTAGTTAGTTACTCGGTTCCCAGTGAACACAATAAATGTTCTTTATAATTAAAAGCTCTTGTGTTTTAACTTTTCGATTAACGTAACATTTTTACGTAACATTTTTGGTGCCGAAACCCGGGAACCTGCTTCCCAAAGTTCAGTAATTGAAATCATAGTCGAGTGAATACAAATTACAATTAACGGTATAATACCTCTATACGGTATTCGAATTGTGACTTCGCGTCGAGTAATTAATAGCAAAACACGGTTTTCTAAATATTATCAGTGCATTAGCCCAGTTATCCGCATCTTTAGATGCGTTATCCCCATCTTTAGAGATAACAGCATGAGCATACCATCAAATTCAATGAATTCCGATACCATGCGGTTATGCTACGTACGAATCATGATTCAACCCTGTGAAGCATCATCATCCAGAGTCAAGCTCGTGGGATCATAAAGCTTTCGAATCCAAATGATCAGGAAAAGTTAGGAATTTGATTAATATCATAAGTCCTGGTGAGTCCGTTCCATTATTACTCTTACTAAAAAATATAATTAATTCTGGTGTGATTAATAAACATAACTTGTTTAATGCACTTCATTGAAACTTTGCATTACTCCAAAAAAAGCGCATTTTGAAGCGATCGTGTTATTAACTTTTCAAAAAAGCTCGATTTATGTAGAACTTTGACATTCCGAGTGCATTTCATAGGAGTTTATAGTGCCACAAAAAAGCGCATTTTGAAGCGATCGTGTTGTTAACTTTTCAAAAAAGCTCGATTTATGTAGAATTCAGCTATTTCTAGTGCATTTCGCAATTTTATAGTGCCCCAAGCAAAGTGTTTTTTTTATCACAACGCGCATTGCTTATTTAATTGAGAAAAAGCTCAGTTGATATACAAACGACTTTTAGTGCATTTCGTTGGAGCTTTGCACTGCCCGAACAAAGTGCTTTTTGAAGTGATCGTGTTATTAACTTTTTTGAAAAAGCTCAATGTATGTAGAATTTTTGACATTTCTAGTGCATTTCGTAGAAGTCTTATAGAGCCCCAAGCAAAGTGTCCTCTTTTGACAACAACGCGCATTGTTTACCTTTTAGGAAAAGCTTAGTTAATATACAAATAACTCTTTAGTGAAGTTCAATGAAAGCTTTGCATTGCCTTAACCAAAGTGTTTTTAATCGATCGCGTTATCAACTGCTTTAAGAAAAACTTAATTTATGGCAATTAACTTCAGAACGTGTACATTGACTCGCACAATCTTCAATCTGCCGTCGTATTGTTACTAATCTTGGTGATTTTAACAAGAGCTTTTACATGTTGCCCAGCAACATTCACATTGCAACATCATTTTCTGCAACATTTTTGCATCGACGTTTAATACAACATTTTAAAGCAACATTTACATTGCAACATTTGCAACATCATTTTCTGCAACATTTTTGCATCGACGTTTAATACAACATTTTAAAGCAACATTTACATTGCAACATTTCGCATCATCATTTACTGCAACATTTTTGCATCGACGTTTAGTACAACATTTTAAAGCAACATTTACATTGCAACATTGTGCATCAATATTTACTTCAACCTTGTGCAACAACATTGGATACAACATTTTATATCAACATTAACTGCAGCATTTCTGCATCAACAATTGTTGCAACACATCTTCTGTTACCTTTAATTTGGATAGTCCAATATCACCTTCTTAAACTCTTCCCACTTTGCCTGAGCAATTTAACTAGTTGCTAACGACTTAAACTATGGATGGAATTAAGGGTAGAATTACATTCGCAAAAGAAAGAATTGAACGGTTCTTAGTTAATACAAACAAAACTGCCAAGGAGCAGAGAAATGAAGAATACCTCACCGCCCGTGTCCAGCTGCTTAATTCTTATTGGGCACAATTCATTACTGCATATGAAGAATTCTACGCAAACTCTTCGGCGGAAGTGTTAGCCTCAGATCCATATGTGACATCAGATGCCTTTTCAGATGTCGAGTGTACTTACATTACAACATTACACTGGCTAAAGGATAACCTAGCCACATTTAGTCCAAAACCTTCAAAGGACGACCACAAAGGATCTCCGCTACATTCAACATTCCATACACAGCTATCCTCGACTCCACAGCTCAAGTTGCCCAGGATAAATTTGCCTTCATTCAGCGGTTCTCACATTGATTGGCCATCGTTTCATGACACCTACGTGGCGTTGATTCACGACAATGATTCCCTGCCCGACGTTCAGAAGTTGCATTATCTAAAGTCTGCGATCACAGGAGAGGCAGCCAAGCTTTTGCGACATTTCGCGACCACTGACGCAAATTATAAGTCAGCCTGGAAGCTCATTGTCGACAGATTTAAGAATACACGAGTCTTGGTTAATGCCAACTTGCGTTCGCTCATCAGTCTTCCGTCCATGGTAAGAGAATCTTGCTCAGAATTACAGCGAGTGTTTGATACTTTTAAACAGTCGGTGCGCGCCCTAGAGAATCTGTCTCGACCTGTGGACTACTGGGACGATTGGTTAATCTACTTTCTATCCGACAAGCTTGACGCCACCACGCGCAAGGACTGGGAAACTTCCCTCAGTTCGTCAACGGAAGTGCCAACATTTAGCTCCCTTGCAGGATTCCTAGAACGACGGCTGCAAGCACTCAGTGCAATCAAGGACACCCAATTGCTCACTAACGCGGCTGCCGGACAGCGACAATTTTCTGTGCAGAAATTTCAACAATGTAGAAGACCGAGTTCTAGCACGCATCATGTCTTCACTAAAGCATCAAATACCACATCCTCAACCTGTTTGAGTTGCAAGGGAAAACACCTTGTCATGTTCTGCCCTCAGTTCCGATCAATGTCTAGAAGGGTCGACCTTCTGCGACGGAAACTAGCGTGCAATAACTGTCTCAGGGCAAACCACACTGCAACATCATGCCCTTCAACGAACAGGTGCAAACTGTGTCACGCGAAGCACCACACAATGATCCACAGATCTACGGAACCGAGTGAATCGAATCCGACACAGAAAACCAACATGGTCAACGTACCTGAGGCACCATGCCCGTCTACTACAGCGCATCTTTCATTGGACGGCCTCAGATTTTCATCCGTTCTCCTTCCCACAGTAATCGTGCAAGTCGAAGCTCCGAATGGACGACAATTACAGGTGCGCGCACTGTTGGACCAAGGCTCCGAGTCGAACTTTATTACGTCATCACTAGTCAAGCTGTTAAGTCTAAGAAAGCAGAAAACTCGCATAGCCATCTTCGGTGTTGCGCAATGTGAGGCAGGCATCGCTCAATCGCGTGTGGAGCTGGACGTGATTTCTCTGCACGATTCAACGCATCGGTACTCGGTTCAATTCTTAGTAATGCCAACTCTTTCTCAATTCCTACCAGGCTTCGCAGTGTCAAAGCAGGCTTGGCCACACTTTAATTTGCCATTAGCTGATCCCAACTTTGATTAACCGTCATCTATCGACCTCATTCTTGGAGTAGAGGTTTATACTGAAGTCATATTAGCTGACATACGCAAAGGTCCACCAGGTGCTCCGATTGCGCAGGTTACAGTTTTCGGATGGATAGTGTCAGGCCCCGTTGATACTACTATAAACAGAATGTCCTCTTCGTTGCGCGTACACACCTCTACGGTAGAAGTTGACTCACTTCTCAGACGATTTTGGGAATTACAAGAACCTCCTCAAGCCACGCGGTTAACTCCAGACGAAATTCAATACGAAGACCACTTCGCCAAAACTCACTATAGGGATGCTCATGGCCGATACGTTGTTGCTCTTCCTCTAAAACTACCTGCGAGTTCATTGGGGTCATCTCGTCACCATGCCATGTCCTCATTTATGTACTAGCATAATGGCGCGATAAAATAGTGGGCGCCACTTATGCGAGGTATTACCCCCTTAGCCACAAGCCCGGAAGAGCATGACCAAGGAGCCAATACCATACATAAGAAATGAAAAGAAAATCCGGAATTCCTACGCCGGCCACACGGAGTTATCTAGCTCGCCGGAGGGGTCGTGGGGTGTGTGGCCGGGGCTTACCGCGGTTGGTTCACCACTTACCTGTGCCTGTGCAACTTTGACTTCCGTCTATCATCCTCCTGTCATCGCCTGAGCCGCATCACCCTGAAAAGGAATGACCCCCTCCCTCAACCATTCCACAAGAAAAAATTTTAACGCATGGCCATTTTTAATAAATACAATCCTTTAATATAACATCAACCCAAACATTACATGGGAGCATTAACAATCACAACCTGATGAGTTGCCCGTGTCAAATATTAGCCGTGAACGAATACAATTAAAAAAAAAAACATACGAGTTACGTGATTTTAGGGAACATGAGTATGAATGATAACAATAAAGCGCGCAGTATTGGCCAATACTCCTCGCTTTGTACAAACGAGATTACAATCAACAGAAATCACTTAGAAGAAAACAACTTTCCCGGAACCAACCAAGAACAACATATATCCGACAAGGAGCAACACAAATTCACAAATAAGTATCAAGAATATTATAAAGGTAATACTAACTACTATTAAAATTATTATATTAGGAATAAATTTTTCTTTGTTTTTTTTTTTTCAAATTAAAGCAAAAAAGAAAATTTTTTTGGTTATTTTATTTTGTGTATATTTTTTTTTTGTGTGGTTTTTTTCTCTGATCCAGCTGGTGTGGATACCTATAGGTATTGCTTAATTACCTGACTATCGAACGGTATATCAATTGGTAGTAATGGAATATACAGTTCCTCCTTTATACTAGTGTCTGCTGTTTGATAAATATCATCTAATTTTCCGGCAATTTTTTCTATTTAAACCATATTCGAGTAATTTTGGATAATCTTCGGTCTGTTCTCCATCCCCCCTCGGTCTTCTGATTTTATACCTGTTACTTCGTCCACCAACTCTCCATTGCCTTCCGCCATTTCTCTACACGTTTTTCCCGTTTTTGATGAAATTTTGGTGACCGATAAACGAAAAGTAGTATAAACACAGGGTCTTTCCCCACGTAAAACACTGAAATATGTATAACCTGTTTTATAAACAAAAGGGCAAAACGCAATTTTTGTATTGCTGGTATCCTTTTCGGTACTTTCAAATTTCTCCAAATTCTTTTCTTATTTGTTAATTTTTTGTGCTTATTTTTCCTTGTATTTTCGACTAGAATTCACAGCACCGAAATAGTCCTGATTGTTGCTAAGTCGAAACGAAATTTTTATTTTTTTTGCAAATGAACTGAATAATGAAGGTTTTTGTCTTCCAGCCAGTCGTATGTGTTCAAAACTGATTTTTTCCTTTTTTATTTCATCTTAAATTAAATTTTTCCCGAACACAAACTTTTTGCCGGACAAAAATCTCCCTACGTCAAAATTCGAACTCCCATTTTTTTCTTTTTTTCATTTCTCCCCGCCTACCTTTTTGTTCCCAACCAACTACTCGATTTTCTTCCCCACAGTAATTTTTAGTCAAGTAGATATTTAGGCAAAACTGACCGTTACACTTTTACGAATGCAACGCAGACTTGCGAACGATCCGGAGCTCGACGTTTTGTACTCTTCGTTTATGACAGAATATGTAAATTTGAATCATATGGAAGAGGTAACAGAAGAGGTTACAGCAGAGCCCGTCTACTATCTACCACATCATGCGGTGTTGAAGCCTAGTAGCACTACTACTAAGCTCAGAGTAGTGTTCAATGCGTCGCAGCAATCAACATCTCATTTATCGTTAAATGATATACTCCACGTGGGGCCGAAGCTGCAAACCGATGTAATTGCTGTCATTATGAAATGGCGACTATATCCTCACGTTCTTACTGGGGATGTCGAAAAAATGTACCGGCAGATACGGGTTAAAAAATCCGATACCCAACTCCAACGGATCCTTTGGTCCCGCTCCACTGAGCATCCGGTCAAGTGTTATCGCCTGCTCACCGTTACTTACGGAACAGCCTGTGCGCCCTACTTAGCCTGCAAAACTCTCCAGAAACTTGCACACGACTACTCTGCGGAACATCCAGCGGCTTTCAAGATAATCACTGAGAATATCTACGTCGATGACGCACTATTTGGCGCATACGATGAGGAGACTGCGGTAGGAATTCGCGACGACCTCTGCTCACTACGAACGACAGGCGGCTTCAAATTGCGCAAATGGCTAGCTAACTCACCTTCGCTGCTATCGGGCATATCGGAGGCTGATCGAGCCGACACGCTTTCCCTTAAGGTCGTCAAAGACGTCTCAGTCAAAACACTGGGCATCACGTGGAACCCAACATCTGATGAATTCAGCTTCAGTATAAGTCTCAGTGACTCACTCACATCAACCAAACGTTCGGTGTTAGCAGACATTAGCAGGATATACGACCCGCTTGGATGGCTTTCTCCGATTACAATCAACGCAAAAATCATGCTGCAACAACTCTAGTTGGCCAACTTAGACTGGGATGATCCACTGCCTTCAGATCTCCATCAACAATGGATAAAATATAAACAGGACTTGAAGCGTCTGTCACATCTTCGAATCAATCGCTGGTTTGGGACCACCATCAAACCGCTTGGAATCGAGCTCCATGGCTTCAGCGATGCTTCACTCGCCGCTTACGGTGCAGCAATATACATGCGAGTCATCCACGATTTGGACACCTTCCAAGTTACTTTACTTATAGCAAAAACTCGCGTCAGCCCAATCAAAACCATTTCGTTACCCAGGTTAGAGCTGTGTGGGGCAGCCCTACTGGCTGAACTGATGCACTACGTCAAAACAACGTTGAAACTCGTGTAACTGTCAGGGATAGGGGTGCCTTAGCACGAAATAAAATAAATTTAAGCACATCTCAGAGAAAGATGCGAAGGACTATCATTACAAAACAAATTAGAGGAAGGGGGCAGATAAGAAGGTGGCTGGGATGGCTTGACCGCCTTGGGGTAATGCCTGAATCGTGAGGCATCCGCGGCACCGATGGTCGGCACGACGTGCGGAGCGCTAACTAGCTCGACGGATGGGGCGGGGTTCGCGGTGCAGGGATGCCGAAGGGTGACAGTATATAACAAAAACTCGTGCCTATATCTGAAAGTAAAGGAGAGGCGGCGGCGGATGGAAAAGCCTACCTAGGTCAACGAGAGGGGATCGGAGGAAAAAGAAAAGAAAGGAGTTGGGCAACAAACGCCGGTCACCGTTGCAGAAAGCCACATGCTAGTCGGGACTTAGTGGTAAGCACTTACCCCGTGAGAAGGCTTCCATGTTCCAGGGGGCCTCATTGGGAGGGTACTTATCTAAACATCTTAACCGCTTAACCTTTTAATTATCTCAAGTGTTGATTATTTAAATTTACCATTTATCCTTTAAATTATCCCAATATTTTATCTTTAAAATTTCTATCAAAGAATTAATTAGCTAAATTTTTATTATTTATCCTTTAAATCAACTCAAAGTATTATCTTTAAAATTTATTTCAAAGAGTTAATTAGTTAAATTTATATTATTTATCCTTTAAATTAGCTCAAAGTATTATCTTTAAAATTTATTTCAAAGAATTAATTAGTTAAATTTATATTATTTATCCTTTAAATTAACTCAAAGTATTATCTTTAAAATTTATTTCAAAGAATTAATTAGTTAAATTTTTATTATTTATTCTTTAAATTGTCTCGATGCCTTATCGTTCTTAATGATATAGTTATTCCAGTTTTTTAGTTCATCCTCAGAATAGTGCCTTCGGCCATAGTGCCTCATTACTTAGTCATCATGCGGATGATTTTTTTAAAGAAAATTATTTGTGTTTATAATATTTTTAATTCTTTTGATCAATTCGAAGTATATGTATCATAATATATATATATATATCAATTATTTGTATTATATTTAATTTTATGCATTATATCATATCTCAATTACAAAACCATGATATGCCAATTTCATATCAATTTTATGTATTATATTATTTATATTTATTATATTCAATATCAATTACATATCCATTTTATACCAATTTCATATCAATTATCTGTATTATATTTAATTTTATGCATTATATCATATCTCAATTACAAAACCATGATATGCCAATTTCATATCAATTATATGTATTATATTATTTATATTTATTATATTCATTATCATTTATATATCCATTATATATCAATTTCATATCAATTATTTGTATTATATTTAACTATGTGTATTATATTCATTATCAATAGCATATCCATTATATACCAATTTCATATCAATTATTTGTGTTATATTCAACTATATGTATTAGATTCCTTATCAATTGCATATCCATTCTATCCCAATTTCATATCAATTATTTGTATTATATTCAAACTATATGTATTATATTCATTATCAATTGCATATCCATTATATATCAATTTCATATCAATTTACTGGTCTTCACTCCTACAATCTAACTTGTCAGGCCGTGATTGGGCGAGAGTGCCCTTTCACTCTTATATTAGCGAACAAAAAAAAACTAAAAGTTCCCTATCTTTCATTTCGCCAACCCACTTAAGTGTAACTTTATCAAACCACCATCAATCGCGAAGCAAGAATATGCTACCACCAACACGCGAAAACTTATGCTATTTCTTCAGATGGCAAGAAAATGATTAATTATTCGAGCAAGTACTTAATGATCCAACATTCGAGTTTCCTCGATACTATAATTTTCTTATACTAAAATGTACGCAACAACGTTTTATTTAAATTTTTGTTTTTCAATTACCTTTGCCTTATATATGACGATACTATTATTGTTATTTTTTTTTCTAAATACCTTCAAGAGTCCTCAATCTACTGTAAAAACCAGCCTTAGTGGGGGGGTACCTTCATTATTACAATTCCAATTCTTCCGTTACCCCTTCTTGATTGTCCCAAGGAAAATCCTGTTTTTTTTTCTTTTCACCGCGCGTCCACTTGGTTCTTTTTATTTATTGTCAGCTCTGCTCACTAACATCAAAACCCTAAAATCAGAAAAAAACCTAAAACGAAAACAAGATAATTTTTTTATGTCAGGGGCCTGGTTTCCTTGTCTCTCTGGCCCTTGGTTTTCCTCAAATTCTTGTGTGGGAACTTTTCCAATTACATGAAATACACAGAATTTTATATCACATAATTTTTTTTTCTTGGTCGTTCAAATGACACTCACAACCTCACTTTCCAACAACCATTATAACCGAACTTTTCTTTGACTCAAACGGTATCATTGAATTACTTCTAAAAACGATTTCTGTATTGTAATTATGTTTAACGGGAATATAGATTTTCCACTATATATTACTTAAACACCAGAAAAATTACTACTCCATTATTTTACCCAAAAAAAAAATCACCACGATGGCTTGACACGCGGCCGTAATGCACGCGTAAGTAAATCCCGTTATTACTACTAAGATAGTAAATTCTTGTTGGATTAAACGGAATACACCGAACTTTAAAATATTATATATATGACCGCAACCATGCGCGAAATTCCGTGGCCCTTTCTAGTGGGTGATTAATTCACCCTTGATTACCTGTATTTAATTCTCCAAAAATGAAATAATAAACAAAAATTTTCTCATATTCTACATACCAATGTGTGCCCAGGATTATAACCCAGTCACACCTGTTACCTGATTTATCCCAAAAACCTCGAAATGTCTCCCGTGAACATCTAAAATCCTTTTCCGGGCGTCTCACGGTTCAGTTTTCTTCCCTAATTTTTCACTACTTTTCTCTCACTTTTCACCTTGTAATAATTACTTTTCATCACTTGTTACTTATTCGAATCGCAGCGAGCCACTCTGCCCGATGCCGGTTGTCCATCCGAAGTTCTCCTTCCTCACCATCAAAAAAAAACGCCCGATCAGGCGATCCCTCGTAAGCGGCCTGCACACATCGACACAATCACGCCGTTAGCCTGCATTCCAGGCGAATTTCTCAATTTTTCGTAGCTTCGGTGCCGTCGGAGCCGATTTTGTCCACCGGTACTGATTTTTTTCTTATTAGCATGGTGTTGGTGCATTTTTCTAATTTATTTATGCGTGGTGGCCAGTTAATAACAATTTGTCTATTTGAGGAAACCGAAAAGGTCTGCCCGGGGTTACCATCTCTATTTTTCTCTTTTTCTTTTGGGATATGGATGAATTTATTGAGTTTGTATTTTAACTGTCAGGGGTTACCATTTCTATTTTTCTTAAATTTTCTTTTGGGATATTAATGAATTTATTGAGTTTATTTTGTTTAGACAAAAATTTGTTTAAAAAAAAATGAGAGAGTGAAATTTGATTCTTAAACAATTTTTCACAGACTTTAGTTGAAGCAATAATTAATGATAGAGAGAGATGAGAGGTGGTGAAGTTAAAATTAAGTTTAAAAAAACTATCCAATATTTTTTTGGGGGGTAACAAAAATATGCTTTCTCATATATGCATGTGGTTTTTTGTACATAAGTGTTCTGGCCCCTATTTTAAGACATAAAACCTATTGTGAATGGATCGAATTTTTATTGAGGTTTGTATTTAGGCAGGCGGCCGTTACAACGCGCGTCACCTAGATGTCGCCAGAGGAGAGGGGACTCGAAAAGAATAAACGGGGGCCTGCTATAGAAATGGCAATTTTTGGCAACGTGTGGCTCACCCACTCCCTGAGATACAACAAGTCTCATGCTCTATCACTGGTTTTCATCTTGGGAGAGGTAAAGGGTTAAGGTTCCTCAAGTTGTTCCGAATTGAGTTACACTAGTGATAAGAGGCAACATACATCGGCCATTCCGCCGCGCCTTTGGAAGGGCGAGCTATCGCGACTCGGTGTTAGAAGTTTCCATAATTCCCGCCTCGTTGAGGATTGCCTTGGGTACGAGCAATCATTTCGGACAACGGCGCTCGTCAACGGCCACGGCTTGGTTTTCCTATAAACCGTTACACCAGGCGTCTCCTACTGAGTGTCGCACGAGTGACGTTTTGTTTCGTCAGGGATAATCCCAACTCTACATGTCGCTCGTGTTCTTTTCGGCAGACGTCTTACAGGGTCGATTGGGCCTCATGAGCCGGGAGTGTGTCTAGATTCGTCGGCTCCATACTCAAAAGGACATAATCCTGGCGGTGTTAAGATTTCATGGAAGAGGGTGGCGAAGGTTTTGGGCGGTTGACGCGATGATGTTGACAGAAGCGATGGCTTCAAGCGTGAAACTCATAGAAGCAATGGAGGCTCAGAACTATTTGATGAAGACAAAGAAAATGGTTTTTGGGAAGTGATATCGCCTAGGAAACAGGAATGGTCAAGAAAGAGGTGGGAGAGGGAGCAGAAAACACGACGACGAGCGTGGAGATGTAGATGAAGCAACGGAAACCCCAATAGAGGTGTACATGATCCCTGCGCCAATAAATCAACAATACCACCTTAAAGTGGCCAACATTTATATTAGTCTGGGATAGAGAGAAGGGTTGTTTAATTTATATAAGATAATAGCACTGACAAACGAACAGCAACAGACTTTTTGCGACTGTATATGCGATAAATATTTATAGTCACTTACTAGAATAGAAATATAATAAGCTAGCGTATAAGTGTGAAAATTGTGGTAACCACTAAACCTACTAGTATGCCAAAGGTAAGTTTGTAGAGAAAAGTTCTTAAGTTAATTTCTAAACGAAAAATGTATCTAATATAGCCAAAAACTAATGAGCCTAGTAATACGTTAAAGAAAGCCAAAAAAATCATGAACTAATAAGTATGGTCCCCGGCAAGAGACGTTCCCTTACCAGCGGAGGTGGCTGATGGCGCTGATGACAGTCCGTTGTGAGTCCTTCAGATTCCAGCTGGAAGGAACCAGAAACAATGAATACCCCATAGGGAAGCTCGTTGAGGGGGCGAGGCTAGATACAGGTATAACCCCGTCCTCTCCAAAAGAGACTTCATGCTACGACACCCTGGTTTCCCAGGCAAGATGAACGACAGTGACCATGACTAAAAGAAATAGGATTGGGGTGGGAGAAGGAGTGATAGAAATCTCCGGTTGATGAAAATCTGGGAACCGCTCTGCCGTTCCACTACGACTGGTCAGAGGCAGAGCCTGCTGAAATCCAGGAAAGTGGGACGACTGGAGAGTTCTTTGACGGGGTCGGGTGGCTACCATTGTGCCGAACCTGTCGCAAGGTCAGGCAATGAGATGCCTGTTAGCCCAGACGGGGCAGCTCCAACATCGTTGGATCCCACCGACCATACTAAATAATGAAATAGTAAGAAAATAGTGTGGGTTCCGTGGCCAGTAAAACTCGCGCAGTGCCAGGCGATAGGACGCCTGTTAGCCAGACTCCGAGTCTGTCTGACAGGAACTAATTGAATTCGGAGACTACCGCAAAGGAATGAAAAGGTGAAATTATAGAGAAGGAAGAAATATAGGAGAGCGGAAAAGAAACAATGTCAAGAGCTAAGGCACCGCGGTAAGTGCCGTCGCCCAATCTTAAATAATTACGTAGTACTAACCATCGGTGCAGTTGTGGGGGCGTTTGATGAAGTGGGACAACACCTTTATCAAGTATCTAGATTCGAGAAGGGAACCAAATTATTTGCTATTCTGAAGGCGTGGGGACCTAGTGGAACTCTGGCATACGTTGGAACACAGCGCAATACCGACCGTGTTGCATTGCTGCTATCTGGAAGTGGACATTGTGAAACTTGGGTCTATGAACTACTCATCGCAGGGCGGAGCGGCATGACAGGAAGACTGGTCTGGCAGCCTTGGGATAAATTTTGACATTATAACTCGGTCCCAGACGACCAAGCATAACAACGAGGTGTACCATCCGCTAGGGAAGCTACCTAAGCGGACCTCGGCGGGTACCCTATTATTAACCGGTGAAGCCGGCGAGATGCCTTATTAGGGCTACTCGGGGTTGGACTTGCTTCCAAACAAGCTGGGTCGCGACATGACGAGAATGTTTTGAACCCGATCGAGCCTTGAAGTGACTTTGCGCTTCCGCAGGGAGATTCGAGGCAAATCCACTTTGTCCCGAAGTATCCCCACGGAAGTACCAAATCACTTCTTCGGCAAGTGCCTTCGCCCATGGATTCGATCCTACGGCAATGCCATATTGTCGTCGTCCTGAACTCATGGTCAGTGAGGCTACAATAGTCAGCTCGTCAGGCCTTAATGTCTTTAGCGTGGTAGATGCCAAGGCTACGCCCTGTCAGGTCCTCCAGCTCGTATCTGCTGGTACCTATTGGTCTCTTCACCCTTGCCTTTGTGAATTTGTCAGCTAGTTTGGCACAGAAGCGTTCAGCTTTCTTACTGACTGGGAAGGTCCTATAATACACGATCTGGCCAGGCGAGAAACATACGGCCTTACAGCGTAGGTTGTAATTTTTCTTGTGCCTAGCGTGTGCTGCGGCGAGCTGGTGCTCTACTTGCTCCCGTAGGGCCTGACCACGGTCCACTGCTGGTAGCACGGCAATCCCTCCCTCTCTCAGGGCTCCCAGGGTTTTCAGCAGAGGATACGCTGATCCGTGAAGGACCATGGGGTATCCGAAGAGAGCCTGATAGGGAGAGGTGCCGATGGACTCATGGCGAGCACTACGGAAAGCACACTCTATCGCCGACAGGTGTTTGTCCCAGTCACGGTGATCGGTGCCCAAATATGAGCGAATAGCTGACAAAACCGAGCGATTCACTCGTTCTGAAGCGTTGGGGTGAGGAGCATAAACCGCCGTTCGCAGGTGCTGGATGCCATAGTCCGTTAGTAATTTCTCGAACTCCTTGGATGTAAAATGCTTTCCGTTGTCGGAAAAGATGGTCTCTGGGACGCCGAAGGCGTGGAAGATACGTTGTTCAAGAAAGCTAACGGCGGCGCTAGAAGTTTCTGCATTTACCGGGTGGAGGAAGGTAAATTTCGTGAAAGCGTCTAAAACGACAAAGATTGCAGTGTATCCTTTCTTCGTTCGTGGGTACGGACCCATATAGTCCACGTACAAAAACTGGAATGGACGTTGTACCTCCATGGCTTCACCCATAGGTGGTCTTAAGATGGTGTTGGGGGCCTTAGTTGCCTTGCACGTGGCACAAGAGGAGATGAAGGACCGAACCTGACTAGACATGCCGGGCCAATAATATTTCTCGCGAAGTCGTGCAAGGGTCTTTGCTATTCCGCCATGAGCAGCTTGAGGTGGCGCGTGGGCAGACTCGATAGCTTGAGCAGTCAGTTCTACAGGTAGCCACAATTTCCAACAGAGATCGTCCATTTCAGGGTCGCCAGTGCGCGGGCCTGTACGATGAAATACGTACCCTTCTGAGGTCCGCAGATCAGGTAGTTGATCAGTCTTTGTGGTCACTTGCTCAACGAGCTGGACATAGTCTTCAGATTTAAAGGCAGGGGACGATAGGTCCACGTCACTGCAGTAGAACAAGTCGTCGACGCAATCTATTCGCGACAGCGCGTCCGGCACTACGTTCTGGCAACCCTTCCGGTGCTCTATTGTAAATTGGAACCCTTGCAGTTTCAGGCTCCAACGAGCTAGACGCCCGTTTAAGTCATTCTGATTCATGAGCCACCTTAGGCTTGCGTGGTCCGTGATGATCGTGAAGGGGTGGCCTTCCACATACGCTCGGAACTTCTTCACGCTCAGCACCGCAGCATAGCACTCTAACTCAGTGATTGAATAATTACGTTGAGCAGTATTCAACTTCTTCGAGAAATAGGCGATAGGGTGTTCTTCATCACCGCGTCGTTGGAACAGGACGCTTCCTACTCCGGTCTTACTGGCGTCACATTGTATAAAGAAAGGGCTAGTGAAATCCGGGGTCACCAACAAGGGTGCAGACATCATGGACTTCTTCAGTTCCTCAAATGCCTCTTGGGCTTCGTCAGTCCAAGCAAATTTGCCGTTCTTAAGGCAGTCGGTGATGGGAGAGGCAATGCTGGCATAGTTACCTATGAAGCGCCGGTACCATCCCGTCATTCCCAAAAACCGTCGTGCCTGCTTGGCCGACTTTGGAACTGGGAACTCCCTGATGGCTGAAACCTTGTCGGGGTCCGTTTTAAGCGTACCATCGCCTATGATAAAACCAAGATATTTCACTTCCCGGACGCAAAACCGGCTTTTATTCAAATTAACCGTCAAACCTGCATAACGCAAACAGTTTGCGACCTGCTCCAACGTTTGGACATGGATCTCGAAACTCGGAGACACCACCAATAGGTCGTCTAGATAGACGAAGACACGTTCTCGAAGGGAGCCTGGAATCACTTTGTCCATGAGGCGACACATGCGTTGCGGGGCGTTACAAAGCCCGAACGGCATTACCTTAAATTGATATAACGGCCTTCCAGGGACGGTGAAGGCCGTCTTCTCTCGGGATTTTTCCTCCAAGGGGATTTGCCAGAAGGCATCCTTGAGGTCAATCGCCGAGATGAATCGGGTATCCTGCAATCGTCCTAGGAGGCCGTCTATGTGGGGCAGTGGATATGCATCTTTCACGGTCACCGCGTTCACCTTCCGGGAATCCAGGCAAAGGCGAACTTTGCCAGGTTTTCGGACCAAGACGACGGGAGAGTTCCACGGGCTATTTGATTCCTCTATCACGCCTAGGCTCAGCATGCGGTCGACTTCCTCATACATGAGGGTCTGAATGGCAGGAGAGACAGGGTAATGTCTCTGCTTGATGGGTACCGCCTCGCCAGTGTCGATTACATGCTGCTCCAAGTGCGTTCGGCCTAACCCGGAGGCATCAAAAGACGGGAAACGCGCTCGTGCCTGGTCTAGAATTGTCTGTTGGGCTTCGGTCAGGTGGTGGCTGTTAGGGTCTTGCGAAAGGGGTAACTGGAGTTCCCCTATTATATGGGGCGCTAGTCTGAAAGCCCTCCAGAAGTCAACTCCGAGGTAGAGTCTTTGTGCCAAACTAGGGACTATAAAGAGAGTAAGCGTGTGTGTACGGTGTCCATAAGACACGGGGACTGTCACGTAACCTAGTATGTCTTTAGGAGTTCCATCTGCAACCTGAACAGTGGTGTGTAGACGATACAGCTGCACTTCTGGATGTTCTTTGAGAAGCGACTCTGCCCCTCTTCCCAGGCAACTGAAGCTAGCACCACTGTCCAACAGTCCGACTATGGGCTCACCTAGAAGGTACACTTTGGCGAATGGGCGGTTATCGCCTTCTTCGGTAATCAGGGAAGAGATAATGTTCTTAGTATGTTTCCGTTTCTCTCTAGCTCTTAGGCGAATGCGGGGGACCTTGCTGGGTGTTGCTACTTCGACCGTGTCCTTAAAAATCCTTTTACGCACCTGGTGATAATTGACCCATCTTCTTATAAAGGAGGTCTTGGCCTGGGGAGACGGGAAAGCCGGCAAAGGCTCCATTGTCGCCAGGTCAGACTCATCTGGAGGGCTCATACACAAGTCGAGTGGGTCGGAAGGGGTATCCGAGACTAGGTCGGGCGCGGACCCCCAGGGGGTCTCGCACCCTGTCTCGCGTTTCCCGAGCAATTTGGGCAGTGTGGGGTAACGACATCTGGTCGGCCGCACCTGTAGCAGAACAGATTCCTGGTTGAGGATAGACAATCTGGGAAGACGTGACCCGGTTGATGACAATTCCAGCATTTAATTACCTTGCGCGGCGTGGCCACGGGGGGTTGTAAGGCTTCTACTTGACAGTCCTGGGTATTATAAGGGTCCGAACCCCACCCGGACACAGATGGTTGAGGTTGGACCGCATCTATTTCGTGCACACGAGGGACAACTTTTCTTTCTTCTCGCTTCGATTTCTGCCAAGTTTCTACTCTGATGCAAGCTTCGCGCAACTGTCGCATGTTTTTGAAACTTGAGCCAATAATTGCGGAACCCAAGGTGGAATTTAGGTTCTGAGTTACTATTTCAACCAGCTCTGCCGCTGGCAATGGTTGGCTCAGGCGATTGTGCAAAGCGATCATTCGTGCGGCGTACTCGTCATAAGTTAGGTGTTGTTGTTTCACCTCTAGCATAGTCTTTATTATTTGGTAATCGGACTCCCTACCACCGAACTGTTCTATTAGGAGGGCCTTAAAACAGGGCCAGGAGGGGTCGGGGTTTTGGCGTGTGAATTGCGTCCAATACCAATCTTCGGCTCTCCCAGACAGTAGCGCACACACATGTCGACTTAACTCGGCTGGGGAGACGTCCTCGAAACGGGCTCTCTGATCTACTCGATACAGAAATTCCTCGGCTGAGAGGTCATTTGGCTGTCCGCTAAACCGTAAGTTCCATCCTATGACTGGAGACTTCCTACGAGGAAATATCCTGGAGTTTTCGGGTCGTTCTTGTCGAGTGTCCTGGACGGGAGGCGCGGCTGGAGGGTTCTCGGGTAAGGTTGGAGCGCTCGCAAATGTCAGGTCTTGCAAGTTCTTACAAAACTTGACCAATTTCGCTTGCATTTCGGCAGTATCTCGGCGTGCTTGGTCTAGTTCCTTTTCCAATGTTTTCTCGTCCGTCTCGTTTTCAGGACTGCTGGGGCCGGCTTGTGGGGGGGCCGAGTCGAAAACATCTTCGTCGTCTTCCGCTTCAGGAGCGATCGAACTTGCTCCCTTTCGTGTTTTGGGCATGCTGTGGGATCTACGATAATGAGCAGCACTATCGGTTAGGGTTCGATACTAGGTAGACGAAATCTATTTAGCGCCAGACGATGAGGAATCTATTGGACCGACTAACACTTGTAACAATCGAGTTTGTTTAATGGATTTAAAAGGCGGGAAGGAAATTTATGAAAAAAAAATGAAAGATTGAAATGTCACAAAAATGGGTAGTACAAAAGAACCCAAGCCTCTAAGCTCCTGTAATCTGGTAACTATAAGAAAACTCAATCCTGCAATGACTTAAGAATTCCGGTTTTTATATCAAGAGAGATTTGAAAAAAATTTCAATTCATAGAGTTCAAAACGTTAAATTCAATTTAATTGTTTATTCTTACTATCCGAGATCCTTATAACTACTTAGTAGTCGTAGTCAAATTCAAAAAAAATAATCAATAATTCTATGTGTCTATCACAATGCTGAAATATGCTTCACAAGGGGGCCCTCTGGATAAGGACACCACTCACCAGGCTGTGGCGACTGTCGGCGGTAATGTCAGTCAGCTTGCCTTCGGCGCTGAGTGGCACTCCCGTCGACAGCAACACACAGTGCCTCCACCTGTGGGACTGATGTTGGGGTTGGCGCCAGCCTACTGTCTGGCAACACTCCCAACACCGACGTCCCCACCAACTAACATTTGACGATCCGGACGGTGACCGGATCCCGATGACCAATTGAGGAAGAGGAAGAAAAAGAGATAGAAGAGGTGATAGAAGCCTCACTGTAGGGATATGGTTGAGCGTTCTGCCAACCCACCACGACTGGTCAGCAACTCTGCTGAGCCCCAGGAAGGCGAGAAGACAGAAAGACTCCATTTATACGGGATCGGATGGCTCTTAATGGGGACATCTACAATTGCCACTAGGCGAAACCAATCGACCTGGCCAAGCGAACATCAGCCACTTGCAGCCAGATCCCTCCGAAAAACACACTACAATTGAACCTTGATATCGGACCCGTCGCAAGGTCAGGCGGTAACACGCCTGGGAACCCAGACGAGAACAGATCCGGTATCAAGGTGCCCATCCGACCATACTAAATAACGTAGCAGTAGAAAAAAATGGAGTAGGTTCCGTCGTCAGCACAAACTCGCGCAGTGCCAGGCGATAGAACGCCTGTTAGCCAGACTCCGAGTCTGTCTGCCTGGAACTAATTAAAATAGAGAGGCTACCGCAGAAAGATAGTCAAAGTTGAAGTGGGTGAAGAAGAAGAAAGATAGGAAAGAGGAAGTAGAAGAAGTTTAGAGGGCTAGGGTACCGCGGTAAGTACCTTCGCCCATGTTACGATAGCCGGAGGGGCTTGGACTAAGAAGAGAAATAAAACTGGAAAGAAGCCCGCTCCTGGCTCCTCTCGCTGGCCTAAGCCACGGAACAACATCAAAAGGGTCGGCTGAATTATAAAGTGAATGGATTAAGAATTGATGGCATGGGATGAAGAACAAAATAATAGAAGAAGGAAATGCCGACGAGGAAAAGTAAGGTGTCACTGAGTGACAAACAGACTTGTCCATGCCATCGGTTCGTTAGACTAAGGAACTTAAAGTGAATTAAGTTCCTTAGCCCAGCGTTGGGCGCCATTTGTAACTGTCAGGGATAGGGGTGCCTTAGCACGAAATAAAATAAATTTAAGCACATCTCAGAGAAAGATGCGAAGGACTATCATTACAAAACAAATTAGAGGAAGGGGGCAGATAAGAAGGTGGCTGGGATGGCTTGACCGCCTTGGGGTAATGCCTGAATCGTGAGGCATCCGCGGCACCGATGGTCGGCACGACGTGCGGAGCGCTAACTAGCTCGACGGATGGGGCGGGGTTCGCGGTGCAGGGATGCCGAAGGGTGACAGTATATAACAAAAACTCGTGCCTATATCTGAAAGTAAAGGAGAGGCGGCGGCGGATGGAAAAGCCTACCTAGGTCAACGAGAGGGGATCGGAGGAAAAAGAAAAGAAAGGAGTTGGGCAACAAACGCCGGTCACCGTTGCAGAAAGCCACATGCTAGTCGGGACTTAGTGGTAAGCACTTACCCCGTGAGAAGGCTTCCATGTTCCAGGGGGCCTCATTGGGAGGGTACTTATCTAAACATCTTAACCGCTTAACCTTTTAATTATCTCAAGTGTTGATTATTTAAATTTACCATTTATCCTTTAAATTATCCCAATATTTTATCTTTAAAATTTCTATCAAAGAATTAATTAGCTAAATTTTTATTATTTATCCTTTAAATCAACTCAAAGTATTATCTTTAAAATTTATTTCAAAGAGTTAATTAGTTAAATTTATATTATTTATCCTTTAAATTAGCTCAAAGTATTATCTTTAAAATTTATTTCAAAGAATTAATTAGTTAAATTTATATTATTTATCCTTTAAATTAACTCAAAGTATTATCTTTAAAATTTATTTCAAAGAATTAATTAGTTAAATTTTTATTATTTATTCTTTAAATTGTCTCGATGCCTTATCGTTCTTAATGATATAGTTATTCCAGTTTTTTAGTTCATCCTCAGAATAGTGCCTTCGGCCATAGTGCCTCATTACTTAGTCATCATGCGGATGATTTTTTTAAAGAAAATTATTTGTGTTTATAATATTTTTAATTCTTTTGATCAATTCGAAGTATATGTATCATAATATATATATCAATTATTTGTATTATATTTAATTTTATGCATTATATCATATCTCAATTACAAAACCATGATATGCCAATTTCATATCAATTTTATGTATTATATTATTTATATTTATTATATTCAATATCAATTACATATCCATTTTATACCAATTTCATATCAATTATCTGTATTATATTTAATTTTATGCATTATATCATATCTCAATTACAAAACCATGATATGCCAATTTCATATCAATTATATGTATTATATTATTTATATTTATTATATTCATTATCATTTATATATCCATTATATATCAATTTCATATCAATTATTTGTATTATATTTAACTATGTGTATTATATTCATTATCAATAGCATATCCATTATATACCAATTTCATATCAATTATTTGTGTTATATTCAACTATATGTATTAGATTCCTTATCAATTGCATATCTATTCTATCCCAATTTCATATCAATTATTTGTATTATATTCAAACTATATGTATTATATTCATTATCAATTGCATATCCATTATATATCAATTTCATATCAATTTACTGGTCTTCACTCCTACAATCTAACTTGTCAGGCCGTGATTGGGCGAGAGTGCCCTTTTACTCTTATATTAGCGAACAAAAAAAAACTAAAAGTTCCCTATCTTTCATTTCGCCAACCCACTTAAGTGTAACTTTATCAAACCACCATCAATCGCGAAGCAAGAATATGCTACCACCAACACGCGAAAACTTATGCTATTTCTTCAGATGGCAAGAAAATGATTAATTATTCGAGCAAGTACTTAATGATCCAACATTCGAGTTTCCTCGATACTATAATTTTCTTATACTAAAATGTACGCAACAACGTTTTATTTAAATTTTTTTTTTTCAATTACCTTTGCCTTATATATGACGATACTATTATTGTTATTTTTTTTTCTAAATACCTTCAAGAGTCCTCAATCTACTGTAAAAACCAGCCTTAGTGGGGGGGTACCTTCATTATTACAATTCCAATTCTTCCGTTACCCCTTCTTGATTGTCCCAAGGAAAATCCTGTTTTTTTTTCTTTTCACCGCGCGTCCACTTGGTTCTTTTTATTTATTGTCAGCTCTGCTCACTAACATCAAAACCCTAAAATCAGAAAAAAACCTAAAACGAAAACAAGATAATTTTTTTATGACAGGGGCCTGGTTTCCTTGTCTCTCTGGCCCTTGGTTTTCCTCAAATTCTTGTGTGGGAACTTTTCCAATTACATGAAATACACAGAATTTTATATCACATAATTTTTTTTTCTTGGTCGTTCAAATGACACTCACAACCTCACTTTCCAACAACCATTATAACCGAACTTTTCTTTGACTCAAACGGTATCATTGAATTACTTCTAAAAACGATTTCTGTATTGTAATTATGTTTAACGGGAATATAGATTTTCCACTATATATTACTTAAACACCAGAAAAATTACTACTCCATTATTTTACCCAAAAAAAAAATCACCACGATGGCTTGACACGCGGCCGTAATGCACGCGTAAGTAAATCCCGTTATTACTACTAAGATAGTAAATTCTTGTTGGATTAAACGGAATACACCGAACTTTAAAATATTATATATATGACCGCAACCATGCGCGAAATTCCGTGGCCCTTTCTAGTGGGTGATTAATTCACCCTTGATTACCTGTATTTAATTCTCCAAAAATGAAATAATAAACAAAAATTTTCTCATATTCTACATACCAATGTGTGCCCAGGATTATAACCCAGTCACACCTGTTACCTGATTTATCCCAAAAACCTCGAAATGTCTCCCGTGAACATCTAAAATCCTTTTCCGGGCGTCTCACGGTTCAGTTTTCTTCCCTAATTTTTCACTACTTTTCTCTCACTTTTCACCTTGTAATAATTACTTTTCATCACTTGTTACTTATTCGAATCGCAGCGAGCCACTCTGCCCGATGCCGGTTGTCCATCCGAAGTTCTCCTTCCTCACCATCAAAAAAAAACGCCCGATCAGGCGATCCCTCGTAAGCGGCCTGCACACATCGACACAATCACGCCGTTAGCCTGCATTCCAGGCGAATTTCTCAATTTTTCGTAGCTTCGGTGCCGTCGGAGCCGATTTTGTCCACCGGTACTGATTTTTTTCTTATTAGCATGGTGTTGGTGCATTTTTCTAATTTATTTATGCGTGGTGGCCAGTTAATAACAATTTGTCTATTTGAGGAAACCGAAAAGGTCTGCCCGGGGTTACCATCTCTATTTTTCTCTTTTTCTTTTGGGATATGGATGAATTTATTGAGTTTGTATTTTAACTGTCAGGGGTTACCATTTCTATTTTTCTTAAATTTTCTTTTGGGATATTAATGAATTTATTGAGTTTATTTTGTTTAGACAAAAATTTGTTTAAAAAAAAATGAGAGAGTGAAATTTGATTCTTAAACAATTTTTCACAGACTTTAGTTGAAGCAATAATTAATGATAGAGAGAGATGAGAGGTGGTGAAGTTAAAATTAAGTTTAAAAAAACTATCCAATATTTTTTTGGGGGGTAACAAAAATATGCTTTCTCATATATGCATGTGGTTTTTTGTACATAAGTGTTCTGGCCCCTATTTTAAGACATAAAACCTATTGTGAATGGATCGAATTTTTATTGAGGTTTGTATTTAGGCAGGCGGCCGTTACACTCGACAATGTTCCCGTACACTTGTGGTCAGACTCCACCGTCGTCTTAGAGTGGTTGCGCGAGCACCCATCGAAATGGAAGGTGTTTGTGGCCAATCGTGTCGCTTTGATACACGAAAAAGTACTCAACGCTACGTGGCATCACGTGCAGTCAGCTGACAACCCTTCAGACTGCATCACCAGGGGAATAGCAGTGGCAGCGCTTAAGGACTACTCATTATGGTGGTCTGGCCCACCATGGCTAAGCCAAAGTTCAACATCATGGCCACTTCGTCATGACCGTCGCAACGACAACTCACAATCACATGAGCTCGAAAGGAACCCGAGCCACATACGCACACACACATTCATGGCCTTATCGGCTGACTTCGCCCCCAACTTACTCAAGACATTCTCAACATTGAAGAAGTTGATGAGAGTTACAGGGTATATTCTTCGCTTCCTACATAATTGCAGGATAAGGTCGGCCAAGAAAACTGGCGTGCTTACGCTTGAGGAGCTTGACAAGGCCCTCACTGTATGGCTCAAAATAGTGCAATACTCAGCTTTTCCGCACGAAGTAGGCAATCTAAAAGCCAAGAAATTACTTCCAACAAACAGCAAACTACGAAGCGTGAATCCGTTCCTCGATGCCAACGACGTCCTACGAGTCGGTGGACGGTTAAGACATGCGCTCATTGCGTATGACGAAAAGTTCCCAGTCATTCTCCCCAAGGAAGATCACTTAACAACACTGATCATTCGGCAGTCTCACCTAAATACACTTCATGGAGGAGTACAGGCAACTCTCCACCACATTCGCAGCAAATACTGGATTCTGCGAGGGCGCAGCGTGGTGCGTCGTTTAGTAAAAACTTGTGTGGTTTGTTGTCGGTTCGCTGCAGCTCCAAAAACTCAGCTGATGGGAGATCTTCCAGCAGATCACTTGCATCCGACGAAGCCCTTCCTGTATAGTGGCATCGATTACGCTGGCCCGTTCATTACCAAATTGCTAAAGGGTCGAGGACACAAAACTACAAAAACTTACGTAGCTCTCTTCGTCTGCTTTGCTACCCGTGCTATCCATTTGGAATTGGTACTAGACCTAACGAGTGCTGCCTTTATCGCAGCTTTTCGCCGTTTTGTCAGCCGTCGGGGACGATGCGCAAAACTATACAGCGACAATGCACGAACATTCATAGCTGCAGACAAGGAGTTATCACACCACCTTCGTCAACTTACTTCTGGCCTAGCTGAACTCCCACAACATCTCATAAGCGAAGGGACAGAGTGGCACTTTATCCCCCCTGCATCGCCTCACTTCGGCGGACTCTGGGAAGCCGGGGTTAAAGCATTTAAACACCATTTCCGTCGCATAGTAGGCCCTCACACCTTAAGCCTAGAAGAGATGCTAACATTGCTGGCGCAAATAGAGGCGTGCCTCAATTCCAGGCCGTTGAGTGCCCACACCGATGATCCTGAAGACCTTACTACGCTGACACCAGGACACTTCTTAGTGGGCGAACCACTTTTAACAGTGCCATCTCCGAGCACTTTGGATACATCAATCAACAGGCTCACTCGCTGGCAGCTAACCCAACGCCTGCACGAACAACTCTGGCATCGTTGGAGACATGAATACATCCACACATTGCAGGCGCGCAATAAGTGGCAACGACTTCAAGATCCTGTTAGACTCAACGATCTAGTGATCATCAAAGAAGACAACCTGCCTCCATCTAAATGGTTCCCGGTCGGATCACCCAGCTACATCCAGGCCCTGACGGCCACATCCGTGTGGCGACTATTCGCCACAAGTCTGGACACTTAAAACGCGCTATTTCAAAAATATGTGTTCTTCCCGTGCATGACGCTAACATCCAAACTCCATAACAGTTAATACCTTTATTGTTGACAGCCTAATCCACACTTTGCTTCCTCTCACACAGGTTCTAGTCAATCATCATTCGTTCACGGCGGGCGGATCACCTTCAAGGTTTCTTATCTGCACAAATATATCAGCCAATGGATTCGTGCTTCCACACGAGGCGGGCGGAATGTTAAGGGCAGTCTATGAGCCTTTAATTTTATCTTCACATTCATTCATCTAGTACCATCTTCACATCCAGTCAACTACTACCATCTGCACATATATCATCCACTGGAAGCTCTTTTACACATTTTAGTCAGTAATTAATACGCTGTGTCAGAGACCAGATCTCGGCCAGTTTCCCTATAGTTAGTTAGTTACTCGGTTCCCAGTGAACACAATAAATGTTCTTTATAATTAAAAGCTCTTGTGTTTTAACTTTTCGATTAACGTAACATTTTTACGTAACAGGCATCACTGTAAATTGATACAGCGGTCTTCCTGGGACGGTGAAGGCCGTCTTTTCCCTCGACTTTTCCTCTAAGGAAATTTGCAAAAGGGCGTCCTTAAGGTCAATAGCGGAGATGAACTTCGTGTCTTGCAATCGCCCCAGGAGACCGTCTATATGAGGCAGTGGATAGGCATCCTTCACTGTTACTGCATTAACCTTGCGGGAGTCCAAACAGAGGCGGACCTTTCCAGGTTTACGAACCAGGACCACGGGCGAGTTCCATGGACTGTTGGACTCTTCGATCACACCTAAACTCAACATGCGATCGACCTCCTCATACATGAGGGCCTGAATGGCGGGAGAGACCGGATAGTGCCTCTGCTTAATAGGCACCGCCTCGCCAGTGTCAATCACATGCTGTTCCAGGTGAGTTCTGCCGAGTCCACAGGTGTCGAAAGACGGGAACCGCGCTCGGGCCCGGTTCAGTCGCTCCTGTTGGGACTCCTCAAGGTGATGGCAATTGGGATCCTGCTGTGGGGTATGATGGAGTTCCCCTATTATATGAGGGGCCAAACTAAAGGCCCTCCAAAAATCAACTCCTAGGTAAAGGTTCTGGGCCAAGCTAGGAACTACATATAAGGTCATAGTGATGGTTCTCGATCCATAAGATACTGGGACGGTAATGAAACCGATTACGCCCCTAGGCGTACCGTCAGCTACCTGGACATCGGCGCGTAAGCGGTATAGTTTGATGGCCGGGTTCTCCTGGAGGAACAACTCCGCCCCTCTACCCAAGCAACTAATGCTGGCGCCGGTGTCCAGCAGGCCTGTTATGGTTGCACCTTGAATCTGTACTTTGACGAAAGGTCGATCATCCCCGTTCTCATGGAATACGGCGGCGACGATCTTTTGACTGTGTGCCCGCTTTTCCATTGCACATAACCTAATACGCGGGGCTTTGTGAACTGGTGGTTGTTCGGCAACGTCATTAAATATTCGCTTACGGACTCGATGATAATTGGCCCATCGATGCATAAAGGAGGCTCTGACCTGCGGAGAAGGGAAGTCCGGCAGAGATTCCATTGTCGATAGGTCAGAGATATTAGACAGGCTGGTAGATAAATCCGGTATAAGGGGGGAATTTTCAGGGACTAAGTCGGGCGCGAACCTCCCCGGGGCCTCGCACCCAGGTTTCGGTTTCCCGAACAGACTGGACAGGAAGTAGTGTAGACTTCGGGGCGCCCACATCTATAGCAGAAAATCTTCCTATGTGGAGAAGGGCAATCCGAGAACGGGTGTCCCTCTTGATTACAGTTCCAACACGTGACGGGGCGGCGCGGAGTAGCGTCAGCCCTCATCTCTTCTACTGCGGGTGTTGGTGTGTCGCGAAGGTAGTTGGGATGGGACAAGGCCGGTGGCTGTGGGTGTAAGTCGTCCAATTCATGCACTCGGTGCGAAGGGCGGCTCTCCTCCCTCTTGGCCCTCTGCCATCTCTCCACACGAATGCACGCTTCGCGGAGCTGGCGTAGGTCTGCGTAGGTAGATCCGATTATGGCGATCCCCAAGGTCGCGTTTAAGTTGGTCATAATGATGCGCATCAGCTCGATGGGGGGCATCGGCCGCGTTAAGCGGTTTGCCAGGGCTATTATCTTTGACGCGAAAGTGTCGTAGGTTTGGTTGAATTGTTTAGTTTCCAGCATCTGCTTGATTATTTCATTGTCGGTTTCAAGTCCTCCGAACTGGCCTACTAGACCAGACCTGAAATCCGCCCACAAGGGACTGGAATGTTGTCTCCGGAACTGGGTCCAGTACCAGTCCTCAGCGGGTCCTGTCAGTAAAGCGGCCACATTCCGCACCAACTCCCGTGATGATATGTCCTCATCTCGAGCTCGGGTGTCGAGGTTTCTCCCGGGCGACCCGTGAACTTGAGGTTCCAGTTCAAGACTGGCGACTTTTGCCTGATGGCAGAACCGGTATATTCAGGGCGGTAATGGGGGCGCTCACCGACGCTGCTGGACCGCGGAGGAATGCCACTGGGCCCCGCTCCAGGCGACGTAGGCAAGTGCAGAAAGTTAGACATAGTCTCATTTAGGGGTGCTTCCTGGGGGCCGCGCTGTTTCATCCGCTCCATTTCGTGTTGTAGGGCCGCCACTTGTTCAGCCAGGGCTGTCAACACGGCGTCCCGTTCCAGATCGCCTTCTTCAGATGGAGTGTTCTCATCGTCTCCTTCAACTTGTTTACCTGGGGCAAATTGCCCCTTTTCATTCCGGTTCCTTGACATGGTAGGGAGACCGACTAACAGATAATGAATTAAAACCCAAAATTTAGGAAAATGATACGGCTTTTGTTAGCAAATTCTGTGACCGTCCAGTAACAATGGCTATCGCCAAAAGAAAAACTCAGAAGGAGAACCTTGCTCACTGGCGAAAATCCGAAAATCAAAATTAGAAGAGAGAAAAAAATCTATATATATATATATATATATATATATATATATATATATATATCTATATCTATAAAAATCTCGTGTCACAGTGTTTGTTACCGTACTCCTCCGAAACGGATTGACCAATTTGCATGAAATTTTTTGTGTATATTTGGTAGGTCTGAGAATAGGTCGTAGGCTATTTTTTATACCTTTAACCAAAAAAAAAGCTGCAAAATCCAAACAAAAATGGTAATTTTAGGAATTTTCACTTCATTTTAGTTTCAATAGCTTCATGGCCTACCTATTGTTTGACAAATGTAAAATTGTCATTAAATTGAATCATTACATTTAATGAAAATTTCAAATTTACGCAGCTGTCAAACAATAGGTAGGCCATGACGGTATTGAAACTAAAATGATCCATGGCGGCCGTCTCAAGAAGGCGGTGTACCACTTTCTTCACAACCACCTCGGCATGGGTATCAAATGAAAGGGTATGATAAGTAGAATACAATAAGCAATGTAGTATACAAAATATATCTTTAGATCCATGGCGGCCGTCTCAAGAGGCCGGATTACCACTTTCTTCACAACCACCTCAACATGGGTATCAAATGAAAGGGTATGTTAAGTACAATACAATAAGCAATGTAGTATACAAAATATATCTTTAGATCCATGGCGGCCGTCTCAAGAGGCCATTACCACTTTTTTCACAACCACCTCAACATGGGTATCAAATGAAAGGGTATGTTAAGTACAATACAATAAGCAATGTAGTATACAAAATATATCTTTAAATCCATGGCGGCCGTCTCAAGAGGGCGGGGTACCACTTTCTTCACAACCACCTCGACATGGGTATCAAATGAAAGGGTATGATAAGTAGAATACAATAAGCAATGTAGTATACAAAATATATCTTTAGATCCATGGCGGTCGTCTCAAGAGGCCGGATTACCACTTTCTTCACAACCACCTCAACATGGGTATCAAATGAAAGGGTATGTTAAGTACAATACAATAAGCAATGTAGTATACAAAATATATCTTTAGATCCATGGCGGCCGTCTCAAGAGGGCGGGGTACCACTTTCTTCACAACCACCTCGACATGGGTATCAAATGAAAGGGTATGATAAGTAGAATACAATAAGCAATGTAGTATACAAAATATATCTTTAGATCCATGGCGGCCGTCTCAAGAGGCCGGATTACCACTTTCTTTACAACCACCTCAACATGGGTATCAAATGAAAGGGTATGTTAAGTACAATACAATAAGCAATGTAGTATACAAAATATATCTTTAGATCCATGGCGGCCGTCTCAAGAGCCCGGATTACCACTTTCTTCACAACCACCTCAACATGGGTATCAAATGAAAGGGTATGTTAAGTACAATACAATAAGCAATGTAGTATACAAAATATATCTTTAAATCCATGGCGACCGTCTCAAGAGGGCGGGGTACCACTTTCTTCACAACCACCTCGACATGGGTATCAAATGAAAGGGTATGATAAGTAGAATACAATAAGCAATGTAGTATACAAAATATATCTTTAGATCCATGGCGGTCGTCTCAAGAGGCCGGATTACCACTTTCTTCACAACCACCTCAACATGGGTATCAAATGTAAGGGTATGTTAAGTCCAATACAATAAGCAATGTAGTATACAAAATATATCTTTAGATCCATGGCGGCCGTCTCAAGAGGGCGGGGTACCACTTTCTTCACAACCACCTCGACATGGGTATCAAATGAAAGGGTATTATAAGTAGAATACAATAAGCAATGTAGTATACAAAATATATCTTTAGATCCATGGCGGCCGTCTCAAGAGGCCGGATTACCACTTTCTTCACAACCACCTCAACATGGGTATCAAATGAAAGGGTATGTTAAGTACAATACAATAAGCAATGTAGTATACAAAATATATATTTAAATCCATGGCGGCCGTCTCAAGAGGGCGGGGTACCACTTTCTTCACAACCACCTCGACATGGGTATCAAATGAAAGGGTATGATAAGTAGAATACAATAAGCAATGTAGTATACAAAATATATCTTTAGATCCATGGCGGCCGTCTCAAGAGGCCGGATTACCACTTTCTTCACAACCACCTCAACATGGGTATCAAATGAAAGGGTATGTTAAGCACAATACAATAAGCAATGTAGTATACAAAATATATCTTTAGATCCATGGCGGCCGTCTCAAGAGGGCGGGGTACCACTTTCTTCACAACCACCTCGACATGGGTATCAAATGAAAGGATATGATAAGTAGAATACAATAAGCATTGTAGTATACAAAATATATCTTTAGATCCATGGCGGCCGTCTCAAGAGGGCGGGGTACCGCTTTCTTCACAACCACCTCGACATGGGTATCAAATGAAAGGGTATGATAAGTAGAATACAATAAGCAATGTAGTATACAAAATATATCTTTAGATCCATGGCGGCCGTCTCAAGAGGCCGGATTACCATTTTCTTCACAACCACCTCAACATGGGTATCAAATGAAAGGGTATGTTAAGCACAATACAATAAGCAATGTAGTATACAAAATATATCTTTAGATCCATGGCGGCCGTCTCAAGAGGGCGGGGTACCACTTTCTTCACAACCACCTCGACATGGGTATCAAATGAAAGGATATGATAAGTAGAATACAATAAGCAATGTAGTATACAAAATATATCTTTAGATCCATGGCGGCCGTCTCAAGAGGGCGGGGTACCGCTTTCTTCACAACCACCTCGACATGGGTATCAAATGAAAGGGTATGATAAGTAGAATACAATAAGCAATGTAGTATACAAAATATATCTTTAGATCCATGGCGGCCGTCTCAAGAGGCCGGATTACCATTTTCTTCACAACCACCTCAACATGGGTATCAAATGAAAGGGTATGTTAAGCACAATACAATAAGCAATGTAGTATACAAAATATATCTTTAGATCCATGGCGGCCGTCTCAAGAGGGCGGGGTACCACTTTCTTCACAACCACCTCGACATGAGTATCAAATGAAAGGATATGATAAGTAGAATACAATAAGCAATGTAGTATACAAAATATATCTTTAGATCCATGGCGGCCGTCTCAAGAGGCCGAATTACCACTTTCTTCACAACCACCTCGACATGGGTATCAAATGAAAGGGTATGATAAGTAGAATACAATAAGCAATGTAGTATACAAAATATATCTTTAGATTCATGGCGGCCGTCTAAAGAGGCCGGATTACCATTTTCTTCACAACCCCCTCAACATGGGTATCAAATTAAAGGGTATGATAAGTAGAATACAATAAGCAATGTAGTATACTCAATATACCGATTAATGGCGGCCGACGCAAGACCCATGTTCTTTGAGGCATTTCATCTGTGTAAAATTCATATCTCGAAATATATTAAGTCAATGGATGGTTTTTATTGTTTACTATTGACTTATGGGTGCAGCGTAGGCGCACCGGGTCCCAGCTAGTATATATATATATATATATATATATATATATATATATATATATATATATATATATATATATATATTTATAATAAAGTAGAGAGAGCAGAATGATCATCGAGTGACGAAAATTTTTATTTACTTTGTTTTATTCAATCTTCGATGTGGCCCCCAGGGAAGGATGTCCCCTCCAAGGGTACGGTGGCTGACGGCTCCGATGACAGTCTGCCTGTACTCAGTGCAGATTGGCATCCACGTCGTCAGAAACACCAAGTGCCTTTACCTTCGGGATCAATGTTGGGGTTGGCGTTAGACTAGTGCCTAACAACACCCCCAACACCGATGTCCCTATCATCCGATATCCGGTAACCCATATCGTGACCGGATTGCCATTGACCAAAAAGAAAGAGAAGGATAGAAGCCTCCACATGAATTGGGGTGAATGTTCTCGCAACCCACCGCAACTGGTCAGCAACTCTGCTGAGCCCCAGGAAAGCGGATTGCCAGAAAATTCATTGAACGGGGGGTGTGGTTGCATTCTGCAACGTCGATTCTGTCGCAAGGCCAGGCGATAGGACGCCTGATAGCCCAGACGGGACAGAACCGACGTTCCAAAATAAACCCACCCATGCTACAAAATGAAAAGAAAAAAACTAGAGAGTGGTGTTCTCTGTCAGTGTAGGCTCGTGCAGAGTCAGGCGTTGTACGCCTGTTAACCAGACTCCGAGCCTCACTGACAGGAACAGTACAAAGATTTAGGGAGGCTACCGCTCGGACACTACCTGGCAAAAAATAGAACGCAGGAGGGCCCTCAAAAATAACGTAAACTCTACAAGCGACCCGGAAAGACGTCACCAACTTGAACGGGAATATTCCCAATTACACCGGGAAGTAAAGAGAAGTGTGCGGCGTGATAAAAGGCAGCAGATAAATGAGCTCGCAGAAAAAGCGGAAAACGCGGCAAACACAGGCAACAGTAAAGTGCTGTACCAAATTACTAAACAGCTCTCGGGAAAGCACTCTACTAAAAAACATGCCGTTAAGAGTGCGGATGGAAGGCTGCTGTGCAGCGACGAGGAGCAGCTCCAAAGATGGAGAGATTACTTCTTCGCCGCCCTGAATGGTTCATTTACACAGGAACCTCAGGAAACCAGCAACAATGCACAGCCAATAAGAATCACCACCCGGGCCCCATCCAAGACGGAAATAGTAACCGCAATTCATGCGATGGCCAATGGTAAAGCAGCTGGGAAAGATGGCATCCCGCCAGAATTGTTGAAAGCCGACTCAAGCCTCATAGCAGATGCGCTTCAACCAATCCTGGAAATAGCATGGAACACCTGTACCTTTCCGGAGGATTGGACGGAAGGTATCATAGTCAAAATACCCAAAAAGGGGGACCTAACAATATGCGACAACTGGAGAGGCATCTGTCTATTATCTACTGTGGGTAAAATCCTGTCCCACGTTATATTATCAAGGATAAGAGAGGCAGTAGACCGAACGCTTAGAAGGCAGCAGGCCGGATTCAGGAAGGGCCGCTCATGTATAGACCATATTAACACCTTGAGAATCATAGTGGAGCAGTCTACTGAATTCCGATCCCCCCTTTACCTTGCTTTCGTAGATTATGAGAAAGCGTTCGACTCGGTTAATAGGAGCTTTATATGGCAGGCATTACGGCGACGTGGACTGCCTGATAAAATAATAGAATTGATAAAAGCCCTTTACAACAATTCCAAATGCAGAGTTCTCCATAATGGAAAATTATCCGACAGCTTCGAGGTGAATTCAGGAGTACGACAAGGATGTCTACTTTCGCCATTACTATTTCTTATAGTAATAAATGACATTCTTGTCGGCGCTCTAGATAGTAGAACAGGCGGCATACAATGGGGTTTGCTAGATCGCCTTAAGGACCTCGACTACGCGGATGATATCTGTTTGCTGGCCCACAGACATCAGGAGCTAAAAAACATGTTAAACAATTTGGCAACAGAAAGTAGTCTAGCAGGCTTAAGGCTGAATCCGAACAAAACCAAAGAAATGCGGATAAATGCAAACACACTTGAACGAACTGCGCTGAATAACCGTGACGTGGAACTGGTAGATAAATTCTGCTACCTCGGTAGCATTATTACCGAAAATGGCGGTGCAGAAGAAGACGTCAGTTCCAGAATAAATAAAGCACGAGGCGCATATGCATGCCTGTTCCGCATATGGAGATCAACGGAGATCTCAACTAACACCAAATTGCGGCTGTTCAACTCCAACGTTAAGGCAGTTCTTTTGTACGGTTGCGAAACATGGAAAGTCACCCAATTCATCACAGGGCGCCTACAAGTCTTCATCAACAGATGCCTGCGTCGTATCCTAAAAATCCGCTGGCAAGATAGAATTTCAAATGAAGAGCTATGGCGCCGCACAGTGGTCTGAAATCCCCAAAACCTGGACAAAATTAATTTACTACCGTAAGAAAAATTATTTTTTTATGAAAATCGGTATATAGGGGTTTTCGGGGTCGCTGAGCAAAAATCCGTTATCAGATTTTCAAAAAACAAAATGGCGGATCCAATATGGCGACCAACTTTATGAAAAATTAAGCAAATTTGATGAAAACCGGTATATGGGGGTTTTCGCGGTCGCTGAGTAAGAATCCGTTATCAAATTTTCAAAAAACAAAATGGCGGATCCAATATGGCGACCAGCTTTATGAAAATTTAAGCAAATTTGATAAAAATTGGTATATCCGTTATCAGATTTTGAAAAAAAAAAATGGCGCATCCAATATGGCGACCAACTTTCTTCATATTTAATTGAATTGAATGAAATTATGCAATAATGGCTGTTCGGAGTAGCTAATTATTAATCCGTCATTAGATTTTTACTAAACAAAATAGTGGATCCAATATGGCGGCCAATTTTGTTTTTTTGAATTAAATGAAAATATGTAATAAGGACGTTTTGTGGTTGCTCAGTAATAATTTTTAACGAAAATGTACTAGAATTGTTAATGAAAATAAACTTTTTTTATTTAATTTAACAATTATTAAATTAATTTTAGATGCAAACTTTTTTTCAAGTTCAAAGATTTGTTGTAAATAATTTGTTATAAAGATGAAAAAAAGTTAATATATAGCGCCTGAAAAGGACGTTCAAAACTATACGTTGAGCAAATATGTAGTATATCGTGGATTTTTCTATTTCTTGTTGAGTGGTGCCTTTGCCGGCACTGCGACCTATTTATTTGGTCTATTGTGCCATCCCCGTCTTTAAAAACCATCAAGGTTAAGGCTTCTAATATAGCCTAAAACTGATTTAGGATTTCTGTCCCAAATGTCCGTGGGGGTAGGGTAGTCCCGATAGAGGAGGCCCAATCTCTTCCTCGCTGTAGCCTCACAGTCGAACAGCAAGCGCTCCGCAGAACCGACAGCTACAATCAGCCACCAGACCTATTTTGTTTAGACGGTAGTTAAGCGAACAGTGGCTCGTCAAGAGCTCTATTATTATTTTTAGCTCCCACCTGTTGAGATGTAAAAGTTTTCCCGCTTTAGCTTTATCGATTTGGATGAATCTTTTAGCTTGACGAGCACCCTGGGTGTTTGTCAAGCTATGAAGAAACAGCTGGTCGATTTTTGACGGCCGTTCTAACGTGGTAGCTTGCTAAGCTACAGAAAGGTTCCGGACCGATAGGTGATGAGTTTGCGCCTACTCTAGCCAGGCGGTCGGCAATTTTATTACCAATGTGACCTTCGTGGCCCGGAATCCACATCAGCGTGACACTGTTGTTCCTGCTTAAGAATTTCAGAGATCGGAGACAATCCAGGACAGTCTTTGATGACACCCTGTGAGATTTAATGGCCAGCAATGCAGCTTGACTGTCGGAGAAAATAACAATGTTAGAGCTATTTGGAGCTCTATTAAGACTCTATACAAGTCTGAGCACACACCTGGATGGCAAGTATCTCGGCCTGAAACACAGTGGGGGTTATGCCCAGAGCCATGGATATTTTGCTCTATCGTGGATAGAATGACTTGGAGCAAGCAGGAGCAGCTGATTTTTTTATATGTTTTGCAGAGATGATTAATAAACAATTACATGCGTATTACTTAGTGGAAGTCGATGGAAGTTTGTACTTAGCCATCAATTTATAAGCCGAATCGTTAATCAAATCACCACAATTTACTACATATTTGATCATAAATAAACAATACAATTATTTATATATGTTCATTTCAATAACACAGTATAATTGTACTTACTCTTAGGAGAAGAAACCTTTTTACAGAAAAGGAAACGGGCAAACGTACTGCAATCTACACGCAAAAACGTAACTCGTGCTTTTGCTCCGAGAGAACGTGCTGCGTGTAGCGTGTTCGACACTCACTTTCCAAATGGAATACAAAAGAGGTTTCGAACATCTGCCTCTTGCCAAGGGCCTTGAAATACTCCAGGGGGGCCACTATACCTAACCCACGCGAAAAAAGTACCTAAATAAAAACTTTCGTTTTGGTACTTTTGTCCAGGTTTTGGGGATTTCAGACCACTGTGCGATGGAACTTGCGTTGGACTACCTGGATGCAGGAGTTCACCCCAAAAAGAACAAATTTACAGGAAGCCCACCAAATGTAGCCGGGTACGAATGTATGGCGCCTGCAAAGAAAATATTCGGTTGGCTCTCTGGGTTGTCCCTCTCCACAGCTACGGCAGAGGGTGTTGCATAAGATTCTCAAGCTGGCTGTAAATTCCTAAACCGCCCACTATTTTGTCATGATCGACTTGATTCTGGCGTTGTCCTTCGCGACATCATCAGGTCGCGCCGTGATCAGACGTAGTCCGTAGTCTAAATTGCCTAGGATGAGCTTTCATGCCTAATGAGCTTTTGAACTTCCATGTGCCTTGGATGAACTTTCTAGCCGGATGAGCCTTTGCCTGCATCACAACAGCAGCTACCATGCACCAACACCCACGGTACCCAGCAGGGCCGGATTGGCCTATGGCTCATTCGAGTAAATGCTCGAAGGGCCGGACTGCAGGGTTGCCGGAAGTTGAAAGTTAATTGGGACTACGCTCACGAACATCGGCTCCAATTTGGCCTTTCCTCTTCTTCACCTCTCTTCCCCACCTTGAGATCACCTTCGGCCTACTGCCCTCGCCGGCTGAGAGAAGTATTTCTTAAAGCTGGCCCTAAATCGAGCGAAACTATTATTAGCAAAAATTAAAAAAATGCTAGTATCTTGGAAACCGTTGGTTTTAGGTGATTTTTGTTGAAATTTCACACCCCCTTAACAATACCTTAGAAAGCTATTTAGGCTATAGCTGTTGAAAAAAATATTGTTTATATCTCGAAATGGTTAACTTAACCCGCCGTATGCTACATGGTTTTTTGTGTACATAGTCTGCTACATGGGGTATTTCGTTTCCTTGTATACTTTAGGGTACTAAAAATGCTTTAAAAAATCTAACAAAATTTGGGTTTGCTCTTTTAAGTGTTAACTTTAATTTTTATTTGTTTTAATAGCCAAAGAATAACTTTCAATATTTTTAATTTAATTAAATTAACAGCGCCCATTTAGAAAATATACAGACTTTAAAAAAGACTGGGGTATTGAAATACCCCAGTAGCAGACGGCGCACAATGGTCTGAAATCCCCAAAACCTGGACAAAATTAATTTACTACCGTAAGAAGAATTATTTTTTTATGAAAATCGGTATATGGGGGTTTTCGGGGTCGCTGAGTAACAATCCGTTATCAAATTTTCAAAAAACAAAATGGCGAATCCAATATGGCGACCAAATTTATGAAAAATTAAGCAAATTTGATGAAAACCGATATATGGGGGTTTTCGCGGTCGCTGAGTAAGAATCCGATATCAGATTTTCAAAAAACAAAATGGCGGATCCAATATGGCGACCAACTTTATGAAAAATTAAGCAAATTTGATGAAAACCGGTATATGGGGGTTTTCGCGGTCGCTGAGTAAGAATCCGTTATCAGATTTTCAAAAAACAAAATGGCGGATCCAATATGGCGACCAGCTTTATGAAAATTTAAGCAAATTTGATAAAAATTGGTACATATATGGGGGTTTTCAGGGTCACTGAGTAAGAATCCGTTATCAGATTTTGAAAAAAAAAAAATGGCGCATCCAATATGGCGACCAACTCTGTTCATATTTAATTGAATTGAATGAAATTATGCAATAATGGCTGTTCGGAGTAGCTAATTATTAATCCGACATTAGATTTTTACTAAACAAAATAGTGGATCCAATATGACGGCCAATTTTGTTTTTTTTAATTAAATGAAAATCTGTAATAAGGGCGTTTTGTGGTTGCTTAGTAATAATTTTTAACGAAAATGTACTAGAATTGTTAATGAAAATAAACTTTTTTTATTTAATTTAACAATTATTAAATTAATTTTAGATGCAAACTTTTTTCAAATTCAAATGCATTAGGCTTTATTTGTTGCAAAGATTTGTTATAAATACTTTGTTATAAAGATGAAAAAAAGTTAATATTTAGCGCCTAAATAGGACGTTCATAACTATTCGTTGAGCAAATATGTAGTATATCGTGGATTTTTCTATTTCTTGTTGAGAGGTGCCTTTGCCGGCACTGCGACCTATTTATTTGGTCTACTGTGCCATCCCCGTCTTTAAAAACCATCAAGGTTAAGGCTTCTAATATAGCCTAAAATTGATTTAGGATTTCTGCCCCAAATGTCCCTGGGGGTAGGGAAGTCCCGATGGAGGAGGCCCAATCTCTTCCTCGCTGTAGCCTCACAGTCGCACATCAAGCGCTCCGCAGCTTCGGGAGCTGCTCCGCAGAACCGACAGCTACAATCAGCCGCCAGACCTATTTTATTTAGACGGTAGTTAAGTGAACAGTGGCTCATCAAGAGCTCTATTATTATTTTTAGCTCCCACCTGTTGAGATGTAAAAGTTTTCCCGCTTTAGCTTTATCGATTTGGATGAATCTTTTAGCTTGACGAGCACCCTGGGTGTTTGTCCAGCTATGAAGAAACAGCTGGTCGATTTTTGATGGCCGTTCTAACGTGGTAGCTTGCTAAGCTACAGAAAGGTTCCGGATCGATAGGTGATGAGTTTGCGCCAGGCTGTCGGCAATTTCATTACCAATGTGACCTTCGTGGCCCGGAATCCATATCAGCGTGACACTGTTGTTCCTGCTTAAGAATTTCGGAGATCGGAGACAATCCAGCACAGTCTTTGATGACACCCTGTGAGATTTAATGGCCAGCAATGCAGCTTGACTGTCCGAGAAAATAACAATGTTAGAGCATTTGGAGCTCTATTAAGACTCTATACAAGTCTGAGCACACACCTGGATGGCAAGTACCTCGGCCTGAAACACAGTGGGGGTAGTGCCCAGAGCCATGGATATTTTGCTCTATCGTGGATAGAATGACATGGAGCAAGCAGGAGCAGCTGATTTTTTTATATGTTTTTCAGAGATGATTAATAAACAATTACATGCGTATTACTTAGTGGAAGTCGATGGAAGTTTGTACTTAGCCATCAATTTATAAGCCGAATCGTTAATCAAATCACCACAATTTACTACATATTTGATCATAAATAAACAATACAATTATTTATATATGTTCATTTCAATAACACAGTATAATTGTACTTACTCTTAGGAGAAAAACCCTTTTTACAGAAAAGGAAACGGGCAAACGTACTGCAATCTACACGAAAAACCGTAACACGTGCTTTTGCTCCGAGCGAACGTGCTGCGTGTAGCGTGTTCGACACTCACTTTCCAAATGGAATACAAAAGAGGTTTCGAACATCTCCCTCTTGCCAAGGGCCTTGAAATACTCCAGGGGGGCCACTATACTTAATCCACGCGAAAAAAGTACCTAAATAAAAACTTTCGTTTTGGTACTTTTGTCCAGGTTTTGGGGATTTCAGACCACTGTGCGCCGTGCCGGCCAAGAAAGGATAGACGACCAAATCAGGCGAAGGAAATGGAATTGGGTTGGCCACACCTTGCGACGAGATAACGAAAACCTAGCCAAACAGGCCCTTGACTGGAACCCGCAAGGATCCCGTCGAGTTGGAAGACCTAGAACAACGTGGAGGAGGACCCTACTAGCAGAGGCCGCAACAACTGGGAGATCCTGGTCAGAGCTGAGAGCTGTCGCGCAAAACAGAGTCCGCTGGAGGGCAACTGTTTCCGCCCTACAAGGGATTAAAGGGGCACAAAGAAAGAAAGAAGACCGCTGAAAGATAATGAAAGTTGAAGTGGGCGGGAAAAGGAAGAAAGATAGGAAAGGGGAAAGAGAAAAGTGATAAGGGCTAAGGCACCGCGGTAAGCACCTTCGCCCATTCCCAGTAGCCGGAGGAACTTGGACTGAGCGGGAAACTGAAAGTTGAAAGAAGTTCGTGCCGGGCTCCTCTCGCTGGCCTATGCCACAAGGAAAAAGGTTCAAAAGAAAATTCGGCTGCAATTTCAAAAAAGGATATTTAAAACCGATGACGTGGGAGGGAAAACAAAATAGGAGAAAAGAAATGCCGAGGGGAAAATTAAAATGTCACCAAGTGACAATCAGTCACGTCCATGTCATCGGACCGCTAGACCAAGGAACTCAAAGCAAATTAAGTTCCTTAGCCCAAGCGTTGGGCGCCAATTGTAACTGTCTGGGTAATTTGTGCCGGAGCACGAAGAAGGGAGTGGGCCCTAAAGGCTAGTAAGTCATCGTCACAATAACAAGGGATGGAGAAAGGGTGAACGAAGAAGAAGTGGCAGGGACGGTCCGACCGCCGGGAGGGTACCGCCTAGAATACTTGTATCCCCTACACCTGAAGTCGGCACGACTTGCGATGCTCAAGCTAGCTCGCCGGATGGGGTGGGGTTGGTGGTGCCGGGATACAGAAGGGATGAAAGTTAGACTGTTAAAAAAACTCGTGCCATTTGAAAAGTTTAACGGGAAAAAAAACCGGCGATAATGGGGCTACGTGAGCCGTCCGGGACCAACGAGAGGGGGATCAAGAAGGGAGAGAGAAAAGATGGTCATTGGTCACTAGTCATTCGTGGATTACCTTATACAAGACCATGAGGTGAAGCGCACTTACCCCAGGTTGGGTCGTCCATGATCCCGAGGGCCACGCGGGGGGCTTACATCAACCTCATACTAATTAGAGATAGATTCTCCTAATCTTCCGTTTATTTCTTTAAATAGGATGATTATTGCTATATTGTTAATTCTCTAATTCGTTTTATTTATTTCCTTTCTTTTCGTTAAATTAAATTTAAGTTTATATTAGTATAAATGGTCCGTCAATTTCTTTTTATTTCATTTTATTTTCTTTTAAGTTAATTTTAAGTTTATATTATTATGAGTGGTCGAGATTAATCTATGCTTAATTCATTAGTTTTCTTATTTTACTTTGTTTTTCTTCAATAAATCAACTTCAGGTTTATACCACTACAATTTCCCCTTTGCAACCCTCTGATTTCCGTCCAATTAGTCTTCTATGTTTTTTGTCGAAAGTATTTGAAAAAGTAATTTTGGAGCAACTTATTTCGTATATTGAAGAAAACTGTCTTCTTTCTGAATGGCAATCTGGCTTTAGAACTGGACATAGTTGTGAAACTGCACTACTAAAAGTCTCTTCTGATATCTATGATGCTTTGGACAACCGTAAAGTAACTTTCTTGACTTTACTCGACTTCTCGAAAGCATTTGATTCGGTTGATCATGTAAAGCTCTTACAGAAATTAGGTAGTAATTTCGGTCTTGGTTTCACTGCTGTGAAATTGATTCAAAGCTACTTGTGTGATCGTTCTCAAAGAGTTAAAATCCAGGATAAATTCTCCGAGCCCATACTTCTACGCTGTGGAGTGCCACAAGGCTCTATTTTAGGTCCCTTGCTATTTAGCATTTACATTAATGACCTTCCTGTTGTAATTAAAAGCACATCTATACACTTATATGCTGATGATGTGCAAATCTACATAAGTATGCCCATAGATTCAACCGCTGAGTGTATTCGTAGACTTAACGATGATTTGAGGAGTATTTATGATTGGACTGTTAATAATAAACTGCCCCTAAATCCTAGGAAATCTTCATGTCTGGTGATTAGTAAGACTCCCCTTGTATTAAGCACACTCGCACCAACTATAATAAATGATGTCATTTTGCCTTATGTTGACTCAGTCAGAAACCTAGGTGTTGTGTTTAATTCTAAATTTAGTTGTTGTAGTCATACGAGCAGAGTTCTTCAAAAAGTCTATGGATGCTTACGTCAATTATGGGTAAACTCTAGCCTTCTCACACCTGATATGCGTAAAATGCTGGTGATTGCTCTAATCATGCCTCACCTGAGGTATGGTAGTCTAATTTTCCCGAAACTTGATTCAGTGTGTATGAGAAAAATGGAAGTTGCATTTAACGATTGTCTTCGCTTCGTCTATATGCTAAGACGGCATGATCATATTACACCATATGCATCCAGCTTATTGGGTCTTACTTTTGCAAACTATCGCTCGTACCACGAATTAAAATTTATCTTTAAGCTTATGAATAAAATGTGTCCACGTTATTTGTTTGAGAAACTACGTTACTTACAATCCAATAGGCAGGTAACATTATTGATTCCTAGGTGTAACTCGTCTTTTGGTGATCGTTCTTATTTTGTCCAAGTTGCGCGTAAATGGAATGCTTTGCCCTGTGGTATTCGGAGCGCGACATCTAGCCGAACTTTCAGCAAGCTTTTAAAAGACCACTTTAGCTGATTCTATCTTTCTTTCTTTTCACTCTTTCTCCTTCTCTCTCTTATCTTCTGCTATCATTCTTTTCTATTTTAGCAATTGTTCAAATATTTTTTATTTCCTCTTTTTTTATGTACAATTAAGATGTGTAATCTTTGTACTCTACCAATAAATGTTATTATTATTATTATAAGTGGTCGCCACTAATCTATCACTAATTCATCAAATTCTCTAATATTTTATTAATTAGTATTATCATTAATAATTCAAATAAATTCATACTTCTGCGCCAAATACTAAGTTTAACTATTGTGCATTCATTAAATAAAATGTTATAAATATTATGATAATATACGTGTGATGTAAGTAGATGTACAACACAGTAAATTCGCCAGTTTTGATGTATGTCTAGTAACCCATCTTGAAAAATAAATAAAAAAAAACGTGCAACGGAAAATTGTTTGTTCAACATTCCTATTCGAAGTAAATGTATATTTTTATATAAACAGTAATCCCTCCATCGACAAGGGAATAATCTCAAATCATTCATAAAGTTAAAGTAAATGTAATAGACGCGTCAAACAGAGATGCGTGTGATGTAAGTAGTAAGTAGGTAGGCGTAGGGGGGAGAACAACAGGCACCAAAAATTTAAATCTTACAAATCCGCTGAATTCTTTACAGAAATTACAATTCCCCTTCATAAAATCATAAATCTTTTATTATCATCTGCAGAAATAAGTCCCAACTAATAATTGTATCTCACAACCTCAAGGAGAGAAAAACAATTCTCGATTATTATCGAAGTAAATAATTTATACAAAAATTCTTTTTTTTTTCGGGAAGTCTCTGTTCCCCAATGGCAGCCAAATGATGGCGACCGCTAGACTTTACTAACTACGAATCAATAATTTTCATAATAGATTGCCCAAATTTAAATTAACTTAAAGATAGCGAGATCGGTGACTAATATATATGTTTAATTTTAATTATGTAGACCAATGTGACATGGATAATACTTACGATCCTAATTATTAGTCACTTTTCTTTCCACCTTATTCACTTGAATAGTTAGTGCCCAAAAGACGAGGTATTCTACTGAATTTAATGAATGTAAAAAAAATTATAATAAGAAAATTCAAAACTCGAATTTCTTCAATTTAGCGCGCGGCGACCCGAGGTGGACACTACTTCTTCCAACAACTTTATCCCCGATTCCCCGAAGCGAGACCAAAATCCTTTCTCTTCGGTCCAATAGTTCTTCTCTTTTGTTTCAAATGTTTCCCGTTAATATGTTTGCATGTATTTAATAACTAACTGTGTTTAATAAAAAAAAATTTGTGTTATTTTGAAAAAAAAGAGGAAATATTTTCTTATTTAACCCGAAATTAAGTAGTCAGTATATTGTATTTAGTTCGGGGTTTTCTCTTGTTTGCTTTATGAAATATACTTTAATTAACCGTAAAACTCAACCTGTCATAACGTCAGACATGCTTTCTGCCGTTATCGAGAATTTCTTTGAACGAGAGAGACGCCAGCCCTTGGCCACTAACACTTGGGTACCATATCTTTCGCAGTAGTTCGAACACACCCACTTACGGTCCTCATGCACACGAGATAACGTACAAGCTAAAAAAATTTCTAGCATTTTTTCTTCCTTTTCAATTTGGGCATGATTTCCATATGTGTAGGTATATAATATCTGTTATAATTTTCTTTTCTTGCTAGCAAAATTAAAAATTATTTATATATGTATAAAAAAAGAACTTAGCCAAATTTCCCTGAATCCTGCTGGAACTCAAACAAAAATCTTCACTTTGAAGCCACCAAATTCATTTTAAAACCACAATTTTCTTGATCCGAATATGCCCCACATCAAAACTGCACTCCGTCTTCCTTTAATCCAAAATCTAAAACTGCTCCACACTTCCTTCAATCCAAAATCAAAACTGCTCCACACTTCCTTCAATCCAAAATCAAAACTGCCCTCCGTCTTCCTTTAATCCAAAAACTAAAAAACTGCTCCACACTTCCTTCCAACCAAAATCTAAAACTGCACACCCTTCCTTCAATCCGAAATACAAAAACTGCCGTCCACGAGACCCGCGTCCCGTCCCCGCGCGCCCCACCAGAAGCCACAAAAAACTGCCCGTCACCACAAAAAAAATCTCCCTCCATCCATCACCGGCCCAGATCAACCCCGTTAACTTGCATTCCTCTGTATTTCATTGTGTTTTCTTACATTTACTGGATCTGGAAGTTGCCAGATCAGGAAAAAAAATTTATGAATTGATTTGTGGAATCAGCCAACAAGTGGAGGCCTTGTTGCCATTTATTTTTATGAATTTTTAGTTGGCTAATTTGTGTCCAAAGTTCGGTTGTGGGGGTAAGATAATGCTCTTTAGAGGCTTGCTCCATGGGGCGGCCGTTACATGTCTGTATACTAAGACTTCGTCCTGAAGCGTACTAATTTTGATCAGGCTTAGCGAAGCGCCTGTGTCCAGGAGTAAGAGATTGGAGTTAGGGATGGTTTCAGATATCTTGATAGAGACCTCGTTCATAAATGTCCTAGGGTAATCAAGTGAGATAGTAAGAATAATTTTAGTGGAATTAGCAGAGATGGTAGGCGATTTAGTAGAGTTAGTAGGGATGGTAGGCGAGTTAGTGGAGTTAGTAAGGATTGTGCTGGAGTTAGTAGAGTTAGTAGGAATGGTAGACGAGTTAGTAGGGTTAGTAGGAATGGTAGACGAGTTAGTAGCAATGGTAGACGAATTAGTGGAGTTAGTAGGAATGGTAGACGAATTAGTGGAGTTACGCACGGATATAGTAAAGTTAGGATGGCCCGTAAGGTCGAGTACATTTGTAGAAGAGTATGAATTGGAATTGAAATTGCGGTTGCTCACTTCATGTCGCGAGCCCTGGTCACCGAACCGCTTGGGCCAGGTGCTCGATAGTTTTCCGATGGGGAGAGATCATTTGGGCGTTTCGGCGACTTGAATTGATTTTCCCTTTGTCTGGAATTATTGTATTCTCTTTTTCGGCAATGTTCTATAGAATGCCCTGGATGCTTGCAGTATCGGCAGATTGGAAGCGTATCGCTGACTTTGTTAATGGATCCCCGCGGATGTGTGAATGAGTGTGAGTTGGTTTGCTGTCGGGACTTAGCCGCATATTTGCGACATTCATTAATGTCGTGCCCCAAATTTTTACAATACCGACATTGCTTAGTGTTGCGCGCTGGGACATACGCGGCTTTCGGCTCATTTTCGTGAAGCTTCTCTTCCTCAATGGCTAGCCCAATGGCATCTTTGAGGGTACTGTGGTGGGAGGCTTTAACTATAAGCTTTAGTGGCTGTTTCAGGCCTCGTTTAAAGTTAATAATGGCTGTTTGCTCGTTCAAAGCTCGTATAGCTCTGTTACCAGGATCGTTCCCGTCTAATGTGCTAACTATATTCAGCTCTTCCAAAAGTCTTTCTATTTTCCCGGAGTACTGCGTTACGGTTTCCCTTGGCTCTTGACGTGCGTTAAACAGCTCGGTCTGTACCAACTGTAAGGACCGATGTGACGAGAATTCTTTTTCGAGGGCCTTTTTCAGATCTCCCCAGGTTTCGTATTCATGGTATCGCAAGACGCTGGTATAAGCTCGACCAGAAATTTTGGATTTCATTAAATCCTAGCTGATGTGGCTCGGAAGTCGCCAGGCTACATTGGATTTGTGCTATTTGTAAAAATCGATGTAAGCTTTTGGGGTCTCCGTCGAATTCGGGGATAAGTTTAATAGCATTTGAAAGGTTGAAAGATGACATCTTGTGGTCAAATTTCTGAATGTCTAACTGGAGTTTTGTATTGGAACTGAGGTCCCGAGTTTCCGAAATTTTTTCTTGAGAGTCTGAATCTTCGCGGATCAAAGGGAGGTGCTCTCGCTCCTCTTGGGCTGCCGCTTTTGTGTGGCTCCTCAAGGAGACAGATAGAGTACCGAGTAAATCTGACTTTTTGGGCCTTCTGCTCATGTACTTGTGCTCAAGAGATGTTTCTCCAGATTAAAACGGGAAGGTATTACTTGTGGGTTAATATCGACCAGAGACCAGAGCTCGACAACCCGGAGTTCGATTAGGGAGCCCCGATATCCAGATATATTACTTGGGATTAAAAATGAAGAAAAATAAATTCTCTACAAAAATAAAATTCAGACAATTTATTTTATTTATTAAATGCCGCTTTTAATTAAGATTAAGGGGATGTAGTGACCGCGTAAAGTTTAATTACCAAACTTTACGCAATGTCACACAACAACTTCCGGCACGATCAAAACGATCAGTCGGAACACTCCATCGATCACCGAACTGAAAGTTCAGTGATCTTGCCGTTTTCCCCCATCTTGTTTATCGTAGATCCAATTTCCGGCATCTACGACACACTCTGTCCGAAAAGCTCTTCGAAGTGATAACGAGATCCGTGCTAATCAAGAATTTGATAATATAAATAATATAATATATATATATATATATATATATATATATATATATATATATATATATATATATATATATATACATATATTATATATATATACAGGGTGTCCCACATAAACTTACAAAGCGGCCGGCTGTGGATAGGTCTTGGATAGACGAACAAAAAATCGTATGGGTGGGGGGGGGGAAATCGTAACGGTTTAGCCGCTAGGGCGTTTTGAAGTTTTTTTGCTAGAGTTTTACATATCACCCTATATTTTTGTAACCGTATAATATATCAAGGTACCAGTGCACGCAGAATTCCTCCACCTTTCTACAACGGTAAAAACAATGGTCCTATCTTACCAACTTTTGGAGTTATGAATCGCCAAAGTCAAAATTGTGTTATTTTTTCACTAAAATTTCAACTAAAACCACCTTTTTCTCCAAAAAATACGTGATTAACCTAAACTTTTTTTTCTAAAATTAGAAAGCTTGGACAATTTCCTATGAATAATGCTTATTAAGTCTTAGTGTAACTGCTTTTATTTTGGAAGATATAAGGCATTTAGTCTAAGTCTAAAAATACAAAAATAAAGGAAAATTTAACATCACAAATTTAACATCATGCACATGTCGTAAAGTGTCAAAAAAGTGTTTTAGAGTATTACTAACTTTTTATTTTGTATAAATAAATATTAAAAACTTAATAGCAAATAACTTAATAATTTAATTTAATTATAAATACTGTTCGATGAGTCCTCCATTTTGCCTAACGCACAGTGAGCATCTTCGTCTTATTTCCCTACATATGTCTACGCTCTCCAGGTTGGTCCTTACTTTTTCTGCTGCTTCTATTATTAAGCCCCGTAGCTGATCTGCTGTTTCGATTGGTTCGGCGTACACAAGCTCCTTCATGGTTCCCCAAATGTAAAAATCCAACGGTGTTAGATCTGGTGATCTTGGTGGCCAACTGATAGGCCCCCCTCGTCCAATCCATGTGTTGAAGTTCGCTGTTAACCATTGACGAACTTCTCTGCCGTAATGGGCAGGGGCGCCATCCTGCTGGTAAATAATGCGAGACCGGAAAGCCAGTGGCACTTCGTCCAATATGGTGGTAACAGTAGATTGTAAGAAGTCCTTGTACACTTCCGCATTCAAAATATCCGGAAGGAAGTACGGCCCAATCAATGTATGGTTAATTACTCCTGCCCATACATTGAAGGCAAATCGGTGCTGAAAGGATCTGGTCCGCGTACGTCTTGGATTTTCAGCACTCCAATGGTGTAAATTGTGGAAATTTGTCACACCGTCTCTGGTGAATTGAGCTTCGTCCGTCCATAGGATAGAAGATAAAAAACCAGGGTCCACACTATCTCTTCTAAGCATGAGGCGGCAAAACTCCAAACGTGCTTGATGATCCCTAGCAAGAAGATCCTGGACCGGAGTGAAGTGGAATGGATGCATCTCGTTACGTTGTCTGGTGCTAAGCTGAGGATTGTTGCGCACCACTGCGAGAACCACATTTTCAAGATCCGAAGACTGTTGAGTAAAAAGAAAGAAAATAAATAATTGCACAAAGTAAATTTATTAATAATTTTTTATACTTACACTTCTGGTAAATGTTCTTTCACGGCGACGTCCTGCCGCTAACATTTGCGGAAGATTTATATGAATTTGGGTGAATAGTCTCGAGTGAGGCTGAATCCTGTTTCCTGTATCCTGTATTATATATATATATATATAAAATAGACGTAATCGAACATTGTGCTAAATATTATTGTGTTAATAAATACCAAAGATAAAACGCAAACAAAAAGCGTGTTTTATTGCGCGTAGTGCGGAAACTATATTGGTGACCTCGAAGTCGGAGCACGCGATACAAAATTGTAGTGCACGAAAGTTTTTCCCTAAAATTTGTTTTCCTGATATATGATTTTTTTTATATAAAAAAACCACGCATAACAAATAAAACCAATTTATTATTTTTAAAATTCTCTGAAAGTGCATTGTGGAAGTGACTCCATTAAGAAGAACACAGGAATAACGGGGAAGTAAAAATTTCAATAATTAATTGAATCGAAAAGTTCCTCATTAACAACTTACAGTTCGGAACTTTATTAAATTTATATATACATACATAAGTGAGATATTCTTCGCTTGCATACAAAAAAATTAAGAAAAACTCAAAATTCAATAATTAGAATATTCTTAAAGTCGATCAAAGATAGCGGCAATTATATATATACATATGTACCTACACAAAATATTCGGTTACACCGTTATTTATGACTGGCATTGAATTGACATATCCATATGAATTGACATCCACCACGGCTAAAATCTACATAAGGAAAACTAAGAACAACAGCTACAACTTTATTCAGAATAATAATATCGTTTTTAATTTATTTTCTTTGTTTATCGGTTTCCTTTGGTTTTTTAGTTTTTTTTTTTGTTTTAAAATACCACTAAAAATATAAATTGAATTCGATTTAAAAGCTCTAGCTACGATTTATTTAAAATTTCTTTTATATACATTATTATACTTTGATATACATTTATTTTACTATATTACATACCATTTATTGCATTTCATATACATACATATTGCTATTTGCATGAAGATTTCGATTATTGTTGATGATTTTGATTGACACACAATGGAAACATAATATGAGCATGAAATTTTTTATTATATATTTACATACAGTTTAATCATACATATACAATATATTGCATAAAATTTTTTTAAATTATATAATCGCATACAATTTGAAACATAATATGAGCATGAAATTTTTTATTATATATTTACATACAGTTTAATCGTACATATACAATATATTGCATAAAATTTTTTTAAATTATATAATCGCATACAATTTGAAACATAATATGAGCATGAAATTTTTTATTATATATTTACATACAATTTAATCATACATATACAATATATTGCATAAATTTTTTTTAATTATATAATTGCATACAATTTCAACATATATTGGCATAAAAATTTTACTTTGCATTAACTTACATATACACACATATATATATATATATATATATATATATATATATATATATATATATATATATATATATATATATATATATATATATGTATATATATATATATTTTTTTGTTTCTCGACCATTGCACCAAAATTCGGGGGTTTGGAATCATTTTTTACAATTTTAATTGGAATTTTGTTGGGATTTAATCAGTGGTTATAACGATTTGTTACTTCTGTCCACTCAATTCAAACTTTTTTATTTTTTTATTTTGATTGATTTTTTTAACGAAATGTCTACACCACAAGACAACCTGATGGAAGTTAGGGAATCTCACCAAGAAGAGCCAAAGCTCGGAACTTCGGAAGTCGACGGCGTCAAAGTGACAAAGTACGATATTCCAAACTTCTGGGTACACCAGCCCGCCTCCTGGTTTTACCAGGCGGACATAATGTTCCAGTTGGCGGGCTGCAGATCGGACAGAATAAAAGTTTACAATGTTATGGCCGCACTGCCAGAAGAGGCGGTAACAGCAGTGCGGCATAGCACCGTAAACTTTGCCACCTCCTCCTATGAGGATATAAAACAGCATCTGCTCGAGAAGTACGGGACTTCGGAGAAGCGCCGACTCGAGCAGTTGCTGTCAGTGCAAGAGCCTGGAGATAAGAAACCTTCCGAGCTCCTCCAGGCTCTCAAGGCACTAGCGGGCGGGTCGTCGGCGGTCAACGATGATCTGATCCGGAACCTGTGGGAGCGGAGGCTTCCACAGGCCATCCAGATCACGTTGGCCACCTCCGCTGACCAAACACTAGCCGGGCTGGCTGCAACGGCGGACAAAGTATGGGAGGTGCTTCCACACGGAGGCGCCTCATACGCTTCCGCCGTCCGCGCAACTTCGGCCAACGCCGATCCAACATTGGTGTCGCTGCAAAGCGCCATCAATAAACTGACGGCCCGGCTAGACAATCTGGCCAGAAGCTCGAGTAATGCGAGAAGCCGAACACCTGCCAATCGGCAGGGCGGCCCTCGACAGCCCTCGGCCAATCGGCCACAAGGGGCCAATAAAGCCAGGGGTAGCTTGTGCTACTTTCACTACCGTTATGGTAGTGAAGCACGCCAGTGCAAGCCTCCCTGCAGTTTCGGTGGTGGTAAGGCCAAGTCGGTGAAGAAACCACCCACCCACCCTAAAAAAAACTAAAGGGGCAGGGGGTCGACATGAGCGAGCATATAACCGGCCGCTCATACCGTTTATTCGTCAGAGACACCAACAATCGGATGGACTTTCTGATTGATTCGGGCTCTGACGTTTCAATTGTTCCCGCCAAGGCGTTCCCGGCCCATAACGGTAGCCCGAACGTCCTTCTGTACGCGGCCAACGGATCACTGATCCGAACTTTCGGCACGAAGTTACTCGAACTTGAACTCGGCTTACGCCGACGATATGTTTACAACTTCATTATAGCCGACACCACTAAAGCCATTTGTTCAGCTCACATATAAAAAAATCTTTAATTAACTTAAGGCACACAGCGGAAGTCACACATGACGAAATTGTTTTAGCTGCATTAAATCAATGCACTTCACCTGTAAGTGCATTAACATTAAATAATAGTCTAATCAGCAGTTTATTCACCTGAACATAATCAGGTGAATAAACTTAAATGCGTCATGTGTGGCGACCGGCAATAAATTTTTGTAATGATATTATTTGTCCACTCATCACTTTGAATAAGTGTCAATATGTATGTTGTTTTTATTGAATAAAATCGAAGATAATGTTTATATATGCACTTTTGGGTGCTATAAATTTGGCTAGCTCATAAGAAGTTTTGGAGTTTTAATAAACGAGTCAACGGTTAAAGATAAAAAATTCAGTTGTTTTGTTTCCTCAACGTTTAACATTTTTACAATCAGTTGTTTTGTTTCCTCATCGTTTAACATTTGGTCCTTCGAGCGAAGTTTTAAATAAATTAAATCAACCTCTAGAACAAGGTGTCTTGAGGCTCTGAAAATATAAAAAAAAAAATAATAATAATTTTATCCCTATAAACCAACCTCTAGAACACAGTGTCCAGAGGCTCTGAAATATCCCCAAATTACCATTAAATTAACCTATCCAAACCGCGACATAAAACGTTGAAGTTGTGCGGTCTTCAACAAATTATCCTCCTCACCTAATTCCAAATTTATTCAGTGACAGAAAATCATCAACATGGATCCACTGGTGAAGCAGCAAAGTCTTCTGGTAAAAACAATCCAGAAGGTGGCAACGCAATTACGCAAGGATTCTTCAGCAAGGAAAACAAAGGAATATGGCGAGGCGCGATTACAAACAATAAACCATACCTGGGAACAAATCGAACTGCTCAACTCCCAGATAGAAGCTATGAAAGATCAGCACCCCGACCATAAGTACTTCACTGAGAGCTACTATGGTCAAATCGAATCTCTATACGAGCAAACAAGAGATCAAGCAGAAACAATCATTCGAGAAGCAATCGATAGAAAAAAGAACTCGGATGAAATTGCAGTTCAACTACGTCTAATAAAAAAGCAAACAGGGATAATTGAAACACTGAATCGCAACATACAAACTATTCAAGAGGGACTCGGACTACCACAATCACCTATTCACTATAAACAAAAAATAAAACTCCTAAATGATTACTGGGAAATGATACTTCATAACCATGCAGAAATAATAAGCTCAGGGAAATTTAAGGATGACTATTTTGAGAAAGATATGTTTGCTACAACAGAGGACGTGTATCAGACCACCATCATCAACCTCCAAGAAAAGATGGAAGAGGTGTCACTGTCAACCGCACAGCCAGTTTCAGGACAACCACAGACAAGTAGTACAGCGATAATAATGGATAACAATTCAGCAGTTAAGCTACCTCGTATTGATATCCCAAATTTTAGTGGTGATTACCTCAAATGGCCATCATTCAGAAGCCTATTCATGGAACTAATTCACAAGAACGGGCGAATTACAAAGGCTGAGAAATTGTTTTATTTAAAGGCAAACGTAAAAGCCGAACCTGGAGAGCTAATTCAACATTTGAGTATAACAAATGAGAACTACGACACAGCATGGGAAATCCTAGACCGAAGATACAATAATAAAAGAACCCTGGTATCAGCACAACTGCGAACGCTCTGTAATCAACCAGAGCTTTCCAAGGAGTCAGCCATTAATCTAAAGGGGCTCCATGACACAACACTAGAATGCCTAGAGGCAATTAAAAATCTGGACATTGACATTAAAACCTGGGATCCATTGCTAATACATCTGTTGGTCCAGAAACTTGATAAAGAAACACGAAGAATCTACGAGCAATCATTGAAAAATCCTAGGGAGCTGCAGGATCTGAAACAATTTCTAGAGTTACTCGAAAACCGATTCCAAGGGTTGGAGTCGATTGAACCTATGAAACCTAACCTCACAGCCAAACAGTCAGAAAAAAAGAATGAGGTGAAGGTGCATCACGGTGCAGTAGGCAAACTAAGCTGCACCTATTGTCAAGCAGACCATAAAATTTACTCGTACGATAAATTTGCTAACCTTACTACCCTCCAAAGAAATGCGGCAATTCGAAAAGCTAAACTATGCACTAATTGCCTGGTAAAGGGCCATGCAGTAAGCAAGTGTAAAAGCTGGAGAACTTGTAAATTGTGTAGTAAAAAACATCATACATTACTACATCTTGACCATGTAAACCCTCAAGGCAGGATAAATGGGCAATCATTGGACCCGAGATCATCAGAAGTATCGTCGCACGTAGCAGAGAGCCTAGTTCATCACCCCGTTCTACTGGCTACAGCAGAAGTAACAGCAGTTGGAAAAAATGGAAAATTGGTAGTGCTTCGAGCTCTTGTTGATCAAGGGGCTCAAGCAAGCTTCATAACAGAAAATGCCGTTCAGCGCTTACAATTACCAAGGAGGCGCATCTCCGCAAGAGTAACTGGCGTAGGCAGATCAACGTTAGAAACCATCAAGGCATGCATCAAGCTGACGATTAAACCGAGATTTACATCAGAGTATTCGACAACAACTACGGCACTAGTGTTAAAAAATCTTACAAGATTGCTGCCATCTGAAAGGATCTTTCCAAAAACAACGTGGACACATACCAAGAACCTTACCCTAGCAGACCCTAAATATGATGTCCCTGGTAAAATCGATATTTTAATCGGAGCAGAAGTATTTGGAAGAATCTTACTGGGGAATGTATTACGCGGACCACCGGGATCTCCCATAGCACAGGAAACAGAATTGGGGTGGATTCTATCAGGCGAAGTTGAGCAAGAGTCATCAAACACAAACCTACAATGTTATATCAGTGAAGTTGGCCTAAACGAAGAAATACGCAGATTCTGGGAATTAGAAGAACTAACCACTAATGCAGTTCTAACAACTGAGGACATAATATGCGAGACTCACTATAGAACAACATATAAAAGAGCAGCTAACGGTCAGTACATTGTAAGGCTTCCATTCAAAAAGAACCCTGAAGATTCCAATTTGGGAGGATCCAAGGAACTCGCTTTAGCACGATTACTCCAAATGGAAAAAAAGTTTAAAACAAACAAATCATTCGAAATCATGTATAAGGAGTTTATGAAAGAATACCTGCAGCTCGGACACATGATTCCAGTAACTGATCACATAGATACAGCCTATTACTTACCTCATCATGCAGTAATAAAGGAGGACAGCACAACGACGAAACTAAGAGTCGTATTTGATGGTACCGCCAAACGTCAAAATCACGAAAGCTTAAACGAGATTCTATTAACTGGCCCACAGATACAACAAACGTTAGTCTCAATTTTAATCAGATGGAGAAAACATAAAGTAGTATTTACATCAGACATTGAAAAAATGTACCGTCAAATAAAGGTTGACGTCAGAGATCAAAATTATCAGCGTGTTCTGTGGCGAAATTCTCCAGACGAACCCATCAAGGAATTCAATGTAACGACTGTTACCTATGGGACTGCAAGCGCACCATTCCTGGCAATTCGAACACTTCAACAATTAGCTAAGGATACATCAACAGATTTTCCGTTAGCAGAAAGAGTTATAATGCGAGATACTTACGTGGACGATATTGTATCAGGAGGAGACTCCGTAGAAGAAGCAATTGAAATAAGTTCTCAATTAATCACCTCGCTCAAAAAAGGGGGATTTAATTTGAGAAAATGGAATAGTAACTGCAGGGAATTGCTACAGAAGCTACCATGGCAGCTGAGAGAGGTTGCCCCAGAGTTCGACTTTGACCAAGAAAGATCGATAAAGGCACTTGGAGTGCATTGGAATCCATCTACTGACCTCTTCAAAATAAAGGTCAACACGAAAGACAATAAACCACCCCTAAGTAAGCGTGAATTATTGTCACAAGCTGCCAAAATCTTCGACCCAATAGGACTACTAGCACCAATTACTATAAGTATTAAACTAATGTTCCAAGAACTATGGACAGAAGGCCTAGATTGGGACGAACCACTACCCCAAGGAGTCAGTCTAAAATGGGAAAAAATTCAGGCAGAACTTCCCTGCTTAATGCAAATCCACGTACCACGATGGATTGGATACTCTCGAGAAGCACACCGTTACGAATTGCACGGATTTTCAGACGCATCAGAAAAAGCATATAGTGCTGCAATTTACTTCAGAACGATATGTGGAGAAAAAACAACAGTATCGTTGCTAACGGCTAAAACAAAGGTTGCTCCCCTAAAATCAAAATTATCCCTACCACGTCTAGAATTGTGTGGAGCAACTCTTCTTGCCAAATTATTACGGGAAACCATAGACAGCTTAGAAATTCCAGATGTGCCATATTACGCCTGGACAGATTCAAAGATTGTACTATCGTGGATTTGCCAGGACCCACATAAATGGAAAACCTTTGTCGGCAACCGAGTGTCAGAGATTCAATCAGCAACTAGTAAGGAATTATGGCGTCATATAAGATCAGCTGAAAACCCAGCTGACATAGCGTCAAGAGGGTTATCTCCTTCGAAATTAAAGGCAAACACGTTGTGGTGGGAAGGTCCACAGTGGCTCAAAAACGATCAAGTTATATATCCAGCAAGTGAAATAGAGGAAACAGACTTAGAACAGAGAAAAGCTGTAATCAACACGGCAACATTGGAAGTCAACGAAAATAGGATTGAATCCTTACTGCAAAATTATTCATCATTGAGAAAGCTACTGCGGATCATAGCATATTGTAAACGATTTATAACCAATTGCATGAAGACTAGTAACAAACGAATTACTGGTCCTCTCACGGTTGAAGAAATTGAAAACGCATTACCCCCAATAATCCAAATAACTCAAAAAGAACATTTTAAAGAGGAACTGGAGAAGGTAAAAAAGGGACAAGAATTATCAAAGTCAAGCCGACTGATTACACTAAACCCCTTTCTGGACGTAAACGGACTCATACGTGTTGGTGGAAGGTTAGACAAGTCAACCTTAGACTATGCCCAAAAACATCCCATTATAATTCCTCACAAGGGTGAAATAACCTCACTCATCATAGACGAAGCTCATCAGAAGACACTCCACGGAGGAAACACCTTAACTCTGGAAATAATCCGTCAACGCTATTGGATATTGAATGGACTAAAGGCAGTGAAGGGCCACATTCACAAATGTATCAAATGTCATCGATACAAAAAGCAGATGTCACAGCAATTAATGGGTATGCTGCCGAAAGCTATAGTTACTCCCAGTCGACCATTTACGCATACTGGCGTGGACTATGCCGGTCCCTTTGATCTATTGGCCACCACGGGCAGAGGTAGTCGAACCCACAAGGGATATATCGCAATTTTCGTATGCCTCACTACCAAGGCCATGCACATTGAAGTAGTAACGGACCTCACATCTAAGGCATTCATTGCAGCATTTAAAAGGCTAGTCAACCGTAGAGGGCCTGTTGCACACATATATAGTGACAATGCTACAAACTTCGTTGGCGCTAGTCGAATAATTAGCGATCTTCACCGACAACATTCCTATAGAGCAGAAGTCAGTGAAGCCTTAAGAGAAGATGGAACACACACTTCATCCCACCATCATCCCCACACTTCGGAGGATTGTGGGAGGCAGGAGTGAAATCAACCAAGCATCATATGCGCAGAGCGATTGGAGAAACAAGATTAACTTATGAGGAGATGGCCACATTAATGACACAAATAGAAGCATGTCTGAATTCCCGCCCCCTATGTCCGTTATCGGAAGATCCAGACAATCTAGAAGTATTAACTCCTGGACATTTTTTGACAGGTGCACCTATTTTGTCGCTACCAGATCGAAACCATTTAGAAATCAATCCGAATCTACTAAAGCGATGGGATCGACTGGACAGAATGTATCAGGAATTCTGGAAAAAATGGTCCATGGAATATATTGGGAGGCTACAATGCCGACCTAAGTGGAACCAGAAACAGGACAATTTGAAAATAGGTAACCTTGTCTTAATCAAGGATGATAACCTACCACCTGCTAGATGGGCTCTTGGAAGAGTAGTTGCAACATACCCAGGGGCTGATGGACTGGTCAGAGTTGTAACATTACAAACCAAAACGGGAATGTTAAAGAGACCGGTAGTAAAATTATCTCTACCTCCAGTAGTCAGTAGCAACAGCGACGAAGAGCCAGGCACATTAACCAACATCATGGGTGAAGAGATGAAAGACTGTGGAGAGGAACTATCGTCAACACAACCGAAAGCAAATGCCCGAAACCCTAAGAACCGCAAAAGGGCCGCTCATCACATAAGTCAATCAAAAGAGGCAAAGATAAGCAAGCAAGAACGGAAACCATGTCCTCAGCGCACATATCGACCAAATCTGTTGAGCTGTTTATTCATCATTACTACCTTCATCGTTATAATATCGGCTGAGAATCTGGTTACACCGTATAAAGTGTCCACACTTAAGAATAGAGAAGGTATTTACTTTGACGACATCGCAGAAGTGCAATTATATTTTAGCGAGTGGAATCTCCTAGTATATCACAACCTATCAACATACTGGAAGGAATATTACGGCATTAAAAAATCCATTAGAAGATTAAGCATTCTGTGCGAGGAAGAAAACCGGCTATCAAGAAATTTATGTATTGCTACCTCTCAACAATTTAAGCAACAATTAATAGACGCTGAGAACATCAATCAACTCTTCTATCAACAAAATGAGGACACACACATCCGTAGCAAGAGAGCACCTTTTGAATTTGTGGGAACCATTGCCAACAAACTATTCGGCATCCTTGACCAGGAATTTGCAGATCAGTATGAACAACAAATACAGGAAATCAAGGACAATGAGAATCTCAAAAGGCAACTGTTGAAAAATCAGACTTCAATAATCGAGAGCACAGTAAATATAATGAAGAAAAATCACGATAGTGTTCAACATCAAATTATAATGATTGAGAATCAGATCCAAGAAATTACGACGCAACTCAATCATTCACAATATGAAGTCAGGGCTCACCAAACATTTAATTCAGCAGCGCTTTTAATAACACTAAGCTTAATGACACTACAAAATATTCAAAGGGAAATATTATCAGTCGTAATGGACGTGAAACGTGGGAAAATCAACACGCTATTATTAACACCGACTCAACTTAGCGATCAACTAAAAATAATTCGGGAACATCTACCACCCAATGCCCAGCTACCTGGATCTGGAGGTTCAAGGAACCTACTAAACTTATACAGTACCATGCACGTAAGAACAAGAATCAATCACTGAAAACAATATTTTATTCGACATCCGTATTCCACTTCTGAACACAGAATCCTATAGATTGTATGAGCTCATACCGATACCTGCCACTGTTAACGACAAATACATCTATGTGAATCCATCCAGCAAATACCTAGCCGTGAACCATCGAAAAGACAGATTCACTCAGAACTGTGAATCTTTGTCACCTGAAAAACTGATGTGCAATCTGAAGCATCCCTTATTCACATTGAGATCAAATCAAAGCCACTGCGAAATGGAGCTGCTTAACAATGAAAATAAAATATCGCCATTTTGCAAATTAAACTAGTGGGATGTTGTGCCTAGAGACTAGCCACTAATTACGCTTTTTCATGGTATTCTTTCTGTTGAATAACACTTCAGATTGGATGACAATATATTAAGTGGAGATTGATCCGCACTCACTTCCGACCCGCCGGATCTGGGAATCGAGGCCACTGCCCAAAACAATTACTCAAAAATTATGGAAAAACAAAATAATATGTCCTCGATTCCCAGATCCGACGGCGCGGAAGTGAGTGCGGATTTGACACTTTGCGATTCTCAAATTCGCAGTCGCGGATTTAATTAAATCAAAAATTCGGAGTAAAGACTCACACGCTAATGAAATACCAAACACCGACACCGTGTTGTGTGCATTTGCGTCGCAACCAACCTTTAACCCTGTGCCTTTTTTGCCTCAGGTAATAACCAGAATTTCCAACTCCCTGGTGGGCGGAGGATCTGGCGAATCGTACGGAAGGTAGGCTGAGGCTAGAATGAAAGCCCCACTTCCAGTACCTACGCGTACTGCTGTGAGATCTGGTGTGCACAAGTGCGGCAGTAAAACCGCCTGCACTCCGTGTTTCACCAGCACACACGTCCTCACTCTTTCATTCGCATTGGGAACGTACAGAGTGTCAAAGCTCCCAGATAGTCCCCTAATCCTACCCTTGTAGATCCAGGGTTCCTGTATGAGAGCAATATCCAGCTTCATCTCACCGAAGCCTCGCGTCATCATTGCTGATGCTGCTCTGCTATGGTGTAGATTCAACTGGCAAACCTTTAATTGCCGGAACTGGCTCACCTCCCGCCCAGCTGACGAGGATTCCATTTCACTGGTCCCCTTGTTCAGCTGCCTTTCCGGCCGGCTCTACCATTTCCTCCGGCTTGTCCTTCTGGAATCGCACGTAGGCAAGGTCCAGCCCGCAGTTGAGTTTCCCCCCTGCACGCCTGACCGCCTCCGCCTCCTCCTTCGGACACCATACGGTGAGAATGCTACCGCCGTTTTTCGCGTCACCATATCTGCCTATGCGACTGACCCTCCACTTAGAAGTGCGCTCCACTCTCAGATTGACTCCTTCCCATAGGTCAGTCATCTTTCCGACAGCTTCGTACAGCCAGGCCTTGGATTTTTGGTTCACGCACCTGAGTGCAATGACCCCGTCCTCCAAGTCTACCTCGGTAATACCGATGTCGCCAGCGTTGTCAGGCAGAGAGTCTAGTGCCTTGAGCAGGGCCGCTTTAAAAACGGTTACCTGCTTCGTGCCCAGACCCTCCTCCCTTCCATCGTCGGTCACACCCAAACGGAGGTCACAGCCTGCTATGCCTGCGTAGTTATTCTCCGCCCCAGGCTCCGCACGCACGACCCCCGAGACAGAAGGGTTGACTCCTCCCTGTTTTACAGGTTGAGGTTGTCCACCCTTCCTTTCCCTGGCCTTATCCTCCCCTTCGACAGTAGAACCCACGGCTGAGGTGCAGAGACCTTCACCTCTAAACCTCTTCGTGGTTCCCACCTCCTCCGGAGTGGACTCGGCCGATCCCCCAACAGAGGAAGTTGCCTTCTTCTGTCTTCTGCGCTCCCTCTTCCTGTTCTGCTTCAGCTGCTTTCGCAGCCTCACTTCCGAGTCGGATTCCTGCGCTAACGTAGGCCCAGAGCCGGCTGACCTCTTGACACATTGCTGCATCGCATTGTCCACCTTCTCTGAGCATACCTCCAGGCTCAGCTTCACTAGCTCGCTCGCCGCCGCTTCTACACTTTCCTGCGTGACTGCGTTGACATGCGAGTCGTCCACTTCCCTGTTCCTCAAAAAAAAATTTCGGCTAACTATTTTCTCGACATTATTATTCAAACATTCTACATAATCATCAAAAGTTAATCTATTTTTAACAATATTTCTTTTTACACCCTTAGATTTTTTAGTTTTATCCTTACCCTCTACACGGATCGCGTACATCTTTGATCTTAGTCCAACAAACTCAGTCATTATGCGACCATTATTTTCATCCTTCATGAGACCCAGCACTTTTTTATTAACTAGAGGGATGCCCCAGATGTTGTTGAAAGGGTAGTCACTTGTGTCAAAATGAGTATGGCAATCATGTTTAATTATATCATATAAATCGGGATAGGTAATTTCATAAATAAGAGAATCTGTATCAGTATAGCAAACTACACAGTCGGAATTAAATTGGGGGATCATATAGTTGTAATGGAAATCATAAATTGTAGTCTTTGCCAAGTCGAGAATGCACATACCCACATAAATTGGTTTATTGAAATAAATCTCAGTCTTATTAAGTTCGATGGCTACCAGATTCTCATTGAAAATTGTCGATGTCTTGAATTCGGGTTTGGATATAAGAGCTTCGGCACCGTATCGCCCCAACCACTTGGTTACTAGCTTAACAATGCTATGCTTCCTAACATTCTCCATAGTCTTCCCGAAAACTGCGTTATTCATAAGTTTAAAGAGATTTTTCTCAAAATCATTTTTAGCTAATGCTCTAAGGCAGGTGTTTAGGTCAATATAAGACTTGAGCCATGCAGACTGATTGAATTGAAGAATTTTATGAATTTTTGTTAATTTTAATCCGTAACGGAGAGCTTGCTTTAAATTTTTATAATGTAAAACATATTTGGTTTTGTTGTACAGTGTAGCCATTAGTTTATTTTGTTTTGAACCAGAAGGCGCTCTATGTTCGGGGCAAAATGGTAAATGTTTATGAAGGTCATGAATTTCTTGGGGATACTCTAAGTCTACTTCCAGAATGTAGCCCACGGGTGAGTCGTCGAGCACATCTTCAATCTGAAAGTTGTCTACATTTTCCACCCACTTGAAGCCACTGTGAGGTAGAAGTTGTGACATTGCCCAACCATATTGGTTATTAATATCGTAATATTGTATAAATTTTGAAGGTTGGGAGCAATCGTAGTCGGCCATAAAATATTTATTATTTGCTTTGGAATAACGTTTTGAGCATTGACTCAGGCCACCCCGAATTCCACGCTCAACAAACATCAGCATATCTATATCAGTTAATAACTCTAAAGTAACGCCAGTATATTTAAGCATCGCATCCCAAGTATAACCTGGTAGAGTAAAGTAATGAGCGGGATCAAGGCCATAAGTTTTGTAGCAGCTCGCACGGAATTGTTCAAAAACATCAGCTAACAATAGAACATCTATCTTTAAATATAAATCGGAGTATTCACCCAAATTATTTAAATTGAATTCATACCAAACTTTACAGGCATGTGCATAATCTTCCTCACTAATATCACAATCATTTAACCTATTATAAAATTTAGAAATGGGGGGTAAAGAAGTTTCTAAAAATCGATCTTTAGAGTGAAAATAATCGTAGGGATATACACCTTTACGTGGTAATAGAGAGAATTGATTTTCAGATAAATTTTGAAATTGAGCTTTTAAAACTGGAAAAGAACTTAAATGTGAGGACAGAGTATCTAAGCTACTGGCCATAAAGCGAAAAGAGTCTATAAATCGAAATTTAATTGGATATCCATCCAAATGTTTTGTAAAAGAAATATATCTCTCTTTATTTATAGGCAGGAGATCAACGCGGCCTTGGATATCATAAGCTATATTTTTAATAATGAAATGGGAATCGTAGCCGCTAAGGTTGTGGAAAATTACGGGGACCGTGTGACTATCTTGAAAATTTATATTACATCCTTCATGCGCTGGGCCTCGGTACATACCTGTTAGGTGGCAGTGATCGCGAACCTTTTTATCACCCCCAGTAAATGGTTTCTCACATATATGACCGAGTGTGGCAGCCTGAAAGAACTCCATTTCACCAGATGTCATCTGGTTCATCGGTAGAGGACAAAGAAAAATGGATTCTAAATTTTCAGCGAATTGATTCAACTCGCGCACAAACCACTCAATACAATCCTCGCCACGATAAGATTTGAAAAACGATAGCGTGGGGTTATATGAACATTTAACATAAAACCCTATACTACATGGTACATGATTTTGAATATCGTCCTTTTCACTACAGTCTAATAAAAGACATTCTAGGTCCGCGTAAATAATAAACGGCGCTTCTATCTTATTTCTAAAATTCTTAAATCTAAGCCGCTTCTGGGCCTCTGTTGGTAGCCGGATTCTACAGTTGTTGAGTTCCTTGCAGTCCTCCAAGTGACGTTCTAGTGCAGCTGATGAATAAAAGTAGTGGAGACAGCGATCGCAAAAGTATTTTTGATGAGCATTTTTCGACAACTGTGATGATAGCAGCCGAGAGAGGTTCTTGATCCAAACGAAATGGTATTTGATGGGTTCATCTTCATTGTTCATATCCCCCTCATCACAGTATTTATTTTGTATCATAAGTAAATTTACATGTTTTTCCTTCTTTTCCTTGGTTAAATACGTTGGTAGAACTTTAAAATTATCTTTTTTAATCTTCATCAAAATGTATACGTTCACCGATAGATTATTTTGTTTCTCGAATCGGGGAATCTGATTAATTGCCATCGGAAATTTAATGTCTCCTAGGTTCAAAACGTGGGAATATTTCGGGTACTGTGTTACACGATCTGCTCTCTCAACTGGATGCAAAGCTGAAACTACCGCCCAGGCGAAACAATTGCGCACAATTGCGCTTGATATTGATCACAGCTGCACAATTGCGCTTGATATTGATCACAGCTGCAAAGAGGCCGCAGAAAGATATGGTAAAACAAAATCGGCAACTAAGTAAATTGATTAAGGGGTTATATCTATGTGAAAAAAAAAATTTTTCGATTTTTTTTTATTGGCTAAAAGTATGCCAAAACATCCCTAGAATTGGAATAAAAAAAGTCCAAATACTAATATACTTCAGACAATTTCTGAGAATTAATTTTCTGAAGCAACTCCAAAACTCGAAAATGCACTAAAATTTACCTCTATTTTGCCTCTCACGGCCGTAGGAGGCTCCACAGGTAGTAGGAGGCTCCAAGACCCCGCAAAATTTGCGTAACGGTACCTACTATTAGTAAAAAATACCAGAAAAATACCCCCTTGCCTCTAAGGGGGCCAGGGAGCTCCCCAAAAGGCTAAAAACAAAAACAATTTTCACAGATCTACAACGTTTTAAAACTTCAAACGCGTTTTTCTCGAAACCTTGTTTGTGAAATCGGCCGGACACCAAACTCCGTCAGTTTTCATCCGATTTACTTGAAATTTTAACTGTAGCTTCTTAATATGATTATCTAGTGAAGTACACACGATTTTTGCGATTGGTTAACTAGAAAAAAAATTATAAACAATTTAAATCGATTTTTTTCGTCAAAAAAACAAATTTTTTTTTAAACCGTCGCTATTTTGCGAAAAAAAATTCTAAAAATATAATCGTGGGTACTTCACTAGCAAAACTCATGAAGATAATAAAAAAACAAATTTTATTGTTCCAGATGCTGATGGGGCTGCGTAATGTGTCCGGCCGCGGAACACTTTTTGAAAATACTACATACTTTACTATGATCTACAGCCGCCATTTTGTTTTAAACTTCATATAAAAAAAATTTTTTTGTACTCTTGAAGAGTTGCCCTATCGATTGGTATATTATTTGTAATACCTTTCTCACAAAATCAATGCAAAAAAAAATCCTGAAAAAAGCCTTGTTTTTTGACCGTCACATAGATATAACCCCTTAAGTCAACAGGTTTTTTTATATTATATAATGAAAAATAAGAAGAAAAAAAAATAAAAAAGAGAAATAAAAAAAAAGTCAATCAGATGGATTTGAACCCGTACATGCTGGCGTACGAGTCTGATGCATTACCACTTACGCCACGGTACGCTCAACCGGCATTTAACATAACTTATATATAAAGTACGGGGTAAACTTTAGATGCATTTTTCTCAGCTTCTACTGAGCGTTGCGCTGAAATATTTTACAGCGGTAGTACCCACATGGTATACTACCACTATACAAAATTTCATTGAAATCCGTTTCCCCAAGGTCGTGCCGTCCCCTTGTTAGATTACAATATCGCGCGTTGCGAAAGGGGGCTAAACGGAAAAAATTAAGACCAAAAGTTGTAACGACACTTTTTGGTATGGTTGTGCCTGCAGCGTGCGCGTCTCTCCCTCTCCCTCTCCCCCTCTCCCCCTCTCTCCCTCTCCCTCTCTCCCCCTCTCCCCCTCTAACGCCTAATTCTAATTAATTAATGTACGAGAGAAAGAAAGGGCAAGTGAATGTGCGTGTGTGTGCGTGATGCATAAAAATACATAAAAATACATAAAAATACATAAAAATACATAAAAATACATAAAAATACACAAAAATACATAAAAATACATAAAAATACATAAAAATACATAAAAATACATAAAAATACATAAAAATACATAAAAATACATAAAAATACATAAAAATACATAAAAATACATAAAAATACATAAAAATACATAAAAATACATAAAAATACATAAAAATACATAAAAATACATAAAAATACATAAAAATACATAAAAATACATAAAAATACATAAAAATACATAAAAATACATAAAAATACATAAAAATACATAAAAATACATAAAAATACATAAAAATACATAAAAATACATAAAAATACATAAAAATACATAAAAATACATAAAAATACATAAAAATACATAAAAATACATAAAAATACATAAAAATACATAAAAATACATAAAAATACATAAAAATACATAAAAATACATAAAAATACATAAAAATACATAAAAATACATAAAAATACATAAAAATACACAAAAATACACAAAAATACACAAAAATACACAAAAATACACAAAAATACACAAAAATACATTAAAATACATAAAATACATAAAAATACATAAAAATACATAAAAATACATAAAAATACATAAAAATACATAAAAATACATAAAAATACATAAAAATACATAAAAATACATAAAAATACATAAAAATACATAAAAATACATAAAAATACATAAAAATACATAAAAATACATAAAAATACATAAAAATACATAAAAATACATAAAAATACATAAAAATACATAAAAATACATAAAAATACATAAAAATACATAAAATACATAAAAATACATAAAAATACATAAAAATACATAAAAATTCATAAAATACATAAAAATACATAAAAATACATAAAAATACATAAAAATACATAAAAATACATAAAAATACATAAAAATACATAAAAATACATAAAAATACATAGAAATACATAGAAATACACAAAAATACATAGAAATACATAGAAATACACAAAAATACATAAAAATACATAAAAATACATAAAAATACATAAAAATACATAAAATACATAAAAATACATAAAAATACATAAAAATACATAAAAATACATAAAAATACATAAAAATACATAAAAATACATAAAAATACATAAAAATACATAAAAATACATAAAAATACATAAAAATACATAAAAATACATAAAAATACATAAAAATACATAAAAATACATAAAAATACATAAAAATACATAAAAATACATAAAAATACATAAAAATACATAAAAATACATAAAAATACATAAAAATACATAAAAATACATAAAAATACATAAAAATACATAAAAATACATAAAAATACATAAAAATACATAAAAATACATAAAAATACATAAAAATACATAAAAATACATAAAAATACATAAAAATACATAAAAATACATAAAAATACATAAAAATACATAAAAATACATTAAAATACATAAAAATACATAAAAATACATAAAAATACATAAAAATACATAAAATTACACAAAAATACACAAAAATACATAAAAATACATAAAAATACATAAAAATACATAAAAATTCATAAAAATTCATAAAAATTCATAACAATACATAAAAATACATAAAAATACATAAAAATACATGAAAATACATAAAAATACATAAAAATACATAAAAATACATAAAAATACATAAAAATACATAAAAATACATAAAAATACATAAAAATACATAAAAATACATAAAAATACATAAAAATACATAAAAATACATAAAAATACACAAAAATACACAAAAATACACAAAAATACACAAAAATACACAAAAATACACAAAAATACACAAAAATACACAAAAATACATAAAAATACATAAAATACATAAAAATACATAAAAATACATAAAAATACATAAAAATACATAAAAATACATAAAAATACATAAAAATACATAAAAATACATAAAAATACATAAAAATACATAAAAATACATAAAAATACTTAAAAATACAAAAAATACATAAAAATACATAAAAATACATAAAAATACATAAAAATACATAAAAATACATAAAAATACATAAAAATACATAAAAATACATAAAAATACATAAAAATACATAAAAATACATAAAAATACATAAAAATACATAAAAATACATAAAAATACATAAAAATACATAAAAATACATAAAAATACATAAAAATACATAAAAATACATAAAAATACATAAAAATACATAAAAATACATAAAAATACATAAAAATACATAAAAATACATAAAAATACATAAAAATACATAAAAATACATAAAAATACATAAAAATACATAAAAATACATTAAAATACATAAAAATACATAAAAATACATAAAAATACATAAAAATACATAAAATTACACAAAAATACACAAAAATACATAAAAATAAAAATACATAAAAATACATAACAATACATAAAATACATAAAAATACATAAAAATACATAAAAATACATAAAAATACATAAAAATACATAAAAATACATAAAAATACATAAAAATACATAAAAATACATAAAAATACATAAAAATACATAAAAATACATAAAAATACATAAAAATACATAAAAATACATAAAATACATAAAAATACATAAAAATACATAAAAATACATAAAAATACACAAAAATACATAAAAATACATAAAAATACACAAAAATACATAAAATACATAAAAATACATAAAAATACATG